>OY757190.1:1800000-2382500 GCA_963583895.1 Melanophora roralis
AAATATAAAGAATAAAGTACTTTGACTTCTATTTTTAATATTGCTAATTTCTCTCTAGCCAATCACGAAATTATTATTATTTTTAAAGCAAAACTTTAAATATATACATATATATGTATGTATGTATGTATGTATGTTTGTAGCATAAAGTCTTTACTTTTTTTAGTGCATTTGCCAACAAAAATTTGTCCAAAAGCAGCTTTTTAGAAAGGCTTTTGTGATTAAGATTTTATAATCAAATATAACAACGATCGAAGAAAAGGTGTTTGTAACGTGCATTTTTTTTTTAATTTTTATTTATTAAACATTCGTGTTTTATTACGCCTCTCAAAGAGTCTTGCTTAGTGTTAAAAGAATTAAATTTCAAACGTAGCTTTAAGTCTTAAACAAATCTTGTTATTTTTTTTTTATATTTTTCTTCTACTTAAACTATGAATTGCCCTGTCGATGCCATCACAAGATTATATGATGCAGATATTGTATTTCATAAATATGTATATTCTGCGAGCAGTAAAATAAAAGCCACAAAATTGTGTTAAATTATATCTGCTTTACTAGTTTGCTATGAACAACATACACACAAAGATGCATTGAAATAAAAAATTTCTTGTTTTGTTAAGCCAGTTAAAATTGCTGAAAGGTTATTTAGTTTATTTAATTCGGTTCATTTTTTTAGGTGATTTTCTATAATTTCTGCCAAAATGAAAAATCCAATTTCTTTTTGCTTTAAAATCTAAAATTTATTGAAATGATTATAATTTGTTAGAGAAAGAAAATTATAAAGTACAAATATTTATAAATAATTGGCAGGTCTTCTTTTGAATGAAAACTAGAATTAGTATAATTACAAATCAACACATATTTCTAATACACATTATCGACCTTAAAATATTAAAGTTTCTTATTTATATCATAAAAATATTTTTTATGCACAATTGCAAACAAATGTTTAACCTCTCGTTGAAAAACTAAAAGTGTGTATTTAGTCTGGCATAACAATGATAACAATCCTAGTGATTAGAAAAGCGATTATAAATACATGACTTACATGTTCAAATTTCCAAATATTGTTATTATATTTTGAAAAATTTTTTACAAAAACCAAAAACTGATTTTAAAATCAAAATAATGATTATTAATTCTTAATAAAAACTTCCTTATAATGCCATACAATGTTGAAAAGTTTGTGAAAAAATTAATATATTTAAAAAGACCTAAATCTTGAAAAAAAATAATTATTATTTATTAAAAAAAATATATTTAACACCTTAACTACTAAATACTATTTTAAATACATATCGCACACTAAATCAAAAACCAGTCACAGCTCATATCTATCAAAATTATTACTGCTTCCTTGAACCAATTCCCAAAAATAAATCTTAAACGAACACAAAAATTATGTTAACATATCAATAAACCTTATTTAAAGACGATTCTTTTATTATTTAGAATAATTTGGGTATACAATTAGAATCAAGTTTTCAAAAGCAGTAAAGAATATTCTTATCAAAAATATTAATTTCGAATCCCTCGTTTGCATACTTGAAAATATAAGGGTCCAAAAGCTTTAAATTACAAAATGTCTATGCAAAATGACTGAATTTTAAAAGAATTTGTAAATAAGCATAATTTCTACGATTAAACTTCTAAAAAAATTTATATATTTTTTTTTTTTGACAATTAAATTATAAGTTAAGTATAGAAATATTTTTTTCTGTGTACATATGTATGTTTCTATGTATATGCCTGAACCCTAGTATTTTAGTTGCAGTAAGCCACGAGTTTGATGTAATAAAGTTATTTAAAAATATTTCAACTTATAAGTAGTAGCAATCTTAATAAAACCACATTTTAGAAATCGATATTATCAGCTTAAATTAATTTGATTTGAGCGTGAATTAAAAAAAATTTTAAGGATAGTCCAATTATGTCATAACACGCAATTCTTATTTTGTTTAATTTAAGCGATAAAAACTTTTACTAAATTAACTTTGACCAGTTCATGCCATTAAACCAAATATATTTTTTTTTTAATTCAAGATTGTTATTGTATCAATTTAGAGGAAAAATAAAAAAAAATAAATTATTTCTATACAATAATCAAAGGCAATTTTCTTTACATAACGGTTTAAAATAAAAATAGCAAGACGTCCTAAAGAAAAAAAAAAACTGCTGCAAAGTATCTTAAAGGCAAGTGAACTCTTCTTGTTGTACGTTTAAAGAAAAATGTTCATAGTGAACAGTTAATAGCTCGTTATACAACTTTCGCAATGGATCTTGGTGATTGTAATAAATTGCAAAAGATTGGAAAAACAAAATTATGAAAGAAAATTTTCTTAAGCAAACGGAGAAAGGAAGAATATGTAGAAAAACAAAAGCTTAAAAAAATTATGTTTAGAGTGAAGGAAAATAGCGATCTAACTGAAACTAGATCAACAAGATCTAATGAAAATACGGAGTGAGTATGAAAAATACCTGAATGCATCACCCAGGGTAAAGGCAACCATTGAACTTGTTAACCTTTTTTTTCACAAGTGTTTTTCTTTTCTTTATGATTCTTGATTGCGTTATGTGTCATACAATCGGATCAAAGAAATATAAATTTTTAATGAAATTTTTTAGAAATAAAAACATTTATAAAAGCTAGAGTCGATCTAAGCTGACTTCATACACCCTACATCACAATTAATTATTTTAATATCGCCGTATGCGATATAGTTTTCAAAGGTTTAGGTGCCTTTTGTAAGGGATTAACTAGATTTTTGGATAAATGCCTTTTTTAGGGAGGTGGGCCAATAATTGTCCAATATTCACAAAATTTGGACGACTAATTGCTATTTTTTTTCTTTCAATTTTTCGTTGTTTTCGAACTCATAGAATATTTAGTTATTTATTCCAAGCAATTGAAAATATAATTTAAACGATGAGAAAGATTGTATTAAAATGAATATTCAATAAGATTTATTGACGTTTTAAAACATATTTATTAAGTATTTATAAAAGTGTTTATTGTGAAAATTGCAGAAAAAAACTTGCAAAACAGCATATGTAGTCGTACATTAATGCATTGACAATGTGAATGATGCATGTACCTCCTTAAAATAATAAAGCGTTAACAGTAGAGTCAAAAAGTTGAGTAACTTTTTCACAAATTTTATTTTAAAAAAACTTCTACACAGAACGATTTTTTCAAGCAAGGTCACATTAGTCAAAATTGATTGAGCGGTGCTTGTCTCTAGTTTTCTTTATTGTTGTTAACAAAACCGGGGGCAAATGACGGCATTCGATTCGAAATTCTACTCGAACGATCGAGTTGTCAATGCTTTTAGTATATGAATTCTAATTAGAATTTTTTAATTCCGATTCAAATCGAATGCCGTAATTTGCCCCCTGGGGCCAAATCGTCGCATTCGATCGATCGAGTTGTCAATGCTTTGAGTATAGGAATTCTAATAAGAATTTTTAAATTTCGATTCGAATCGAATGCGACGATTTGGCCCCTGGTTCTTTTACAATTTTTTTTAAAGGACTGAAATTGGCGGCATTATTCGTAATTTTGGTTGGCAAATGTTTCAATATTCGAAAATATCCAAGTGTTGTGAAATTATGTGTTTGCAGTACTGATACCTCTACCTAATGATCATTGTAACATGATAGGTATAAAAGAGCATCAGTTCCCAGCAAAAACCTGGGGCCAAATCGTTACATTCGATTCGAATCGAAATTTAAAATTTTTATTAGAATTCCTATACTAAAAGCATTGACAACTCGATCAATCGAGTGAATTTTGGAATCGAATGTAACGATTTGGCCCCTGGTCATTACAAAACAATTTACTTTTAAAGAGTTTTATAACACATCGTATGATTATTTAGAAGTTTTTAGTTAATGAGTTATTTCTTATCTGATATTTAGGTTCATAAATTCTCCAGTTCCTTAGTTTTTAAATCTTTTTTATTTTAATATTTAAGAGCAGTTTTTCCCAAAAAAAAAACATGTAAGAAAAAAGTCTAAGGAGCAAAATTATATTATTTGACTGACAACACAACGTTAAAATAAAAATTTACATTTGAAGTAATCAATGCGTAATTTGATCCCTTTATATAAAGCAGTTAATTAAAGGGCATTAAAGTAATAGCTTACATAACTCCCTATTTGTAAGCGAGCGTGGTAAGTACTCGCCTCCAATGTCACATCCATGTTAAAGTAAAGAGTTAAAATGCTGATAAGTAAGTAGTGCTGATACGGGTTTTTAGCACTTTAACTTATTACAAAGCAATGCAAGTTTTTGCTGAGTTATTAGTCTTGTAGTTACAATTTTGAATTCTTTAGGATTATTAATTCAAATCTGCCCCTCAAGACTTTCTTCTCATAATTTTTTTTCTCTGCATAAGCATGCATAATTATACTGAACGCTGCAATTTATCATTAGATATGTATCGGCTGATCTTGTCTCGTAGTCGTGTGCCATGATAAATTCAAATGCAATGAAACAGAAAAAAAAAACAAAAAACCAGAAGATAAAAACTAGAAAAACAAAGAAAAGTCTTACCATCAACATTTTATTGCGCTGTTGAAATAGCAAACTTCCAAGTAAGTATTTCGTTACCATGTTTTTGTTGCAACAACAAATGTAGAATGGCAATCATGTTGTGTCTTAATAAACACTATCGTCAGCAATTTAATTCACATTGACACTTTTTAGTTTAAAGGTCGTATTAAAACATTTCTTTATAAATTTCCTAAAAATCTCAAAAAGTGACAACAAGTGGATTTTAGTTTTGATTCAATTTTTTGTTTTAATTTTAATTAAAAATTATTTCAAAACAAAGCGGCAAATTAAGTTCTTGATTGTTTTTTTTATCAACTAATTGGTGTAATTTAAAACTTTAAAATATATACTTTATTAAACTTGTATTGTTAATTTCATGAATTTGTTTCGATTTTACCGCAAATGCATTGGCTGTGAAAAAATTTATTCAAAATCATTACATTTTTTTAAAAAGCTTAAGTTTGAAATTTTAAATTAAAGTATTACACAATTTTTAGATTTTTACTTCAGTGTAAACAATTTTTTGTTATTTTCTTAAATAATTGAATACTTTTATTTTTTGTATCATCTTACAAGGTCAACAAACGCTTTGAAAACAAAAATCCAATTTACATACATATGATTTTAGGGTTAAAGTTAATTTAAAAGATCAAAATCAAATTACTTTCTAAAGTTCTTATAATAGACATCGAATCTACAGATAATTATTCCAATCTTACGACAGCGAAAAATCTATAATATTCAAATCACTTTTAAAACAATTCTGAACGTTTAATATGTATAATTTTTAAGTATATTTACAGTTGTAGGTATATATGTATGTGCATGCATGGCTTTTTATCTGCATTAGGATCTACCCAGCGGTTAAAACCATCAGGCATACATTTAAAAGGCCTTACTGAACGTGATGATAAAAGACGTTGGTGCTCATTCTTTACAGCCTTCGAAGTAATACCTTTTGTAAGGTCTCTTTAAGAAGGAACTTAGAAGTACATAAAAACAAAAACTAAACTATTTACACTGAAAATATTCCATGCAACAATATACGATACAAAAGTTAGACTGTAATTTTAAAATTTAAAAAAACTAATAAAAACTCTTCGTAATTTTTATTTTTGTAATATATGTATGTATTTGAAACTTTTGTAATTATGTATAAAAAAAATATTATTAAATATTTGCGAAACTTTCATTTTATTACAAAAAAATTGGATAGAGTTTAATAATTTCCCCAAAAAAACGAAAATTTGTCGTCGTTCTTTCAAAAGCTTTTATTTAATTGTCTGCTAACAAATTTTGCAAGTTAAATTTCATCCACTTCCCGGTTACTGATACAAGTTAATGATTCGAAAAGTGAGCAGTGCTACGCCCACAATAAATCAATAAAAAGTAAACAAAAAAAAGCATATAAACTCACACATTGCACAGCTAAAAATAATATTTGTCTTTGATAGAAAATAAGCGTCAAAATTAAAAATGACAAAAAGAAATAAAAAGATTTACCCTCTATTGAAGATTTACCCTCTATTGTATAGCACAAAATATGTAATAAAAAAGCGTTTCATTCTATCTGATAGATGGATGATGCCAAGGCGAATTCATTAATCAGGTGGTGTTACGAGTACAGCTGATCTACCTTTTTCTTGCATAAATCAAGACTGGGTTGTCAAATTTGTTTGTGTTTACATATCTTTTTGACACATCAGCTAACGAAAATTGCATGCAAGTCCTTTTTTCCTACTTTTTACCGCTGGGTACATACTTTTATTATTATATGTTTATTAGACCGTTAGAAAGCATAGTTTTTTCTATTTAATAATTATAATTATTTTTATCAAGCTGTGAAAGCGATACACTTAAACCTAATGAAACAATTTTAATAATTTGTTTCTTATGTTGTTTAAAACGGTTTAAGAGTTTTAAAAATGTGTGAATGAAATGTTTAAAGACCCTTATTATGAATAGCAATGAGGTTATTCATGCATATATGTAAGTGGTATTCTCCTTTTATATATATATCTGTTCCTTTAAACTCCTACAAGGAGCATAGGGCCAAAGTATTCTCCTTTTGGTGTATTTTTATTATGTTTATTTCTGATATTGTAAGAAATCTGCGTATTTTGCATTTCCTTATTTTTTAGGGTTTTTATGCGTTTGCTTTTCCACGGTCGCTTTTTTGGGCATCCTTTCTTAAAAAAACGACGTTCGGAAAATGTCTACTTTCTCCCTTTCAAAATGTCTCAAAAACTATGACCACTGTTACCATATATTTTGCATGAACACGACAAGCAAGTTTAAAATATATTACACCGCAAAATATCTATGAACATATGTATATTATTCAAATGAAAGCCTTTTTAAAATTTGTCTATTTTAGCATAGGATGGATATATAATATGGTAGGGCTTGTACGACCATTACTTTAATATTTGTTTTATTAAAACTTTGTATAACAAAAGAGCTTGCTTTTGATTTTAATTTTTAATATGTTGTCGATTCTTTTTAATCAATTTTATATAAAAAAAAACCAGCAAGAATAAAAAAGTGTAATGTTTGTTGCCAATTTTAGAAAAATGTCTCTATTATTTGAAGCTGTATCTGGTAGTGGTTATGAGCTTATATAAACAAACTGGATTTACTGTTGTCACCCATAAAGACATTTTCAAAACAAAAATCTTGCTAAACATCTGATTGGACTTCTGTTGCTTAAAAAGGATTCAATTAATTATTTTTATTATTATTTTCACTCACATGAGCATAGGTTTAACCCCTTAAAGCACAACAAAATAGTGTAACGTTACTCTTAAAACATCTTCCTGTCAACATTTCTTGATACCAACCAGGGCACACTCAACCAGGTATTATCAAGAGCCCAGCGGACTAAAATAAATTTGACATTTTCACGTTACAAATATACAATTTTGTATGAAATTTTTAATATTTTTGACATTCCACCGTTCAAAAAAAAAAAGGAAATGCAAAGGACGAATTTTTTGAGTTCGCCTTGATACTATCTTGTTTAGTGTGCCCTGATTCCAACTAAGACAAAGCAACAAAAAGAAATAAATTAGAACACATGATGCAGATGATGATAATGATGACGATGATAACAAAGTTCAGATGTTTAAGAAAAAGATGAAGGAAAAAAGGTGACGTTAACAACATGCAGCATGTTCTCTCTCCATAGCGCCCTTACCATCTGCACTAGAGTTTTCATACATATTCCAAGTAAAACTTATTTGAGTAAAATTAAAACCGTTTGGCGCGACTAAATTCACATTCGAGCTCCCCTTTTCATTTTCTATTGTATTCATATAGTTTATCCAAAAGCATTTGTATGTATGTGTTTGGAATGTTGTCGTATTTGCAGTTATTATTGTTTTCAAGAGTCTTTAACAGAAGAAGTCAACAAAATACAAACTTGGTAAATCATTTTCACTTCAAACTTAAGAAATATAATAAAAACTTCAATGCCAGCATAATCTTAGCTCAAAGTACATTTTGCATGTTAAAAAAATTGAAAAAAAAAACAGTAATGGGCGCCATATTCGTAATCTTATACTCGTATACCCTTCAAAACGTGCTCAGTAAGAAAAGGGTTTAAATTTTCATTCTTCGATCTTATTAATTTGTATTATAAAATTACTTTGTACCTGAATAGAAATCTATAGACATTGTAGTTTTAAAGTATGGCAATATATATGTATCTACATAATATTATGTCCACCCTATACTATAAAACTACTTTTAAGCTTAAATTGTACGTGCCATAACATAATGCTGAACTAAAAACTAAAATTCAATGGGTTTGTATGGTTTTGGTTATGGCGTAATGGTAATACAATGGCAAATACAGTGTTGCCCATAGATTTAGTTCGAACAGCTGTTTTCTGTGGCATGGTTATGTCACGTATAATTGAACCTTTAAAGCCTAAAAACTTTATTTAAATATAAAACAAACATATTGTCATCTTAAATGCAAACAGTCGTAACTAACATAGAAAAAATTATTTTCAAATTAAGATAAAAAGCTTCATTATATGTAGAACTAGGAAAAAGGTGTTTATTAAGTTTTAAAACAATATAAATATGGCTGAGGGCTTTTGCTACTGTTTTAACGGTTTTCGCGCTGTAAATAACGCAATTTAATTGCTCTTTTTATATCTTTTATATTCTTAGCTTTATTTAATGTTAGATATGTCTTTTTGGATTTATTAAATATATGTTTAATTCACAACCTATTGTACTTGTTGTCGGTTAAAGAAACTACGACCTTTTACCATTTGTTTTGTCTCGCTTTTAAAAGATAGAATTAAAGCTAAAATTGTAGCAACTATTTCTATCCAAAACACTAAACACATTTATACGACTCCTACGACTTACAACACTTAGGATACGGTCAGATATGTCAAATACTTGTCCTATTCAATATCAGAAATTTAAAATTGATTTTCTATACATAAAATCAGAACAAAGCAAAGCAAACAGTTTGGCACAATAGTAGAGTCCTGTTGGCAACACAATAAACTCTTAAAAACTTTGAAGCTAATGTTTCCGTTTCTTTGTTTAAAGGCTTTTGAAGATAACACTTAAGAAATAGTTTTACATATACACATTCATAGACGCACGCACCAATATGTACATAACGCTCATTTTTAAAGAACGTCATAACTCAAAAAATGCATGTTTGGAGTTAACGATGCATAATTGTTGGTTATGTTATTCTTTATACGTACTGTATACAAATTTAATCTTAAAGCTATACATTTGTACTCTTTAATGCACGTGTCTCCTAAACAAATCCATGTCTTGACACACGTCAAACTCAAAAAAAAATTGCGTATTTTTACACTTGTTTTTTTACAAACCGATTTTGACATTTTTCAAGGCATGAACTTGTCCAATGGACATTGGTTACGTTTGAAGAGAAAATGTGGCTTGTCTTTTCTAGTAAATGTAAGCAAATCGAAAACTTTGACAGCATTTTTCTCACAAATGGCTTTTTTTAACTTTATGACATTTATGACAATGTGGTCTTTCTAGACAAATGCATTCTTTAACAAAAATATTGTAAAATTAAAATTGTTTTAAAAATAGAAACATTATTTCAAGGGCGTTTATACTATTTAAAGAATATGAGACATAGAGCCACTAAGTAAATGTCTGCTTCGAATGCATGATTGAACTAAATGTGCATTTTAATGTAAAACATTTATGGGCTTCCTTTTGTCAACAATTGCTGTCGCTATTTTTATTGTATACATATACATACAAACAAACATATATACAGAAATATTTATGTATGTGTACTTTGAACAACATTTTACACAAAGTTCTTTGACATTTCCTTTAAAACTTGAAATAACCCAGTTGGCCAAAACGTCGTAAGCGACAGTGGCGTTGACGTTTTTAAAGAAAGTAAAGAAAATGCACAGAACAATCTCGTCAATAACAAAATTGCAAACAAAATTTTTGATACTGTCGCACGTTAAACAATTTTTAAAGACAATAGAATTGAAAGAAAGACAAAGTCTTAATTTTTTTATTAAAATCGAATTTTTTGATGCAGAAGTCTTAAATTTTGTATGAATATGTAATTTGATTAAACGAACCAGTACCTCGTTTTCATTGATTCATCTGCCTTTGACAGGGCAATTTAAAATTTTTCGATTGAAGAACTTTTCACATACAATACAGTAACGAAGCACAGAATCAATTAATTAAAAACTGGATTTTGAATTTTTGTGAAAAAAAACGTAGCTTTGCATTTAAAGTGACGATATGTACGTATAAAGTAGCCTAAATTTGCATCATCCTGATTGAATGAGTAAAATGAGTAAAATTTCGATTCGAATCGAATGCCGTAATTTGCCCCCAGCGTTAGATAATCAGTTGATTAACAGTATTTCGTTATTTAAATGTCAAAATTTGTTTGTGTTTATGCATTTTTTTCTTATTTACTAACAACAACTGTAGTATTCTAAGAAAAGATCAAAAAGTATTAGTAAAGAATTTGTAAGTTTTTGTTATCTGTCTTTGACATTCGTAGATCGTATCCCACATGATATGCATGCGCCTTGGATATGTCGTAAATCCCAGGCATTTCTAATAGAAATCTATAAGATATCCGTACGAAAAAATTCAGATTTTTGCCAGACTTGTCTGTTACACACAGAAAAAACTGAGTTGTAGAATCAGTAACAAATTTCAGAGAATCAGTAAATATTTTGTCTGGCTGAGGACCTACAACGAAAGTTGTAAATTTAGACAAACAATTTTGCAAGAATTTTAGCTTCTGTTAAAAAATTTTGCTGAGCTGGTTAAATATTTTATTTGTCTAGGCGAAAATTTTGTTTGATTTAAAAATCAAATAAAAATATTATTAGAGACTATTAAATAAATTGACTAAAAAAATAAATTATTTTGAACAAGAATTTGTTTGAAAAATTTTTTTTGTAGTTTTTTGTGTGCAGGCATTGTCTGTAACCTTTGCACGCTGGGTAAGTATTTATGTATGTAAGAAGTGTATTATAAAAATCCAGGCATTTAAAATGCATTAAAGTACTTATTGCACTTAACTTCTAAAATTATTTTATGTATGTAAGCAAAAACAAACGCATAAACACTCACACACCCACACACTCACTTATGGTAAATGTTTTACATCCACTTATACTTACTATACATATGTATGTAAGTACATAACAAACAAAATTTTTAAAAATTTTTCTCGATCTTGCATACATGATATCCGGTATTGGACGGAAATCAATAAGTTTTTGAATTTTAAATATATCTGAAATAAAAATAAAATTTAAAGTACTTCTTAAAAATTTATTTTTAAAATAAATCTCTTCGTAACCACATATGTAGATGTATGTATGCATGTGTGTCATTAAGTAATAATAAATATTTTGTTTAAACTTATCGTCAAGATTTTAGTTATTTAGATTGTTTTATTTAATCTTTATACGTAAATAGAAAGGTTTGGTAAGTATTAACTAAAAGCCTGCAGGAAAATGTTTAGCTTTTATTTTACTGCAGTATTGGTAATGTTAAAAGTTAGTTTCGTACAAGTTCAAAATTAGCAACATTATTTGCGATATATGAATTTGTAAAAAAACCATTTTTTATCAAATTTATTTCCTTCGTATCATCAGTGATTTAACTTTTTATTTGACACTTAATTAAAGATTAAAAGGAATCGTGACTCATTTAAGTCACAAAAGTTTTTTTTTATTTATTCCATTAATTATTAAAATGATTGTGCAATATAAATTATATGAACTTTTTGATTTAAGGTTTGGCTTTCTTCAAAGTTTTCATTCGAAATATTTATTTCCTTTTTTACACTAAAAGCACCCCTTAAATTGTTGCTTTCTGTTTGCCAAATAATTCGTATTTTAAACATATTTTATTTAATTTCAAATTGAGGGTGTTTCCTTTATTACAATTTACATATGTACATACATACACCTTTATTTTCGACTGTAAAATGTTCCAATGTCGTTAAGCTTTAAGTATTTTTTATATATTTTTCAAGAAACATACAAAATTCAAATGAAATCAGTCACACTTTTCTGAGGTTAATATTTCGCCAAGAAGCAGAACACGATATATTTTACTTACTATTAAGGGTTGGTTTTTATAATAAACTTTATCTCAAACTATTTTACCCCATTTAATTTTAAAACGAAAAAATTTTTCCGATGCTTGTTTTGTGAAAAATTTTGCTTTAGTCAGTCGAAAAGCGAAAAAAAGCTTGCGTGCTAAAACGTTTTTGAAATTTGAATATTGTTTCGTTGAACAATAAAAAGAAAAATTTTAGTCATTGTTAAAGCAAAGGATTTTTAATAAGTTGACCAAAAACCAAATTTGAATTTCAAAAGGAGTTTGAAGTTTTACAGCTAAAGACAGAAATAAGTTAACATATTTATTTTAAGTTTGTTTTGAATAACATTGTTTGTATTTTTTATAAAACAAAAGAACAAAAGCAAATAAATAAATTGAATAAAATTTTACATTTTCTACTTTATTTAATTTCATATTTATAAGCTTTTTTAAAATTTTTTATATATGATAGGCTTTTTTGAATTTCAGGTGACGATATGTAGTAATATGAACAGACAAACTTTCTGTATTGTTTAAGTTTAAAAAATATGCCAAGGATCCATCACCTACATGCCTTATATAAGCATTTCCATTGTGGCGGGAGTCAAATTTTAATATAAAAACAAGGCAATGATTTCCTAAAATGGCATGTTTTGAAACGGTTAGTAGGACTAAGTAGGAACTGAAAGAACGTGATTTCTGGTCATAAAGACCAATAGAATGTTATGACGGGAGCGACCTTATAAATTTGAATTCTAAAAAATTTTAACTTTAAGATCGTGTTGTGTAAAATATTCTTGAGAAAAGAAGGCTTAATTTTTTTAATTTGTTTGGTGGTTTAAAGTGTTTATGTCATATTTGATAGGTTATTTACACAAAAACTTATTCTTTCTGTTATAAAATGTAACAGGTGTGACATTTTCATAAAATTCCATTAAAAAATAGCTGTTTTCTTAATATGTGATCATTTTAAAGATTTGCCAAATAAATAAATTTAGAATATGAACCATTTTTTTATATTTTAGACGAAAATTCATCAATCGAAGAAAAAATGTTCCCCAATCTTGGGCCGTTTTACGTGGAACTTACCATTTCTAAGCTTAGTTTGGCTTTATTATTATTATTTTTTTTTAAAGATCTTTTTCTTTTGTTTTTGTTATGTTTGGTTGATTTGTTGAAGTTGGTGACGATGATGAGTCAGTCAGTGTTTAATAAAAATTGGTGCTTGCAACAGAACAAAACCGTGTGGAAGTGCAGCCTTACACAAACGTATGTATATATGTAGGTATCTATACATATATGTATGTATATGTACGTATAAATATAACTAAGCAAACATACATATACATATATGCATGTATTGTATTTATGTCTGTAACTGTGGCACAGTCACTTTGGAATGACCAGGAGTTTGTTATGGACTGTTTTCCCCTCCGGTTTTTACGTTTAAAATTTCTTTAAAAACCTGCAATTGATGTTGTTTTAGCGCCCGGCGTTTTTTATTTCATTGGCTTCTTTTCTCATACCAATTCACTGATTTCTTGACAGTTTAAAAATATGTATAAAAAGTAAATAAAGATTATATGTACATATGTATGTATGTATGTATGTATGTATGTATGTATGTATGTATGTATGTATGTATGTATGTCCCCATACCTATATGGTTCATTCATTTTGTATGTTGCCAACATGTGTCAGTACCATGTGTCTTCGATGCTATTTTAATTTTATTTGTTAATCTTGTAATTGTCGTAGATGACTGCATGTATGGTACCACACAGTTACACATCCCCACTATTTAGCTCTATTTACTTTAAATATCTTATTTGTTTTCCTTTGCACTTTGGCAACATTAAAAGTTGTTTTAAAATGGTTTAAAAAAATGTAGTTGAATGCTTATTTGATATTTATATGTCTGTCTTTACAGCTCATTAAGTTAATTTCAAACGATTTTTTAATATAAATAAGTAAGTGAGTGGGCTATGATCGGCTGTTGTGAATCCTATATACCCTTGACTTTGTTCTTTTTGTATACCCAGTCATCCGATCCATACAACTTTTTTTAACGGTTATATTATAGTGAATCAATTTTAGGTAGGTTTTAAGTTAATTACTAGCGCCCTTGTTCTTTTTGAAAAAAAATCCACTAAACTATCATGCCATCTTTAAATCCTATATGCTAAGTTTTGTGGAAATAGTGGCAATAGTTACTAAAATATTTTGGGATATAACTATGCATAGATTTTGTTTAAAAAATAAAAGTATTCTCAGGTTTTTGTTTATTTTATATCTCATTCCGTAGTAAACCGATTTTGCCGATTTTAAATAGCAATCTGCTTATAGATATTTCTGATATTTTAACACCAAAACTTGGCCTATTGGAAACTTGATTTCAACAGGCTGATAAGACGGGCATGGCTAAGTCGACTTACCTCTCTATAAGCATCCAGAATATAAACATGTCTACACCCAAAAAGCAGACTAGTTATTGCAACAAACGAATTCATTACCGATCAAGCTAGTTGGTTTTTATTTAATTTTTTTTTTCACGAAATTTCGGTTGTGAAAATCCCAACCAATATCAACCAAGAGTGTCATCCCTGAGGGACGAACACTAATCGGGTTTCACATGTACACAAGATAAGTGCCAACGAAATACCATTACAAAGATACAAAAAAAGTAACAACAACAACTCAGGTTGAAATTACCTTCTCATAAATCATCATCTCTCGTTGGGCATCGTTATCACAACTATCTATCAAGTATCAGCTAGAAATAACTTATGGACCTAAACTCAGTAACTAGGATCAGACAAACTGGGTTTCACAACTAAACACTTTAACTGATAAGGATTGTGGTTATAACAAATTAAACCGCTATTTTGTTTGTACTCGAACCATTTTTTAACATTTCAATAAACCGGAAGTGGAAATTCTCTAAAACAACACGAACAAACAAATAGGTAAAAACAATAAACGTAAACAATAGTAAAGAAGCACAGCAAACGCGTCAAAGCGCAAGAACATACGAAAATCCTGTTAAAATGAAGACGAAACAAAAGCACTTCTATTAATTTTATCATTAACTGCGGTCCATACAATAATAAAAGCAGATAAACTGACAGTTTTTAAAATACCGACAACAGCAACAAGATATTAAAAGGTAAACGAAGAACTGAATAGATACAGAAAAGCCATATGAATACACCCCAATAAGAAAGCTATATCAAGTAGCAATAGCAACAAATGAAAAGGAAACAAAGGAAACATGTACAAACAAAATATTTTAAATAGCGAATAACTAGTAAAAATTAATAATAAGGATTATGTGCACACTTGCATTATAATTCAAATGTACTAAGAATAAGTATGAATAATAATTTTAAAAATTGGTAACTCTTTTTGAAGACAGACGACGTATTTACTTAATATTTATACTAACGAAGGACACCGAAAGGGATCAAAATATTACAGAAAAAAATAGTAGTCAATTTAAATTGTGTTTTTAAGCAAAGACGAACATTAATGTTGATTTTCCTTCAAAAAAAGGGCTTTTGGAAATTAACTTTTCGAAAATTGGAACTTCGATCTCCTTCTGCATACCTATTGAGCGACCTGCAATGGTATTCAGTAAGCACGAACACAACTCAAGTAACAACGCAAAAAATACCAAAATGGCAATCTTCGAGAGCAAAAAAGGTGGTGTCGGAAAAACTCGTAGCAAGTGTAAGTTTCTTTATACATATTGGTTTTTTTTCATCTACATACATACATGCATACCTACATACATACATAGGTATATTATACTTTTTTATTATCATAATCATCATCACCATCATAAACGTGTAGTTTTATTGTGTACAAATACTTGTGAGCACTCATGTAAAAGAAGTAGGTATGTACATATGTATGTACATAAATTGTTTATACATACATATGTTTATTTGTAAGTATTTATAGCAAATATAATGGAAAACGAGAAAAATAAAATAAAGTTTAATGCAATGCAATGCCAATGTCGCGGTAATTAGATAAACGAACAATAAAAAAACAGAGCCGGTTATTTTGCACCGCTAGCAAACGTGCATATACATACATATGTACATATGTATGTATGTATGTAGGTACATATGAATATATGCATACTACATGCATTGTACATACATAATTATTTTAAAAGAAAATCTTAATTATGTGGAAAAATAATAGATCTACTAAATAAACTAAAAATTAAACAAACAAATTTTTTTAAAAGCACCTGAATATTAATTCACTGATGGATTTTAATTTAAAACCATTTTAAACAATTAAAACAAAAACCTTTTCAGTGACCATTTTAAATGATACATGCAAACCTAAGTAAGTATGTATGTATCTATTAAACTTTCTTTAGTTAATACCTAAGTATGTACCTACAAATAAGCTTCTTTTGTTTGCGAAAACAATCCTTTGTTCTAAAATATTTACTTTAATTATTCTTCTGCTTAATTTTATTTTTTGCACCATTCTTTATTTATTACCGGCTTTTTACCTTTTGTCTGCTTTTATTTTCTGTATTCCGTTACACCCTTTTTATGTTGTTGTTGAATGAAACTAAATTTTAACGAAAATAATTTCACTTTTTTAAAAATCACTGAAGTTTTCTATATACACTGCATATGTATGTATATATTACTTTTATATATATATATTACCTATTTAAGGATATAGGTACATATGCTTGTAAACTTATTGATTTTTTTCAAATTTTATTTATTAAGATATCAAATCCACTTTTTAACTTCCTTCTTAACTGAAATAATCTGTTTGAATCCGTTACTTTCAACTTTAGACAACCGTAGCCGACTCGTAGCAAAACTCGAATAAAATTTTGTTTCGTTGGTTATGCATTTTTCTTTCTATAAAGCCGGCTTTTGTGTTTATTTGCCATATCGCTGTGTTTACGTTTGGTTCGAACATGTTGCAAAGAAATCTGATTAGACGTCAGTCCCTAAGTTATTTTCATGTTTGAAGTTACTAAGGGTTTACACATGCAAGTACAAGTGCAAAAACCCCAATCCACTCACATGTTCTCTCTTTTTTCCAGCAACCCACTTAAATATTTAGAATACATGATTATACGTGTGCAAGAATTTTACGAAATTACTTGCGTGTGTAAATTTAAAACAAATAAAAAATGATTATGTCTATTTATTCTGCTTAAGTTCATTATAAAAAATGTGATAGCTAAGAATGGAAATTTTTATTAAAAACTAAGTAATTCCGATACTAGCCGAGTGTAATGCATTATCGAAATCAGATACGATTTCTCGTCAGCACTCTTTCTATTCGGTACTACTGTAAGTTGAATGTTGATTTGTTCTATTTAAACAAACTTTAATTCATATTCCTTATTGCTTAGACCGAACAAATCCACATACAACCCTATGTTCTCTTATTCTCATTCTATTTGCATTTATCACTAGTTACTAGAACATGGGTTGTATGTGGACTTTTTTCGGTCTAAACAATAAGGAATATGGATAGAATTCCAGTATTCAAATTCTAATTAAAGTTTGTTTAAATAGAACAAATCAACATTCAACTTACAGTACTCATGATGCATATATCCATCACTACTAACATTTACACCTATTAAAATAAAACACGATTTTTTGTTTTTTTTTTTTTAACTTTTGAGCCTCATCTATTGCAAAATTTCCTGAACAACCCTTTTTTTTCTCTTCCTAATTTATAAAAAAAGAGGACTTAGGCAAATTCTGTAGGTGTACGCACGCCATGGTGTTCGGAATGAGTTACTATAAAAACTTAAGGAAAGAAAATATATTTGTGTTGTGTTTGTAAATATTATTACTTACCTTTTATTTCTTTAAGATTCTTTACAAAAAACTGTATCCCAGACTTATATATTACTATTTTATTTACAATTATAATGAACATACTGGGGGTACACGAAAAAATTTAAAATTGTTTGATAATTAAAATCCATTTCTGTACCTGCCGTATGACATAAATACTAGTCAGGAATGACGAAAATTATTGCAAAGGTGTTAGTAAAAAAATGTTTTATTGTTAGTACACATCAGCAATTTCTTGTAGGGATGTATACACAGTTTGATTAGTTTAAGAAAATTATTCATTTAAAAAAATATATTTTAAAAAATTAAGCAAAACAAAAAGCATAAATTATTCCATATCCTTAGGACCGTATGCCACTAGTTGTTGAATAGAATCCTAAAATGGTCGGTTCATAAGCCACTATGAGTCGGTCTCATGAAAAACCTAAAATCTGCAACATGGGTTTTAAGTTAGTTTTGTTATCTACTTTTAAATTACTTCTAAAAATCCGAAAAACTTGTACATGCTATCATATTTGGGTGTAATTAAAATGTAGTTCTTAGAGAATCGCATCTATTATTTTTTGCTGGGGTCGATTTTACTTACCTATATCATTAATTATTCTATGTTAATTAAAATAAAATTGGTAAAGGAAATTGCAAAAGGGAAAATTAGCAATCCAAAATATATTGCATTATGTGTCAACTTCTTCCAATTGGAACATCTAATTTTTTACTGGGTGTATTCAACCCCTAATGAAAGTAGAAGTGATGGTGTGATGACAAAACTAATTGTATTGAGTTTGGTGTGGTGTTATTGAATTATTATTTTATTTTTCCATTTCCTTGTTATTTTTGGAACATATATTTTTTACAGGCAGCCACCAGACAAGACAGTCACGCACAAACCTATGTATGTATGTATGTATGTGCTGATAAAAAAAAAATCATGGAGTTTTAAATTAAAAGTTTTGTAGACGTTACAAAGGAGATGAGAATATTCAGCTGGGTTTTGTAATAAACTCGTGACCATTAAATGCAGAAACATTGTAAAATACATATAAACATATGTATATGTATTTACTTAGAAAAACTTCCTATTCATTCACCTGCCTGACACACCCTTGAAATATATATGTACATACATACATATACATACATACATATCTACATTCATGTATACAGACATACATATGTCTGTAAGTACGAACGTATTTTTTTTTTTTTGCACAATTTGTTTTTAATTAATGGTGATCTATTGGGTGGGTGGTGAAAAAGGAAACTTTTAACAAAAGAGACCCAAATATAAGGTTGGCAAAAGTAAAAGATGAAGATTAATAGTTTTTGATCATTCGGAAAAAAATATTTCAGGTTCAGTCAGTCTACCTTGCAAACTATTAATGTTTTAAATTTCTCTTTCTCTTCTAATCAAGCTTTGATTTATTTCTCTGTAACCCGAAATGGAAAACATTATTTTTAGGTTTGCAGATAATTTAGTTAATAATTTAACCAAACTGGAATTAATTGAAAATTTTGTTTAACAAAAGTTAGCAATTGTAATTGTTTTTATGATCAACCAACCAACCTTAAATAAATAAATAATTAATACAAAACCATTAAATTAAAATCTATTTTAGTTTTTTTTCATTCCTAACTATCTTTTAGCATATATGTACATATGTATGTATTTACATGTAAATACATAAGTATGTGCATGCACATGCATACATATGTACTTATGTACATACATATATTTATATCCTGGCTATAAGTAGTCAAACAGGGAGAAGTAAAAGGAGCATTTTAATTGAATCCGAAAAACTAAAAAAATCAAATCTTTTCCATTTTTCTTTTAACCAGTAAAAATATAGGCATTACAATTACAGCACATTGACAAATTATGCAATACATTTTAAGTGCATAGTTTTAAGACTTAAAGCAACAAAAGTTTGGGTTACTTCAGTCTCATCTAGAACTAAAGAAAAATTTAACAGGTAAAATAGATGGACATTTATTAAACTAACCGGTAACTTTTTGCTTTTTATTGTAATAACGTAAAGATAATCATCTTATAAGAATGGGCCTTGTACAGGTATGTGATCTAGCGCTGTAACGATACAATATTTCAAACTAATATCTCGCTGCAAGTTTCAAGGATTTTAAACAAATTAGTTGCATACAGTGCATGTTTATAACTTTTAAAATATCACGTTAGTAAGGCAGGCAAAATCTTGCCACAGCACCCTTTAAATGGCAAAAAAAAAATAATTATATTAATTAAACAAAAGATGCACAAAAATATCCATCCATTTTAAATTGTGTATTCCGTTGCAGTCATACAACAAAAATAAACAAAATAAATAAAATAAATTTAATAAATATTCATGCAGCACACCATTTGTTTGTAAGTGGAAAGAAGTCTGTTTTCCACAACTTTTGCCAATCATGCTCTGTTTATCACAATTAGTAAAAACTTTTAAGCAGATTCCACCAACTGTTAGTAAGACAATCTAAGTGTTAGATATGGCTAAGTAAACTGTACTGGATGTACATACGTACACAAGTGTGCATTAGTAGCAACTAACTGATCAACTTATCAGTCCAACGCTTTTGGATGCGTGCCTTTCTTTTAGTTTTGATGAATTTTTCCCCATTTTTTTAGTTATAGGTAGGTAATAAGTTTCTTCTATTGTTATAATAAATTTCAAATGCAGCCATTGACGATGACGAAGTATGTATGTATCTCTTGAAGTGCACCATTTGAACACTGTATTTACATACAACCAAAATATTGATCCCAAATCTATGTTGTTCAGTCTAGTTTTATATTAAAAACAAACGGACGTTTCGCTCCTAATTTCTAGATTGCACATGTTTTGTCGTACATGGTAGTTTGATCAGATAATTAAAAAGCATTAAAATAAATGACTACTTTAATACTAACATTTACCCAGGGCACTATTGTCAATTGTTTTTTTTCGCCTGTACTCAGCGTCAAGTTTTCTATTTTTTAAAGTTTTTTAGAATGCCAAGAAGTTTAAAATTTTCTGGGTAAAAAAACAAACTTTTTAAAATATATGAAGTTTTGTAAATCGTTTTTAAGTAGAAAATTAAAATTTCATACCACATATATTTGATGAAAATATTAAGTGACGTCATTATGCAAGGAAACGATCCTATATTTTCTTAATTCCTTTAACACATTGACAATACACACAAAAAACTACAAAAAATTTTTTCAAACAAATTCTTGTTCAAAATAATTTTTTTTTAGTATATTTATTTAATAGTCTCTAATAATATTTTAATTTGATTTTTAAATCAAACAAATTCAATTCAAATATTTAACCAGCTCAACAAATTTTTTTATCTAAAACTAAAACTATTATTTTTTCAATAAAATTCTTGCAAAATTGTTTGTCTAAATTTACAATTTTCGTTGTAGGTCCTCAGCCAGACAAAATATTTACTGATTCTCTGAAATTCGTAACTGATTCTAGAACTCAGTTTTTTCTGTGTATGTTATTACCCTGTCGAACATACAGTAGTCGACTACAAAAATAACTCGTTTAAGTTAAACTTACTATTAGGCTGACTGTAAAGATATCAAAAAGAACTCCAAGTGTGTTTCTAACATATTATAATTTTTTCGCTTGTGATGTATTTTAGGTAGGTTTATTTTAAACAATTTTTATATGTACTGTTGTGGGCGAGTGATAAGAGTGCTAGTCTGACAATATTGGGAGCATGGATTCAAATCCCACCAATAAAAAAATATTGAGGAAAAATATTGCACCTTCTTTCTTACTTATATTTTCATTTTAATAAACAAATTTCACGTGAAAATGTATTAAATTAAAAATATCACTTGCATTTTATTTATTATATAAATTTTAGTTTGTAACTATTTTACCTTTTTCTGCTAATATCTTCGTTAATTTGTTTGTGTTGTTGCTATTTATTTTCTCTTATTTACAAAAACATATATAAATTTGACAGCTTGTGTCAAAAACATAACATTTATATTTACATGCATATTTATATAATACAATAGGATTGGCAATAGAATTTGACAGTTGCCACGGCAATAATTGCCATGCTCATTACTCCTGTGATTGGGAAGTAATATCTACTTAATTTTTATTGTTTTTTTCCTTTCTTCTTAGCAGGTAAAAAAATGGACCAACGGTACTGGCCCAAGTGATTATTTGTGTCCTTTTTATCAAATCTGTGTTTGTTTTTGTAAACATACATACTTGTTCCAAAAAAAATTAAAATAAATACTTAATTTAATAAAAAAAATTCCAATGTGGGATTCGAATGCAGGACTGCTAAAAAATTGGGTGTCTTTAAAATGACTACAATGTAACTAGTTTTAAACAAGTTAAAAGTAGCGAATCGGATAAACGGCTAGGACATCACAATGTTAAAATAGTTAGTTGTTAACATTGAACATAAATCCAAGCGTCATGACGCGTCAGTCACAACTAGTTACACATGTGTATTTTCTCAGTAAACATTTGTTTCATTTTTAGTTACTATCAATATAGTTTAGGTGTATTTACTTGATCAGGGGTGTCTCCACCTTGAAGGACAAAAAAATTTATTGCCACTAATTTCTGAATAACTTTTAAACACTTGAAAGAATAAGACACGTTGTAAAACTTACTAAAGAAAATTTTATTTCTAATCATTTGTTGGCGTCTTTATCGAAATCGAGCAAATCGTTCTCAAGCTATTATAAAATGTTTCAGCATAACCGCCTAATTTTGGGCAAAATATAAGCAGAGCCTATAAAAATAAAATTTGGGCCTAATGGAAAAAAAGTGAAAGCGGATTTAAATATACAGCCTTAAAATCTCACAAAGTTTTTTTAAGGCGAGAATATTTTTTGCTTTTTTGCAGACCAGTGTTAAGTGCACGAGTCTACCCCTCTGGGGGTTGTGGGTTCGATTTCAACCAGAGAGCCTGGTTAGTCTGCCTCATTCTTTCTTTCCTTCCATCTTCACCTATTCTACCTGCCGCTCCAGGTAACAAGAACCAAATTAAACGGACCCATGTAAGCAGAATCCATTTCTTTAACGATTTCCTGTTCTACCTAGCCTAACCTAAACAATACAGACATAGTCATATATATTTACACAAATTAAAATTTGTAGTATAGTTCCGACCAGTTCTGACCCTATTTTGGAGGCTTCCATATGTAGGTTTGTTTCTTCTTTACTAAATTGTAAACTGTTTTCTGACATATTCCGTACTCTTTTCCCAAGTCTGATACCGAGGAACCCATTCCAAACTTCGTTGCGATCTCAACTCGCATTTCGACGGGAATTTCCTTTATTTTCACCATTTTAAACGTTTTTTTTAGCGACTTTTCTATAAATATTTATTTTTATGCAATATAAATTTGCTAACTATCAAACCAAATTAGGTTTTTTTTTTAAAGATTGCAGCGTTTTTAACTTAATTTCACGACAAAATAAGTGTGTAAATAATTTTGAAAGAGAAGGCTTAGACTTCTTTTGTAAGTTAAATCAACAGCCGTCAAGTTTTTTGCTAAAAAATTTTAACTAGCATAAACTGTACATTTTAAGGATAACAATTGAGTAGATTTCATTTGAAAATTTATTAGAAAAGCTTAAACATTTTGTTTTATTTCTAAGCAAAGTAAAATTTTTAATTTGTGTAAATATATATGATTATGTCTGTATATGTACATGTATAATATAGGCGACAAGAGTTTCGCTGGCCAGCCCACCTTTTCTATAATTTTAGTTTGTTAAAGGTTTTCTTACGGATAAATCGATTTAAAAAATAAATTGTTATCTGATACCATTGGCGTAGGAAGGCCATTCTGGGGGGCATTGCCCCCCACCGAATCCAAAAATTGGTTTAGAAAAAATTTTTTGGTTCATGCACTTATGATAATTTGGCGATCGTGGCGATTCATGGCACAATGTTGTCAAAAATATAAAAAGTCTGGCAGCCCGACCAAAAGCATGCAGTTACTTTAGGCCGATTTTACACTAGTTCTATGAAGAAAACACTGCACTACCAGCTCTTACTCGCAATCACCTGCATAGTTTTAGGTGTTTGTAAAATGATGCACTTATTTAAATATTCGTCAATATTGTTTAACTTTAATTCTGTCTTAGGGCCACGCTAGACCGATTATTATTTAAAAGCAGTTAATATTTTGTCATACCATATTATTATTGTTACATATTTTGTAAAGGCTTATACATATGTGGGGGTTTTGAAGAGAAAACTTTTGGCACATACGGCTTTTTAATAAACAACATTTTTGGTAATGATGTGCAGCTGTCATTTTCCGCTTTCAAGAAAAAATTTATAATTGTCAGAACTATGGTGGTAGCAGAACGGAAAATTTATTTACATCGGAATAGTTTTTGCTTTTGTTAACTATTAGACCTTTTAAAGTTAATAATGTTAAATTTGTGTTGAAAAAATCATATTTTGTTCAAAAAAGTAAATTAATTTTAAACGAATTGCTAACAAAGTGAATAAATACATTTAGTGGTTATAGTAATGCGGGCCAAGTAGAAAATTCAATAAATATATTGTAAAGTTATATTATGCAAATGTTATTTCTCGTTTATAACCGGAAAATAATATTAAAACAAAATTTTGCGTTACATCAACAAAAAACAAAACTACTTTTGCATAAGCTTGTTTGTGTTTTAAAATGTAAATGATATAGAAAAGTAAGAACTTTTGCAAGAATTTCGTTTGGCTAAACAGCTGCTTTTTCATCGACCAGAAGAAAACAAACCGTGGCAACCTTTTTTTTTTCTTCTTAGCAACATTTTTTTTGTGAAAATGTAAACAAATCATGAAAAAATATGCGAGTTTTTATATTATTATAAATATTTCAATTTTGAATAATAAAAATATTAAAAAATAACAAACGATAGCTCAAAGCCCCTAGTATCTAATTTTTTGGTTGTCACTTACGACATTTTTACCTAATGTAGTGTATGACGAGGTAAATTTGAGTGTATAAATTTTCAAGTTTTCCCTTGTAAAAAGTTAACTATTTAGAGTATACTTAATATTTTTATACCGATCAACAGAGGAGTTTAATACGAATCTTTTGTAATATCACGCACTCCCTGACAGACTTAATATCGGGTGTTATAGTGCGAAAGAGTTAGCAAAAGCATACAAAAAAAAGCATTGGTTTAGTTTTTCAATTGTAACTCAAAAACGGTTGTGGGTGCGCATATATCACCTATATCAGTTAATAGGGGACCTTAATGCGCATTTTTTGATATATAGCCATAGACCCAAAAGACTTTTGATCAAAAGTTATCGATTAGCAAACTTTTGAAAATTGGTCAAAATCGCTTGAAAAAGTTATTTCACTTTTTCACTTATAGCTCAAAAACGGTTCTGAGTGCGCATATGACACCTATATCAGTTGATGGAGGATTTTAGTGCGCATCTTTTGATATATAGCTATAGACCCAAGAGACTTTTGATCAAAAGTTATCGTTTAGCAAACTTTTGAATATTGAAAAAAATCGCTTGAAAAAGTTGTTTCACTTTTTCACTTATAGCTCAAAAATGGTTCCGGGTGCGCATATGTCATCTATATCAATTGATAGCAGACCTTAGTGCGCATTTTTTGATATATAGCTATAGACCCAAGAGACTTTTGATCAAAAGTTATCGTTTAGCAAACTTTTAAATATTAAAAAAAATCGCTTGAAAAAATTGTTTCACTTTTTCACTTATAGCTCAAAAACGGTTCCGGGTGCGCATATGTCACCTATATCAGTTGATAGGACACCTTAGTGCGCATCTTTTGATATATAGCTATAGACCCAAGAGACTTTTGATCAAAAGTTATCGTTTAGCAAACTTTTAAATATTGAAAAAAAATCGCTTGAAAAAATTTTTTCACTTTTTCACTTATAGCTCAAAAACGGTTCTGGCTGCGCACATGTCACCTATATCAGTTGATAGGGGACCTTAATGCGCATCTTTTGATATACAGCCATAGACCCAAAAGACTTTCGATCAAAAGTTATCGATTAGCAAACTTTTGAAAATTGGTCAAAATCGCTTGAAAAAGTTGTTTCACTTTTTCACTTATAACTCAAAAATGGTTCTGGGTGCGCATATGTCATCTATATCAATTGATAGGAGACCTTAGTGCGCATCTTTTAATATATAGCTATAGACCCAAGAGACTTTCGATCAAAAGTTATCGTTTAGCAAACTTTTGAATATTGAAAAAAATCGCTTGAAAAAGTTGTTTCACTTTTTCACTTATAGCTCAAACATGGTTCCGGGTGCGCATATGTCATCTATATCAATTGATAGGAGACCTTAGTGCGCATCTTTTGATATATAGCTATAGACCCAAAAGACTTGCGATCAAAAGTTATCGATTAGCAAACTTTTGAAAATTGGTCAAAATCGCTTGAAAAAGTTGTTTCATTTTTCCTATTATAACTCAAAAACGGTTCTGGGTGCGCATATGGCACCTATATCAGTTGATAGAGGATTTTAGTGCGCATCTTTTGATATATAGCTATAGATCCAAAAGACTTTCAATCAAAAGTTATCGATTAGCAAACTTTTGAAAATCGATACGAATTGATTTATTTTTGTATAATTTTTCAAAAACGGTTTTTGGTGCACATATGATACTTTTTTCCGTTAATAAAAAAGGTTCTGGAATCTTTTTTCAATAAAGTTTTTTGGAGCGTATATTATAGCTATACCCGTTAATAAAGGAATCTTTTGATAAAGAGATCTAACTTTTAAAAATCCAACAATGTATCCTAATAAAGTAATATATATCTAAGTAAAATATTTGTTACATGAATGTTCATGGTGAGTTTAACACCATTTGCTCCAACGCGAGCTATGGCATCACTCTAAACGTTTCAAATATATGGCAACATAGGATGATTTCACAGCAGCCATGGTGCAATTATTTTGAAATAGATAATTGCACCATGACAGAGTTGGGTCATATTAGGGACCAAAATCGTAATATGTGCAAAATATGTGACTTTGTAAATAAAATGTAAAAATTTATATATTATTATTGAAATATTGTGTGTTTTTTTAATTCTTTTGAGCTAATATAAAAATTATTTAGTAGAGATAGGGGGTAAGTTTATTTGCACAAAACGTAGGGAATAGAAAACTAATCGTGGCCTGTAATACATTTGAACCCTCTAGGAGCACTCCAAAAGCGGTAGTAAAGATTTTTAATTTTACATGAAAATTTCTTACTTTTGTATGGAAACACCCATAAAGTGTAGAGATAGGGGGTAAGTTTACTTGCACAAAACGTATGGAATAGAAAGCAAATGGTAGCCTGTAATACATTTGAAACCTCTAGAAACACTCCAAAAGTGGTGGTAAAGATTTTTAATTTTTATATTAGCTCAAAAGAATTAAAAAAACATACAATATTTCAATAATAATATATAAATTTTTACATTTTATTTACAAAGTCACATATTTTGCACATATTACGATTTTGGTCCCTAATATGACCCAACTCTGTCATGGTGCAATTATCTATTTCAAAATAATTGCACCATGGCTGCTGTGAAATCATCCTATGTTGCCATATATTTGAAACGTTTAGAGTGATGCCATAGCTCGCGTTGGAGCAAATGGTGTTAAACTCACCATGAACATTCATGTAACAAATATTTTACTTAGATATATATTACTTTATTAGGATACATTGTTGGATTTTTAAAAGTTAGATCTCTTTATCAAAAGATTCCTTTATTAACGGGTATAGCTATAATATACGCTCCAAAAAACTTTTTTGAAAAAAGATTCCAGAACCTTTTTTATTAACGGAAAAAAGTATCATATGTGCACCAAAAACCGTTTTTGAAAAATTATACAAAAATAAATCAATTCGTATCGATTTTCAAAAGTTTGCTAATCGATAACTTTTGATTGAAAGTCTTTTGGATCTATAGCTATATATCAAAAGATGCGCACTAAAATCCTCTATCAACTGATATAGGTGCCATATGCGCACCCAGAACCGTTTTTGAGTTATAATAGGAAAAATGAAACAACTTTTTCAAGCGATTTTGACCAATTTTCAAAAGTTTGCTAATCGATAACTTTTGATCGCAAGTCTTTTGGGTCTATAGCTATATATCAAAAGATGCGCACTAAAATTCTCTATCAACTGATATAGGTGACATATGCGCACCCGGAACCGTTTTTGAGCTATAAGTGAAAAAGTGAAATAACTTTTTCAAGCGATATTTACCAATTTTCAAAAGTTTGCTAATCGATAACTTTTGATCGCAAGACTTTTAGGTCTATAGCTATATATTAAAAGATGCGCACTAAAATCCTCCATCAACTGATATAGGTGTCATATGCGCACTCAGAACCGTTTTTGAGCTATAAGTGAAAAAGTGAAATAACTTTTTCAAGCGATTTTGACCAATTTTCAAAAGTTTGCTAATCGATAACTTTTGATCGAAAGTCTTTTGGGTCTATGGCTATATATCAAAAGATGCGCATTAAGGTCCCCTATCAATTGATATAGGTGACATGTGCGCACCCGGAACCGTTTTTGAGCTATAAGTGAAAAAGTGAAACAACTTTTTTAAGCGATTTTTTTCAATATTCAAAAGTTTGCTAAACGATAACTTTTGATCGAAAGTCTCTTGGGTCTATAGCTATATATCAAAAGATGCGCACTAAGGTCTCCTATCAATTGATATAGATGCCATATGCGCACCCAGAACCATTTTTGAGCTATAAGTGAAAAAGTGAAACAACTTTTTCAAGCGATTTTTTTCAATATTTAAAAGTTTGCTTAACGATAACTTTTGATCAAAAGTCTCTTGGGTCTATAGCTATATATCAAAAAATGCGCACTAAGGTCTGCTATCAATTGATATAGATGACATATGCGCACCCGGAACCATTTTTGAGCTATAAGTGAAAAAGTGAAACAACTTTTTCAAGCGATTTTTTTCAATATTCAAAAGTTTGCTAAACGATAACTTTTGATCTCAAGTCTTTTGGGTCTATGACTATATATCAAAAGATGCGCATTAAGGTGTCCTATTAACTGATATAGGTGACATATGCGCACTCAGAACCGTTTTTGAGCTATAAGTGAAAAAGTGAAACAACTTTTTCAAGCGATTTTGACCAATTTTCAAAAGTTTGCTAATCGATAACTTTTGATCGAAAGTCTCTTGGGTCTATAGCTATATATCAAAAGATGCGCACTAAGGTCTCCTATCAACTGATATAGGTGACATATGCGCACCCGGAACCGTTTTTGAATAACAATTGAAAAACTAAACCAATGCTTTTTTTTGTATGCTTTTGCTAACTCTTTCGCACTATAACACCCGATATTATATCTGTCAGTGAGTGCGTGATACTGCAAAAGATTCGTATTAAACTCCTCTGTTGATCGGTATATAAATGTTAAATATACTCTAAATAGTTAACTTTTTACAAGGAAAAACTTGAAAATTTATACAGTCAAATTTACCTCGTCATACACTACATTAGGTAAAAATGACGTTAGTGACAACCGAAAAATTAGATTCTTGGGACTTCAAGCTATGTTTTGTCATTTTTTAATGTTTGTTATATTAAAAACTGAAATATTTATAGTAATGCAAAAACACGCAATTATTTTCATGGTTTGTTTACATTTTTCTATGAAAAAGTTTGCTGCGGAAAAAAAGTTTGCCAAAAACGCGTTTTTTCAAAAGTTGTTTTCTTCAGCGAGGTTGCTTTTTCAATATTGCTGTTAGTGTTGATAACAACATACAGTGCATGCCATATGTTTAAGGGAAAGCTAGCTGGAGTGGTTATCGCACTTCGTTCGCATTGTTTCGCGTTTTCGCATTTAAGAAAGATTTCATTTTGAAAAGTTTTAAGTGTTATTTCTACTTGTAAATTACTTTAGCAGTTCAAAATATTGTGCCTCTTAAAATGGATATCATGGGCCTTATTAGAGCTACTACTCACGAATATGGCGACATATTCTCTGAAGCTTGGTGGCACCTTGTTAATATGGAATTCAAGACAGCCGTAAGTTTTTCAACAAAAAATATATTTTGTTATTGTTTATTATATATTGCTTTTGTTGTTTACTCATTAATATAAGTATTAGAGATGTGTACGTTAGTATTTTTTGGCTTACGATCACGCACGCCAACGAGGAAAAAAATTTAATCACGCTAGCTGAACCACAAACAGTTAAAAATTCTTTCGCTTACCAAAATTTATTATTTTTTTATTTCTAACACTCACGAATGTTTTTTATAAAAACTTACGAAATAACTATGTATTTAGAAATAAAATTCAAAATTTTTTTTTTTTAACAAAACGTTATTTTATATAAACATTGTAGGTAAGTAGGAACGTAATTATAGATTTGTGATCAAGTTATTTTATATTAAATTAAAATTATTGGCGAAGGAAGAATTTATTTGCCCCTCCCCCCCCCCCCCCCCCCCAATTAAATTTTAAAAATGTTCTAAAAACAATTTTTTGGTGCATGCACTTTAAGTTTATGCCCTCCGAGAAAACTTTGTAGCTACGCCAATGATCAAGATTTAGTTAATTTTTAAAATACAAAACAGTATAAAACAAGGCGAATTTGAATTCGCGTTGGTATAAAAGCCATATTGATGGCTAAATATAAGGTGTAACCAAGGCACATTCAACAAGGTAACCCAAGGCGAATTTAAAAAATTCGTCCTCTGCATTTCCTTTTTGTGTTTGAACAGCAGAATGTCAGAAAAATTAAAAATTTCATATAAAATTAAATTTTTATATCGTAAAAATGTCAAATTGATTTTAATCAGCTGGGCATTTAATATTACCTGGTTGAATGTGCCTTAGGTGTAACCAAGGCGCACTCATATCAGGTGGGAGCGATTCTACAAAAACAACTAAACCGTCATAAGAATGTCAAAGACAAATAACAAAAACTTTGTTCTTCCTTTTGAGCTTTTCTTACAATAATACAGTAAAAAAGGAAGAAAATACATAAACAAAACTTGACATTAATATGACGAAATACCCAAGGCACATTCAACAAGGTAAACCCAAGGCGAATTCAAATAATTCGCCCTCTGCATTTCCTTTTTGTGTTTGAACGGCAGAATGTCAGGAAATTAAAAATTTCATATAAAATTAAATTTTTATAACGTAAAAATGTCAAATTGATTTTAATCAGCTGGGCATTTAATATTACCTGGTTGAATGTGCCTTAGGTGTAACCAAGGCGCACTCATATCAGGTGGGAGCGATTCTACAAAAACAACTAAACCGTCGTAAGAATGTCAAAGACAAATAACAAAAACTTTGTTCTTCCTTTTGAGCTTTTCTTACAATAATACAGTAAAAAAGGAAGAAAATACATAAACAAATCTTGACATTAATATGACGAAATACCCAAAGCACATTCAACAAGGTAAACCCAAGGAGAATTCAAAAAATTCGCCCTCTGCATTTCCTGTTTGTGTTTGAACGGTATAATGTCAGAAAAAAAAATTTCATATAAAATTAAATTTTTATAACGTAATAATGTCAAATTGATTTTAATTAGATGGGCTCTCAATATTACCTGGTTGAATGTGCCTTGGATATACGTGTACCCTGGATGTAAATAAGTTGTTTTGTTTGGTTAGGCTAGGTAGCGAAGGGTGATAAAAGAAGACAAACACTCAAAGTAAGAACGAGTCAAAAAGACTAAGTAAAGAGAAAAAGAAGAAGAGGAACCAACACGCCTACCCATCTGATTCTTATGATAAACCCAATAATGTTTTCTAGTTTTCACTGTCGAACATCACCCAATTCTTCATTTACCCATTTCCGCAATATCAGGCAGCCACAGGCAACATACTCCATTACCTGTAATTGCTCTTCATCGTCACAGATTTTACAGTAATCTGGGGTGCTGTTCCCATTTGCTTGTCCCAGCCCTAACCGAAAAGCGTCCAGTTATGACCCCAATTATGGTCCTCATGTCCATTCTCCCCAAGTCCATGTTATCGGTGGCGTTTTCTTAAAAGCTGACCTCTGCGACTATACAATTCGTTGAAAATATCCGCTTGCTATTTGGCTAACTCTTTTAGCAAAGAAGTATCATCAGCGGTTTTCTAAAACTCTTAAATATTTTAATCTGCGTTTATTTTTATATTGAGTTATACATTTGCACAAACAATAATAATAATTAAATCACATAATATAACAGGACAATTCAAGAAAGAAAAAAACTAAAATTCTCACACCTTTCACAGTGGAATTGCCTATTCATGTACAAAGTTATGATTTATGGCTAAAGTAAATTTACACAAATAATAAAAAATTAAATCTTTTTGGCAGTCATTTAATTGTAGTGCAAATTTCTCAAAAAATCATAAATTAAAGCTTCAGTGTTTTTGACTACCCGCACTGGACGGGTAATGACGAGTGCATTTCGTCACCTCCACCCAGAGGCCCACTGAGAGTTCCTTCAGAAGAGTCGAAAAACGAAATAGAAAAGACAAAGAAAATTATAGGTACAACGATACAGGAAAAAGAAATGAAAGCAAGAATGTATTCAGCAAAAAGTCAGTGTTCTTCAGTCGCGCGTTGGCGCTAAAACCACCGATGATGGTTCTCAGCCAACAGCCAGAGACCTCACCAAGTCCATCTAAGAACGCCCTCCTAGCCACCTCTGTTGGCGGATCTGCCCCCTAGGGCAGTGGCAGACAAGGTATTTCACAGTCTCTATCTCCTCCTTATCCCCACATAACCTACAGAAATCCGGAGAGTTCCTATCCCATTTACTCGTCATATATCTCACATCGCAGGACCCTATTAGAGTCCCAATAATGCACCTCAGAATCCCCTGCTTTGCTTGAGCTGCAGGTCAGTGCCCCTTCTCTCCAGCCAGGACCACAAACCCCTGAAGATCCCGCAATCAGCCCTATCCGTCCATGTTTGGTCTACTTTGTCCATTACCCAAAGCCAATATCAGTTCATAATAGAAACCCATTGGTGGCCTTACAGGTTCACAACTTAGCCCAATATACCGGGCCGATCCCCTCCCTGATAAGTCATCGGCAGTCTCATTACCGGCAACGTCACAATGACCCGGCACCTAACAGAGCTTAACCTTGGCTCTCCCCAAGATCGCCTTGAAGGCACGTCTACAGTCGTCCACAAGTCTAGACCTAGCATATCCCTCTATTATGGTTTACAACTTAACACAATTGAGTTGTAATAGTTAAATTTAATATTATGATTAAAACCAAACAAGCGGAACATATTTTTTATCTTTTACAATTTAATGTTAGTTTGGTTGACAACAAACAAAAAATTACAACTCATCAGTAACAGTTGTTTGGTTTAGTTGTAATGATAATACCAAACTTTTACATTATAACTAAAATAGAGTTGAGTTGTAAACCATAATAGGGGCCATAATGTCCCTCTAGAACTTTGAGTGTACCAGCACCTAAACATAATTTTAGTTTACATTGAGTACGACACATTTAAAGAACCATATTAACGCTTATGATTAATAAAAAAATTACTTTAGTTATTCATAAAAAAGTAAATCACATTAGTATTTTTTTTTCAAAATCAAATGATTCTTCCTTATTGGCTTGTGACGCATTCACAAATAAACCTTTGAACCGATTAAATAAACATTTAAAGTAAATACGTGTTGAGGTAAAAGGAATTATATGTTTTAAATTGGGATTACGTATGAATAAAAAATAATGTAGCAAAAACAAAAAAAAAACAACATGATAATGTGATTTCCTCTTATTAATTGTGTACATCAGTTTTTTTTTCAATGTTTTTTTATTACAACATTATAATATTGAAAATGTTTTGAATTTTTACCCTTTTTATACCCTTCACATAGTGATAGGGTATATATCACTTTGTCATTCCGTTTGTAATTTCTTTATTATTCATTTGCGACCCCATAAAGTATATATATTCTGGATCCTTATAGATAGGGAAGCCGATTTAGCGTTGTCCGTCTGTCCGTCTGTCCGTCTGTCCGTCTGTTGAAATCAAGTTTCCGGAGTCAAATAAAAAGATACAGACCAGTTAATGGTGTCAAACGATCACAAATATCCCGCTAACAATCGCTATTTAAAATCAGCAAAATCGGTTCACAATTGACCGAGATATAAGCGAAAACCCAGAGTAACCCATTTTTTTTAGGACAAAATCGGTGCATATATCCCTATATATCTCAGTAAGTATAGTCACTCTTGCCACAAAACTTGGCACGGATACTCCTAAAGAAGGGACCTAAATAATGGAAAAAATTTTTTCAGATAGGACCAGGGGAAGGGGTATTTTTTCTACAATTGCACAAATTTGGTGAAATATTTTATGCGCTATATCTCGTAAACTATAACGGCTATCGACTTAAAATGTTCAACAAAAAGTAATTGCACGCTAAGGGCTACGCGTTAAAGAAAAAATTTTTTGGGTGGGGGCAAAAAAAGGGGTAGCTCCCATACAAATCGACAATTATTATCAAATATTCGATACGCTATATCTCGGAAACTATAACAGATATCGAAATGAAATGTTTTACAAAAAGTAATTGCACGCAAGGGGCTACGCCTTAAAGAAAAAATTTTTTGGGTGGGGGCAAAAAAAGGGGTAGCTCCCATACAAATCGACAATTATTATCAAATATTCGATACGCTATATCTCGGAAACTATAACAGATATCGAAATGAAATGTTCTACAAAAAGTAATTGCACGCAAAGGGCTACGCCTTAAAGAAAAATTTTTTTGGGTGGGGGCAAAAAAAAGGGGTAGCTCCCATACAAATCGACAATTATTATCAAATATTCGATACGCTATATCTCGGAAACTATAACAGATATCGAAATGAAATGTTCCACAAAAAGTAATTGCACGCAAAGGGCTACGCCTTAAATAAAAAATTTTTTGGGTGGGGGCAAAAAAAGGGGTAGCTCCCATACAAATCGACAATTATTATCAAATATTCGATACGCTATATCTCGGAAACTATAACAGATATCGAAATGAAATGTTCCACAAAAAGTAATTGCACGCAAAGGGCTACGCCTTAAATAAAAAATTTTTTGAGTGGGGGCAATAAAAGGGGTAGCTCCCATACAAATCGACAATTACTATAAAATATTCGATACGCTATATCTCGGAAACTATGACAGATATCGAAATGAAATGTTCTACAAAAAGTAATTGCACGCAAAGGGCTACGCCTTAAAGAAAAAATTTTTTGGGTGGGGGCAAAAAAGGGGGTAGCTCCCATACAAATCGACAATTACTATAAAATATTCGATACGCTATATCTCGGAAACTATGACAGATATCGAAATGAAATGTTCTACAAAAAGTAATTGCACGCAAAGGGCTACGCCTTAAAGAAACATTTTTTTGGGTGGGGGCAAAAAAAGGGGTAGCTCCCATACAAATCGACAATTATTATCAAATATTCGATACGCTATATCTCGGAAACTATAACAGATATCGAAATGAAATGTTCCACAAAAAGTAATTGGGCCATAAGGGCTACGCTCTAAAGAAATTTTTTTTTGAGTGGGGGCAAAAAAGGGGTAGCTCCCATACAAATCGACAATTACTATAAAATATTCGATACGCTATATCTCGGAAACTATGACAGATATCGAAATGAAATGTTCTACAAAAAGTAATTGCACGCAAAGGGCTACGCTTTAAAAAAAAAATTTTTTTGGGTGGGGGCAAAAAAAAGGGGTAGCTCCCATACAAATCGACAATTATTATCAAATATTCGATACGCTATATCTCGGAAACTATAACAGATATCGAAATGAAATGTTCTACAAAAAGTAATTGCACGCAAAGGGCTACGCTTTAAAGAAAAAATCTTTTGGGTGGGGGCAAAAAAAGGGGTAGCTCCCATACAAATCGACAATTATTATCAAATATTCGATACGCTATATCTCGGAAACTATAACAGATATCGAAATGAAATGTTCGACAAAAAGTAATTGCACGCTAAGGGCTACGCCTTAAAGAAAAAAAATTTTTGGGTGGGGGCAAAAAAAGGGGTAGCTCCCATACAAATCGACAATTATTAACAAATATTCGATACCCTATATCTCGGAAACTATAACAGATATCGAAATGAAATGTTCTACAAAAAGTAATTGGGCCATAAGGGCTACGCTTTAAAGAAAAATTTTTTTGAGTGGGGGCAAAAAAAGGGGTAGCTCCCATACAAATCGACAACTATTATAAAATATTCGATACGCTATATCTCGGAAACTATAACAGCTATCGACTTCGAATATTCTACAAAAAGTAATAATCAAATAATTCATACATTTTGGAGAAAAAGTTGGAGAAGAGCAGGGGGACTAGACATTTAACAAGTTTTATTAACCTTCAAATATGAATAATGTCGAAAACTTTTAAGACTCTCGACCTCAAATCTTCCTCATCTATTTCTATTATTCATACGAACGTTAAAATTTTGTTATTTTTTCTTTAAAACTCGCACAATGTTTTTTATTATATTATTTGCAGTACAAATTACTCGGCTGGGTATATTTAAAGACCAATGTGAAGGGTATATAAGATTCGGCACAGCCGAATATAGCGCTCTTACTTGTTTCTTTGTTAGAAAGCATTGGATACGCATAATAAATAAAAATTTTTAGTTTTGATTTTCAAAAACAGTGCGCAAAATATTGATGGTTAGGTTAGCTGTGTGACATGAGGTCCCGTCCTGTTGAAACCAAATTTCGTTTTTGGCATTCTCCTACATTTTTGTAACAAAAATCGGAAGTTGCCATTCAAGGGATTCGAGCTGAAACAATTAAAAATGTACAAAAAAATTGAGTTAATCGGATAACGTGCTGCTGAGCTAGTCATATGAATGGCATTGTGTACCACTTTAAAATGTTTAAGTTTAACCTTTCTAATAAAACCATTTTGAAAGCCAAAATGGGTACTTTTTTTATTTCCCATTAAAATTTTAAATTTTAAATTGCCTTTACGAACATGGCTTATTTGATTTTTTTTAATACTAGTTCAAAGTGCTGCATTTGAGTTCTTTGTGTGTTGCCTATTTGTAAGCATATGTGTAAATACGTACTTTTACCATCATACTAGGTACAGTTATAATATCCCTGCGGGAAATGGGTGTCAATTGGTCGGCGAACTCGTCCTGTTACAGATAAAACACATGAATTGGACAAAAGTTATTGGTCGTGGTCGGTTAAAAAGGCAAACATCAAGTAACTGGTTAAAAGGTGTTAAGAAAGTTAGGGGGAAAAATAGAAATACTGGGCCCAACACATAAACATGCATTTGTTTATATATATATACACACACGCTTAAATACAAACAAAGTAAATTGAACTGGATCTAAAACAATTAATGCAAAATTGGTTTTTATAGGATTGGCCTGTAACCCGTTCTGAGGTGGTAGTTTTGAACCAATTGCCCCCTCCAATGACAACGCAATGTAAAAGTGACAGGTTCTCTTCATATAAAGTGCAAGAACTAGAACCAGTCCCTACCCTAAGGAACCGTTCACGTCAATAGTCTTCGACCAGTCAACTTCCCCGTGAGGATTTTAAAATATGTATATGTTTTTAATTAATTTGAAATTTATAAATAAAAAATTTTAAGTAAACAATTAAAAAAAAACATATTTGCTATTTGACAAAAATTATTGATAGTGTTTGCATTAAGTGCAATTGTTTATTTTTATCAACATATATTTGACCTTTGAAACAAAAAACTTAGTTGAAAATGTAAAAATTTATTTAAACAATTTCTTCTATTTTCTATTTGCGAAATTTTTAACTTTTTAATATTTTTATACCAACACCATATACGTGGTAAGGGCTTAATGCGTTTGTACAGATGTTTGTAACGCCCAAAAGTAAGGGTCTAAGAACCACTGATCGACTCAGAATCACTTCCTGAGATGATTTAAGCATGTCCGTTCGACTGCAACGCCTTGTAGCATATGTGATATAACGCCTTTATAATACTGAAAACCCTGTGCACAATTAAAAATGGGCACGTTTTTTCTTCATTTGTTATTTAATTAACCCCTACAGGGCAAATTGTTTAAGAGGACCAATTTTAAAATTATATTAAATGTATATTTTAAATTAAATCGATTTAAGAACTTGGCGGAAAAAACATACATTCTTACGTACATATGTACATACATATATACAATAAAAATTGGTCAATTTTAAAAGTCGTATGCTTTAATTGCAAAAGAAACAGATTTCATTTTGATTTGTTTGCTTTTATCAAAATGCTTTAATTGTTTATAAACTATAAATGTAAATACATGCATAATGCTTAAGTACAAACTAGGCATTTTTAATGCCGTCATTTTGTGACGTCACATATCAATTGTTTTAAATATGAAGCAAAATGACAACACGTTGTAAATTTGTTTTTGTGCCTGCATTGTTGTATTTCGAGAGTATTTTTTTTTCTAAATTAAACATTCGCGCGCAATAAAATGTTTTGATAATTTAGTACGAAAGTTGAATAACAATTTTTTCTTTTGATAAGCTGCAGCTCTTATTTTAAAAATAGAAAATATAGAAAAACAAATTATAAGCAAATAAAACTGAAGAAGGAAGTGACGTATACATTAATTTACAAATATGTTAATATTTTATAAACAGAAAAAAATTCATTCTTTAACATCAATTGTAATCACAGAAAGAAAAAAGCGGAAATTTAATTATAAAATGGACCACTGACTGGGTGACGGTGTGCTATTTTAATAACATATACAATGTAACTTGATTAACGAAGCCCCGATAAATGCAATACCTCGATAACCGCAATTCTTAATTCTTAACATTGGTGGTTCTGTAAACGCAACTTTTAATAAAGCAAAGCCTTAACTAACGAAACTACAACAAACCCAATAAATAGTCTTCTATAAATCTTTTTTTTTTTTGTAGGGATAAAAAAAACCGCTGAATACAAAATTTTACTCAAGTTGCAAATACATACGTTTAGTTTTTGCATTACGTGTGTTGGATAGTTTAACCAAATTTTTTTGAGTTTATAAACACGTTCTTGTTACAATTCTAACAAAAAACATTTAATAAAATTTGTTAAATTTTGCATGTATAAACGTTTAAATGCAATTTTTAATAAAAAATGCTTATTTTCTACAAAAAAAAAAGAAATTTCTAATGAATTTGGCATTTTTTCCAAATGTTATGTTAAGCCATCGATATGCTATGTATGTATGTATGTAGTTATGTATGTACCCTGCAGAAAACAGGACTAGTCCATACATGCGTGTATGGACTAGTCCATAAAGGAGTAGGATTACTCCAAAACTAACCCAAATGCATGTAAAAAACATGGTCTTTTTAACATTATGATGTCCTAGGGCCGGACCACTTAACCCAGATTTGCATTACGTCGGAGTAGTTTCAAAACTACTCTATCCTACCTACAAACAACTTGGACCACATGGTCCGTTTTAGCTGAAATGGACTAGTTACAACATGGTCCTTGTGTAATGCAGTCATGGACCATGTCATTGTCAAACAAGAACTTGTAGTTACTTAAGTGATATGCGTTCGTGTTTTAACGATCGTGTTTTTTGTACGCAATCGTTAAAACACGAACGAATATCACTTAAGTAACTACAAGTTCTTGTTTGACAATGACATGGTCCATGACTCCATTACACAAGGACCATGTTGTAACTAGTCCATTTCAGCTAAAACGGACCATGTGGTCCAAGATTTTTTGCAGGGTATGTATGTATGTATGTATGTATGTATGTATGTATGTATGTATGTATGTATGTATGTATGTATGTATGTATGTATGTATGTATGTATGTATGTATGTATATGTAAACACTTAAAATTAAATACATATTTTCGTTTACTGTAAACAATAATATTATATTTGCATTTGTTTTTATTTATAATTTATTTTCGATTTAACACCAACAATTTTCTAATGACAATGTCAAGTGCAATAAACAAAGCTAAAAGAAAATGCAAATTGTGTTTGAAATTTTAAAAAAAACTAACAAGTTAGATTTTTTAGTTAGGCTATGCACAGTTGTTGTAAACCTACCTATAATACAAACAAACATACGTTTATTACAGCTTCTGAAATGAATTAATTAAATCCACAAACATCATTTACGAATCCGTTTATACATTTTACGAAATCTTTCATTTTTCCGCACCACAAACAAACGTCTTGCGTAAAATGTACGGATTTTTATTTTATTTTCTGAAATAATGCGTCGATTACGTATGTCAACTCAAGTTCAGTTCGGTTGTCAGTTACCAATGGCAACTGACGGCTTACAGTTGCCAATTTTAGTTAACAAAGCAACCTTTTTACGAAACTTTTGTACATTTAGCAAAATAGTTTGTTTTTTTTTCAAAGACAAAACTAAAACGTAAAATATACGAAATATACAAAATTCTTGTCTATTTTACAAAAAAAAATTAGTTTTCCTTAAAAAGGGTAAAAAATAGTATATTAGTTGTCTCTTTTTAAACTTTTAATATAGAAATTTTTCTAAGCAGGATATTTTGGCTTCGTTCTATCTTGCCTTTTTTTGAAGATAAGGGAAAGCCTTGTTAATAAAAAAGAAGTATTTCTACTACACAGAAAAAATTGAATTGCTAAATCAGTTACGAAATTCAAAGAATCAGTAAATATTTTGTCTGGCTGAGGACCTACAACGGAAATTGTAAATTTAGACAAACAATTTTGAAAAAATTTAATTGAAAAAATAATATTTTTAGTTTCAGTTAAAAGATTTTGTTGGGCTAGTTAAATATTTTAATTGTCTAGGCGATAATTTTGTTTCGTTTAAAAATCAAATTAAAATATTACAAGAGACTATTAAATAAATTTACTAAAAAGTAAATTATTTTGAACAAAAATTTGTTTGAAAAAATTTTTTGTAGTTTTTTCTGTGTTATTTTGCTCACGAAGATTTACGAAATGTTCGAAATTCTTTTGTATATTTTACGAAATTTAATTTAATATTTTACGAAACATAAAAAAAGTACGAAAAATGTTCGATTTTTTTTGTAAAACTACAAAACTCTATGCAATTTTTTTTAATTAAATGAAAGTTTCGTAAATATTACGAAAAATAATCGTTACTTTTAAAACATTACGAATTTCTGGTCTAAAAATTGACTTCGTAATTTAAACCAAAACCTTGTAAATTTACAAACTTGAAGTTTTTTTTACTTTCGTAGAATTAAAAAAATTAGAAAATACAAATTTTTTTCGTAATAACAAATAAAGTTTCGTATATACATATGTATATTACAAAAATAGTAATTACAAAAGATTTTAATTTCTTTCGTAAAATTTTAAAAGTTTAATCCAACTTTTTTTCGTAGCAATTACGACAGCTGCGTAAATATGACAAAAAAAGAGGGTTTTATTACACTATATGAACCTGAACCTTTGTGTGACAAAGAAACAAGAGCATTCAAATGAAGAAGAAATATTAAGAGCAATTTAAAAATAAACATTAAAAAAAAATTAAATATCAATTTCTTTATACAAACAAATATGTGTTCTGCTTTCAGCTGACAGTTTACATATCCATTGGCCTTTTAACTGTTGTCCTCGTTATTGGATATATGTTCTACAGAAAATGGTTAAGAGATAAAGAACGAGAAAAGTATCTGTTGGAGCAGAGTGCACTCTCGTCAGCTACTGATTTGAGAGGCATACGTTTTCGTAAGCGAGACAAGATGCTCTTCTATGGCCGACGAATGTTACGCAAAGTGAAAAATGTTTCGGGACAAGTTTACGGCGGTCAGGGTCGAAAGCGCAGAGCTGTTATGCGATTCGCCAAGAGACTTCTACAATTGAGAAGAGAAAATATTCCCCTACAAATGAGAACAGTTGAACCACCAGCCGAATATTTGGAAGAAACAATTGAAGGTTCTGATCGTGTACCACCTGATGCTTTATACATGTTGCAAAGTATACGTATTTTTGGCCATTTTGAAAAGCCTATATTCCTTAAACTATGCAAACACACGGAAGTTTTAACTTTGGAACCGGGAGATTTCCTTTTCAAAATCACCGATGCTGACGACAGTGTTTTCATAGTACAATCTGGTCAAATAAACGTTTTCATATCAAACGCTGACGGTAGTACACTGTCACTGAAAACTGTTCGAAAGGGTGAATCGGTAACTTCTCTATTGAGTTTTGTAGATGTCTTGTCAGGCAATCCCAGTTTTTATAAGACCGTTACAGCAAAAGCCGTGGAAAAAAGCGTAGTTATAAGATTACCAATGCAAGTAAGTGAAAAATGTCTAAAATGAATGAAATAAAAATTATTTAATTTTGTAAATGTTGTTTCAAAAGGACAACTTCAGCTCATAAGTCTTGGTTTTTTTCTTTTTTTTTTCTTTATAATATTGCTTAAAACTTTATAAAAACAAAAAACCTTAAATCTTTTAGGCCTTTAAAGAAGTTTTTGATGAGAATCCTGATATAATGATTCGTGTCATACAAGTTATAATGATACGTTTACAGCGAGTACTCTTCACTGCTTTGCGCAACTATTTGGGTCTTAATTCCGAATTAGTACAAAACCATATGCGTCATAAAAAGGGCCAACATCAACAACAGACAACTACCACCATAGCACAACAGCAAACACAGCAAAGAAGTACTTCGGTCCATCGCAAATCACAGACCGAAACAGTACAACATTGTTTGTCAGAAGCTATTCTACCACCTGATATGTTAGTGGATTTGGCCTATGAACCATCATCTCATTCAACTCAAGTTTCGCATGGAACATCATCATCCAGTTCTATCAATTTCTCTCAACCAACTAACTCGTGTAGTGCTGGTAATCTGTCAACACGTCGTCATTCTATGACGCCGGCTGAAATAAATATTAATGCGTCTTCGATTGATATGCAGTTGGTCCACATATCGGCCGTAGATAGTTTTCTTAAGGAACTGGGCTTGCCAGAAGAGGATCGTTCATTTTTAGAGCCATTTGTTGAAGTACGAGAAGTAGATGCCGAGGTGACGTTAATAACGGAGGGAAATTCAGACAATATTTGTGTTTGGTTTGTTATGACTGGTGGTTTGGCTGTTTACCAGAGCGGCGTTGATGCTATGAGAAATTTCAAAGCAGACAAGTCGAATGTATTTATACATCATGTTCACCCTGGTGAAATTGTTGGAGCTCTAGCTGTTCTTACCGGAGAAGCCAGTGCTTATACAATTATTTCCTTGTGCCCGAGTCGTATTGCCTTTATAAGGCGTCCTGCCATTTATCAAATAATGCGAGAAAGACCCCAAATTGTTTTGGATCTGGGCAATGGTGTTGTTAGACGTCTATCGCCGCTAGTGAGGCAATGTGACTACGCATTGGATTGGATATTTTTAGAGTCAGGTCGAGCCGTCTATCGTCAGGATGAGTTAAGTGACAGCACATACATAGTGTTAAGTGGCCGTATGAGATCGGTCATAACGCAAGCAAGTGGTAAAAAAGAAATTATCGGTGAATACGGTAAAGGTGACTTGGTGGGTATTGTTGAAATGATAACTGAAACTTGCCGAACAACAACTGTCATGGCTGTCAGAGACTCTGAACTTGCCAAATTACCCGAGGGCCTATTCAATGCCATTAAACTTAGATATCCAATTGTGGTAACGAAATTAATAAGTCTGCTTAGTCATCGTATATTAGGTACAATGCAAACTCGCACTGGCGGCACAGCTGCACCCCTAGAGGCGAATCCTGTAACCCATAAATATTCTACAGTAGCCTTAGTACCTGTATCTGAAGATGTTCCTCTAACAGCTTTTACTTACGAACTGTTTCACTCGCTTTGTGCAATAGGCCCCACTTTGCGTTTGACCTCGGAAGTGGTACGCAAACAACTAGGAATTCATATATTTGAACAAAGTAATGAGTATCGTTTGACTTCTTGGTTAGCCCAACAAGAAGATCGTTACATTATTACTTTGTATCAATGTGATACGTCTCTTAGTGCGTGGACGCAACGTTGTATGCGTCAAGCTGATGTTATTATTATCGTTGGTATGGGCGATCGACCTTCAACAGTCGGTAAATTCGAAAGGGAGATAGACCGCTTAGCGATGCGTACCCAAAAGGAATTAGTCTTGTTATATTCTGAAAGTGATAGCTCGAAGCCACTGAATACACTACAATGGTTAAATGCCAGACCTTGGGTAACAAAGCATCATCATATCCAGTGTGTTAAACGTATTTTTACCCGAAAAAGTCAATACAGAATTGTAAGTGCAATAAGTTTATAGAAATTATCACATAAAATCTTTTGTATTTATTTGAATTGTGCGTTTTTAGAACGATCTCTATAGTCGTGTACTAATGTCGGAACCAAACATGCATTCAGATTTCTCTCGCTTAGCCCGCTGGCTTACTGGCAATTCTATAGGCTTGGTACTTGGTGGTGGCGGTGCTCGTGGAGCTGCTCATATTGGAATGTTAAAAGCCATTCAAGAAGCTGGTATACCCATTGATATGGTTGGAGGTGTTAGTATAGGAGCTCTAATGGGTGCACTTTGGTGCTCTGAACGTAACATTACAACAGTAACACAAAAAGCCAGAGAATGGTGTAAAGTAAGTTTACTAAACAAATATTCTTTCAAACACTAAGACAAATTGTTGGCCAATATTGCTGGAAAACAAACTAACAAACTAACTTTTTTTAAACATCTGTTGAACTGGGATAGTGATTTTAAACGTGAGAAGCGCAAGGCAATACTCGTTTGCTCTTTTTATCTTATGCCTAGAAAAATTGCGTTGCTCTCTGTGTGAATCTTTAAACGTTTAAATATTTATATGTAGAAATGTTTGGCTCTCTTTTTAGAAAATGACAAAATGGTTTTTACAATTATTGGATTTGACATATCCGATTACATCAATGTTTTCGGGGCGTGAGTTTAATAAAACCATACGTGATACATTTGGCGAAGTCAGCATTGAAGATTTATGGATTCCTTACTTTACTCTTACCACAGATATTACGGCCAGTTGTCATAGAATACATACAAATGGTGAGTGTCTCAATTGCGTTCTTCATTTTGCACTTAACATTCATACTACAAATGTCGTTTATTTAAAAGTTTTTCTAATACTTATAATGATGCATAAAAAAATCTAGGGAAAATACTGCTAATTTTATAATTTTTCATATAAGTATTTGTTTATGCACATCAAACCGATTACTGCATTTTTACCATCGCTACTGTCACTTTCATTATTGAAAGTTAAAAAACGCTTTAAAAATATAATTTTAAAAATATGTGTTAAAAAGAAATTCATATTCTGAGATTTTTTTTACATTAGGAAATAATTTAGTTTTAAAATAAAATATATAAAATTAGTTGTGTAACGTTTTTTCATCTTCCTGTTGATTTTTAGATTTTTCTTGCATTTCATTATCTTTTGCTGAATATCGTAGTTATTTGATTGAGTATTAGCAAGCCGTATGTTGGCTTCTCTGAATTGGCTTGATTATTATTCCTAAATTTACTTTAAAAGTGTGTCGCTTTATATTTATGTGTATACATTTATACTAAATTTAGATGATTTTTTACACTAATATCTTTGAAGAATAAATTAACAAATATTTTTTATTTATTCTTGTCCGTTTTGTAAACTGAGTCGATTTTAAATCGAATCATGTTCCTTAAATCGATCGATTTGATGCAGTCGAACAGGTTTGTTTGCTCGATTTGGAATCAAGTAAAACTTAAAAACTCGATTTTAAATTTACTTGGATTCGGTTTACAGAACAGGGTCGATTATGAACTGATCATCTCGATTTAATGCATAATAATAGAGTATCTATAATGCTAAAGGTATTAATTGAGTTTGCTTTTATGTTTCTTTTTAAAAGTTGTGTGTGCAGAAATACTTATGTACACTCGAAAAAAACCCCTGCAACATATGAACGAATTGAATTGTATATTGTACGAAATCTTTCGTTTTTTCGCACCACGAATATCTTGGTTAAAATATACAAAATATTGGAAATTCTTTTGCATATTTTACGAAATGCATTTAATATTTAATTTTTTTTTTTTTGTAAAATTATGTAATAATGGAAACTTTTTTGATTGAATGAAAGTTTCGTAAATATTATTTTTTTTAATATTACGAAAGATAATCGTTACTTTGGAGAAATTACGAATTTCTGGTACAAAAATTGGTTTCGTAATTAGGGTGAAAGTATCGTATAATTTACGAATAAAAAAAACTAACGAACACCTTTCGTTAGTTTAACAACGAAATTTTCGTATATATGCATTACGAAAGGTTTTCACTATGTTCGTAAAATTTAAAAATTATAGCCTAACTTTACTTTTGTAATATAAACGAAAATTTCAAATATATTACGAAAAAAACCACGAAAGTCTTTTTGTATAGTTTTGCATGGATTTTTTTTTAGTGTATGTATGTTTAATAAGTTGTATATTATTTATATATTACAGGTTTAGTTATCATATAGTTTTTACCTTAACATTTAAGCATTGGATGCTTTTTTGAATGTTATGTAATTCATATATTCAAGCTTTTATTCAATCCAAAAGCTGTTGGAATTTGATTTTAAAATTACTAAGAAATATTTCGGTGTAATACATTTTGTTATTAATAAGTATAGAAATTCCAATTAACATTTTTAAACTATAATACGGATCGAATGCCGTTATTTCCTCCCTGCTTTGATTCAAGACGTATAGTTACACAAAAACAATTTGTCGCTTCGAAATCCAATCCCGACAGCAATTTTGTTTCTATGGCAACCCTAATAAGTTTATTATTGCATGTAACATTTCACATATCTTGTATTATCTTTTTTATCTTATAAAAAATATCGAAATATTTAGACTTAGGAACAGGGACGGGATTTTAAACAGAGCACTTAAAATCTAACAAAATTCATTAGAAAATTGCGATCCAAAAGCTGCTCTATAACTGCATATATTCCAAATTCTAAAGCAAATGAAGTAATACCCTAAGATCAGGCACGCATTCCAGAAAGAGGAAAAAGATATTCCCTCAACCGCCTCCTAAAAAATATAGAATTCTATAAACGATCAATTATAAATGTTGAAAAACGTTTTAATCGTAAAAGCTTAAGTTGAATTTGTAAATTGAAAATTCTACCCTTAGAATATCGATACACGAAAAAATAAAATACTTAACACAGATGATCAATAATGTATGTTGTATTCTTTAATTTTTGGAAAAAAGTAAACTTACATTTGAAAAGTAATTTTTTTAAAAACAAAAAGAAGTTTAGCATGATAATCCAAAAAAAAGGAGCGACTTCAAGTATGTTGTTATACCCTTCACATAAGTTATAAGGTTATAAATACGTTTGTCATTCCGATTTTAAATCTTTAGTATCCATCTGCGGCCCCATAAATTATATGATTTCTTGGCGCTTATAGATAGGAAAGTCGATTTAGCGATGTCCAACTGTCCGTGTTATGGTTGAAATCAAATTTTCAAAGCGCCCGATGTAGCATAGACCCGTAAGTGGTATCATTCTATCAGAAATATCTGCAAGAAAAATCGCCCAATAACCAAGACTACCTCGGTTTAATTCTCTAAAATTTGTACATAAAAACCTTTACAACTGGCCTGGAGTTGTCCTGTTCAATGTGCAAGACCAACTCCCATTTATTTTTCCCCTCGAACATTTTTGTGAAACATACTTACCCTCTTTTTCCACCCCCTTAAGGGGTCTCCATACAAAATTTAAAAAACCTTAAAACTTATAAAAAATGGTTAAATAAATAAAAAAAGGACGTTGTGACAAACAAAACATTATAAATAGGAAAAGTGCTGATGGCAATTAAAAATCATCGTGGGAAAACTTTTCTTTTTTTACATATCCATTTGCTAGATGTATCTATCGACTTAAGACTTAAATATTAAATTGCGAATAACGTTTAGACTTATTCCATTTCTAAAATATTTCAAATATTTAAATATTGTTGTTAATTATGTTTGCAAAACTCCAATTCAAACTCATTTAAAAGTTTTGCTTAAAATTTTATGCTTGACAATACAAATGGAAACTGAAAAATGTTTATTCATACAACATGCAACATTTTCTCCTCTTCACTTTCCTTCTTTATATTCCAAAACAGGGTCGTTGTGGCGTTATGTACGGTCATCAATGTCACTCAGTGGTTATATGCCGCCCCTGTGTGATCCCAAAGATGGTCATTTGCTATTGGATGGCGGATATGTTAATAATTTACCAGGTAAATATTTGTTTTTTTTTTCTTTACTAACTCTGTCATTACCACTAAACATGTTTAAGTAGCAGCAGAAATTTAAACAAAAATGCAGAAAAGGAAAATTTAAAATATTTTTTTATTAATACATACATTCCTTCTTCTTTTAATTTTTTAATAAAAATATTTCCAATTTAGTTGCATCTTTGATCCTTATGTTTTTCTTATATAACATGTAACAAGTAAGTACTTTTACTTAACTTATTTTAATCTTTTAGTCTGTATTCAGTATTTAAATTTGTTAAAAAAAACTAATGTTAAACCTAAATATGTAAAAAAAACTCAGAATGTGTTTTTAGTGATCAATAAACACAAGTATGTATTTGTGTTTATAATACATATTTGATACTGTTCATTAATATGCATAAGTACTTATGTTTATGCAAAAATATCTTTTTTAAATCGATCTAAAAAGTTAAATTTTTTATTATACTCTAAATCATTCTCATTTCATTACAAGACATTTTGGAATATAAAATTTAAATATTAACCAAAGGTTTTTTGATTATTTATGACAAACCGAAATTATTGAGATTGCATTTTTCCAGAAAGTAACTTCTATTTTTTGTCGCGTGCGTGTTTTCGTATATTAAACCCAAAACCTTAAAATATATTTGTTTTACACGTTATATATTACTACTAAAATGTTTTAAAATAAAATATAAACTTTTTCAATTTAAAGGAGTATGTATGTCGCGTTCCTCATCCTGGAAATGCCTATATTTAAATACAATATAAAAACATATTTTTAATTTGTTGAGGATTTCGTTGCTAAAATGGCGGCAAAGAGATTGTTTAGGCTTATTAAGTCAGGTATGTTAAGGGCAGGGTCACTTGAATACGCCGGTATTCTGGGAAGAGTCGGAGATAGTTAAATCCTGCGGCAGTTGGGTTTGACTGGTTGCGAAACCTAACTTTCGGATCTTACCTCGCGTAGTGTTGATGGTAAGGAAGACATGGAAGGGATGCGAGAGGCTGTATGAGAGGTGTGCAGTCTTCGCTGATGGGTCGACGATGGAGGTTGGCACTAGGGCTGGTGTGGTGGTATATTGGATAGGGAGTAGAAACGTCATACAGACTTCCGGACGAGTGCAGCGTTTTCCAGGCTGATATTCTGGTGGTGACGAAGGCCACGAAATTTATAGAGTAGGAAGAGAAAGAGGGGACGTGACAATCTACGTTTACAGTCAGGGAGCGCTCAAGGCTCTAGAGAGACATTATGTCAGGTCTAGACTTGTGTAAGGCTATGCTGGGTGCCGGGTCATTGTAATGTTGCCGGTAATGAGATTGCCAATAAATTGGCGTGGGGAGGGGGATCGTCCCAGATATTAGGCTGAATTTTGAGCCAGTAGGACCACCAATGGGTTTCTTTTTTAAACTGATAAGGACTTGGGTAGCGGACAAAGTAGGCCAAAACTGGAGGGATAGGGCTAATTGCGGCACATCAGGCTTTTGTGGCCCAGGCTGGACAGAAGGAGCACTGACCTGGTGCTCAAGGTGAGCAGGGGTTCTTAGGTGCATTATTGGGACTCTCACAAGGCTTTGCGATGTGAGATATATGTAAAATAAATGGAATTGAACTCATCGGATTTCTGCAGGCTTTGCGGGAATGAGAAAGAGATAGAGACTGTGAAACACCTTGTGTACCACTGCTCTAAGCTGCAGATCCGTCGACATAGGTGGCATCATAGGATACATCAAAGGAATTGGGTGGCTAGGTTGATAGCTGGTTTCAGCACCTACGCGCGACTGAAGAAGACCAATTTCTTTCTGACGGCATTCTTGTTCTCTTTTCTTGTTATTATATTGTTCCACCTAAAATTGTTTGTCTTTCCTATTTCTCTTTGGCTCTTCCGAAGGGATTCACAATGGGCCTCTGCTTAAGGTGGCGGAATGACCTCGTCACTATCCTATGTAACCTAATACAAAGTACATTAGTGTTTTTAATTATATTCGACTTTTATTTCCAGTTAGAATTTTTGATCATAAAAGGGCCTATTTGGACTCATCTAAAGAATTAAAATAATCGTTTATCCTTCCGTTTTTGAGTCGCAAAAGATTGTTTTGTCGAAAGAGAATGGTAACCTAATAGTAACCTACCAGGGACTCTCTTGGACAATTTTTTTGCTGAATCACCTTTTTGACTCAATTTTAATGAAGTTTATAATAATGTTTCGAGCGTATGTATGATCAATTTATAATTGCACATACTCAGTAGCATTCTATGATTTATGATATATGTACATATTTGCAAGTCTTTTCCTAATTACAACTAAAAAGTAAGTTGTTGGTTATCTTGCGTTGGCTTTAAAAACCTTGTGTATGGATTTTTCACAAAAATGCTAACTCTGTTCATACATACATACCTCACAATTCACTTAAATTATTTTTTTTACTTACCATAATCAATTTTTTTTTAATTTGCAATACCTCAATGTCATTTTGTTGTGTAAGAAATTTTTTAAATATTTTTTTAAAAAATTTTCGGTTTTCTATTGCGTTTTTCTATTTTTATTTTGTCGTTATTATGTCTCGTCCTTTAGGTCACTTGTGGCGTTATGTTCGCGCTAGCATGACAATTGCTGGCGTGTTTCCACCCTTCTGTGATTATAAAGATGGTCATTTATTACTTGATGGCTGTTATACAAACAATGTACCAGGTAAACCGCTTTCCTATCAATCCCTTTAATAATCCTTTTTTGGTGTTTTTAAATATGATTTAATTTTCTGCTGTAAAATATTGCTAAATATTGCATTTTTATGCAATGTTTTCTTTAATATTTCCGCACTGCATTTTTGTTTAAATTATTGTTAAGTTAAATTAAATAAATATTAAAATATGTAGTTGTAATGGATTTCAACAAGTTGGTATATATACATACATACATACAAACATATGTATGTGAATATGTAGTTCTTTAAACCTTGACTAATTTTAACAGTTTTTTTATTGTTTTTTTTATTTTGTGCCGATTGTTGTCGAACACGACACAAAACCAAAAAGAATGATATTTATTGAACATTGGCGGATTTGTTAGTAAATATCAAAAATAAAAAACAATTACACCACTGAAACCACAATAATGTTAATTATTTTATGATAGAAACACAACTGGGACGAACGACGAATAATTCCCACCGATCATACGTCACACAAACATTAAAAATTGCTCCATTTTTAGATAATTCCACAGAAATCGGCAACAGTGGTGTGTACAAGTACGCAAGTTAAAAGAACCCATAACGGCGCGGCGCCCAGCTTTTGCCGATAGCCGGTGTAAAAAGGCAGTTTTTACGAAGTATTTTAAAGTTTTTATTGGACATTTTTGCTTGGAAAAAATTCTTGGAAAGAAAAAACAGGTTTTTAAATAAAAACAATCAACAAATTGTTGGCTAAAGATTTCAAAAAATTTGTTTAAATAAATGAAAACTTTTTTAAATAACAACTTGATCTTAATCTTTAAAAAAAAACATTGTGTTTTAATATCTTGTTTTGATTAAGTTGAAATTTTTTAAATATTTCGTTTCGTGTAATTTTGGCTAAAAAAATTTTTTCTGACAGTAATTTCTTTAAACTACTCAGTATTTTCTAAGAGACTGAACTTTACTGGAAAAGTAAAAAAATGAATCTTTTTATACCCTTCACATAGTGATAGGGTATATATCACTTTGTCATTCCGTTTGTAATTTCTTTATTATTCATTTGCGACCCCATAAAGTATATATATTCTGGATCCTTATAGACAGGGAAGTTGAAATAGCCATGTCCGTCTGTCCGTCTGTCCGTCTGTCCGTCTGTCTGTCTGTCTGTCTGTCTGTCTGTCCGTCTGTCCGTCTGTTGAAATCAAGTTTCCGGAGTCAGATAAAAAGATACAGATCAGTAAATGGTGTCAAACGATTACAAATATCCCGCTAACAATCGCTATTTAAAATCAGCAAAATCGGTTCACTATTGACCGAGATATAAGCGAAAACCCAGAGTAACCTATTTTTTTTAGGACAAAATCCGTGCATATATCCCTATATATCTCAGTAAGTATAATCACTCTTGCCACAAAACTTGGCACGGATACTCCTAAAGAAGGGACCTAAATAATGGAAAAAGTTTTTTCCGATAGGACCAGGGGAAGGGGTATTTTTCCTACAATTGCACAAATTTGGTGAAATATTTTATACGCTATATCTCGTAAACTATAACAGCTATCGACTTAAAATGTTTTACAAAAATTAATTGTACCCTAAGGGCTACACTTTAAAAAAAAATTTTTTGAGTGGGGGCAAAAAAAGGGGTAGCTCCCATACAAATTAATGATTTGTATGAAATTTCCGATACGCTATATCTCGGAAACTATAACAGATATCGAAATGAAATGTTCTACAAAAATTAATTGTACCCTAAGGGCTACACTTTAAAGAAAAAATTTTTTGAGTGGGGGCAAAAAAAGGGGTAGCTCCCATACAAATCGACAATTATTATAAAATATTCGATACGCTATATCTCGGAAACTATAACAGATATCGAAATGAAATGTTCTACATAAAGTAATAGGGCAATAAAGGCTACGCCTTAAAGAAAAAATTTTTTTGAGTGGGGGCAAAAAAAGGGGTAGCTCCCATACAAATTAACGATTTGTATGAAATTTTCGATACGCTATAACTCGGAAACTATAACAGATATCTAAATCAAATGTTCTACAAAAAGTAATTGGACATCAAGGGCTACGCTCTGAAGAAAAAAATTTTTTGATGGTGGGTGAAGAAGGGGTGGCTCCCATACAAATCGACAATTATTATAAAATATTCGATACGCTACTTCTGGAAAACTATTACAGCTATCGACTTCGAATATTCTACAAAAAGTAATAATCAAATAATTCATACATTTTGGAGAAAAAGTTGGAGAAGAGCAGGGGGACTAGAACATTTAATAAGTTTTATTAACCTTTAAATATGAATAATGTCGAAAACTTTTAAAACTCTTGACCTCAAACTTTCCTCATCTATTTATATTATTCATACGAACGTTAAAATTTTGTATATTTTTCTATGGGCTTTAAAACTCGCACAAGGTTTTTTATTATATTATTTGCAGTACAAAATTACTCGGCTGGGTATATTTAAAGACCAATGTGAAGGGTATATAAGATTCGGCACAGCCGAATATAGCGCTCTTACTTGTTTTATTTTAGAAATATTTTTAATAATAAAACATTTCATTTTACAGTCCGCAGCTAAAGTAAAACATTTAATGTAACAATTTTAATGTTTTTGCATAAAAAAATTTAAATATGTTATAAGAACTAACATGTTCATAATTGCGCATACGTATCGTTACCTTAATATAAAAAGGCCCTAACTCATATTTTTTTATAAGCCCAGGTTTTCGTTTATCAAGACAAATGGTCGTCTGTTCAGACATCACAATTAGCCCCAAAAATATTGACCTAAAAAATACGAGTTAGGGCCTTTCTATATTAAGGTAACGTACTTATACAATTGTAAACTTATATGTATGTATGTACATATGTATATAACAACTTGTTGAAAACGTACTTTTAAATCGACACATCCCCTTTAAACCTTTAATAAACTTACATTAAATATCTTCTGAAATTGTATAAACTTTAAAAATTTGTTAAAAAAAAACAAATTTTGATTTTTTTTTTTCGAAAAAGCTGATGTAATGCACAATTTGGGTGCTGCACATATTATTGCCATTGATGTCGGTTCGCAGGACGATACAGATTTAACAAACTATGGTGATGATTTATCTGGCTGGTGGTTGTTATATAAAAAGTGGAATCCATTTACATCTCCAGTCAAAGTTCCCGATCTTCCTGATATACAATCAAGATTGGCTTATGTTTCATGTGTCCGTCAATTAGAGGTGGGTTTAGGGGAAAGTTAAGAATTAGGGAAAAAAATAATACAATAAATTTGGTTTTAAATTGCAGGAAGTTAAAAATTCCGATTATTGTGAATATATACGACCACCAATTGATAAGTATAAGACCTTAGCTTTTGGAAGCTTTGACGAGATACGTGATGTTGGTTATGTTTTTGGTAAAAATTATTTTGAAAATATGGCCAAAGCTGGTCGATTGGGACGCTTTAATCAATGGTTTAATAAGGAGCCACCTAAAAAGGATAATCATGCCTCGCTTAGCGAATACACATTTATTGATTTGGCACAAATTGTTTGCAAATTGCCTGAAACATATGTAGATCATCCGCAACAACATCATACGTATTTTTACAGTGAGGATGAAGATTATGATGGTTACATATCGGAACCATCAAATTATAACCGAGTAAGTATTGCTTTAAACCGCAAACAAAAAAACTTGAAATCATTTTAAAATAAATTTTAACTTTTTCCTTTAGAATCAAATAAAAATGAAACGTACTGGCACTTCGTTATCTTTGTCTGAAAATGAAATGGATTCGGATATTGAAGTTGATCTTACGCTGGCGATAAAACAACATCATCATCAGAAATCCAATCGCAGTATGCCACAATCACCAATAAATGTTAATAATGTCATTAATACTATTGAAAACATTGATGGTCATAGTGAAGCAACTTCAATTAAATTAGTTTCGAACTCGGCACAATCTCAAACTACATTCGAATACCAAAACTCTAAACCCGCCCGTAATGATGAGGAAGAAGAAGAAAAAGAAATTGAAAGCGAGGAGCGGGATGATAAAAACATTATTCAAACCATAACATCGTAACGAATATCTACCGCTGCACATTAGCTTTATGTTTCAGTTTTACTTTTTCCAGCTGAAACCTTAAGTAATGAAAACTATAATTTTTTTTAAATAAAAAAAAACAAAGAACTGACGAATTATTAAAGTGTCTACTACTTTATTTGCAATTACTTATAATTAACATTTATATAATTGGCCTTAATTATTTTTTATATTTCATTTAATTTTTTAAATTTGTTCATTTAATAATGTAGTTAAAAGAGTAAAGTTCAATGACATTTAGCTTTAAAGTTATTTCAAAACTTGTAATAAAGGAGACTCATTTGAACCTTTCACTTTTCCATTTAAAAAATAAATTAAGTTGAAACGGCGTACATGTTTTTTTAAAACCTCCTACACTTGGTATATACTTAAAAAAGAAGTTAATTTCATTGTAATAAAATAAAAAACTGCGTAAGAAACTGATAAAATAAAAATTAAACAATCAAATAATGAAGCATTCTAAATATTAAAATTGTCGTGGACATGTATTTTGTTAATTTTCATATGTTTTGCTATTTTATAACGTCAAGGAAAATCGGCAGAGATTACACAATTTACATGGCATATACATATTAAAGTGTTTATATGAGTTCCCTTTATTATATTATCTAATCAAGCATGTAAATAAATAATAAAAAGAACACAAATTCTCTTACTTTTTTTTGGAAAAGTGCACAAAATACATGTAAAAGAATTTTACATTTGGGAAAATTACTTTTTTATGCAAACGTTGCAGATTGTTCAAGCCGACCAAAAAGCAATTAAATTTGCAAGACTACAACATTAACATGTAAAAGTGATATTTGCTTTTCTTGAGTAAGTTTCCAGTAAACATTTATAATGCTTTGTACCGGGTTTGCAATTTTTATATATTTTTTTCAGTATCTTATCTTGATTTGCACTTTGTGGCGTATTTGCATCAAGGATTTTCTCAAATTTAAAATTGTTTCTTTTATTTATAGTGTAAAATTGTTTGTAGTATACGAAAAATTCTTGAAAATAAAAATAAAATAAAAATGTTAGTTCTTTTATCGATTTAATTATTTGTCTATTTACAAGTTTCCTTAAATTCTTTTTAGTTTGTATTAAGTGTCGTTTTATCATTTCCATCGTTTCATAGCGTTTGTTGAGGCTTAAGAGCAAAAGCAACCAGCCGTTACTGTGACTGTTTTAAATTTCCATATTTGTCTTAAATCATCGGGTAACCATGTTATGGTTGGATCCTTCTGCATACTGTCTATTAGTGTACGAAATGTCAATACTTTAACTTTATATTCCAATGGCCGACAAACGGAACCACTCCAGCATTTTGGTCCCGCATCATTGTGTGAATGTTCCGAATGGCAAACAGCATTAAGTAAATATCTGGGGAAGTGTTGTTGGCCCAAATCCAATAAATCATTCTTAAAAAAACACAATTTAAAATAAAAATCTTTTTGTTTAACAAAATTTGGTTAAAATTGCACAAATCGTTGGCTTAATGTTAAAAATACTAAACTTAATTTTTTGTTTATTGACAGCGGAAAAAACAATTAAAATTAGTAAAATCATATATGTATGATTTGATATTTGTATACAAATGAAAAATTTTTTATTTCACTTTTTAATTACAAGAGACAACAAAAGTTTATTATCAATAAAGACAAAACAAACTCAGAAGATGTATTTGAAATTTGTCTGCCACGATAGGTCAAATGGGATCTAATGAATAGGCTGTTGCTCTGAAGTTTATTTTGAAGCTACTTAACTGCGTACAAGAACGGGTAAAGGTACCTTTTGGTAACGTTGGAATATCTAAAAACAAACAGGGAATCTGTTCCTGAAACCCGAGATTTTGTGCGTAATACGCGTCTTTCACGAAAAAACACACTTATTTGTGGTCGACTGGCGAGTGAATCGTATAACGCAATACAGGGTAAATTTTGTATTTTAGCTGCACAGTTTGTAAGATTAAACTTCCTAAAAATTACTTTCCTGTCACTGGTTCTATCGCGAAATTTAATTAAAATATCCAAAAACACTACTCCCCCCCTGTATCATCTTTCTCACAACCAATTTTTCTAATGCAAACACAATGCAATGCATGTATGAGTGCTGTTTTTATAAAAAAAAGTTTCGAGCTGAAATTTCTTTGTTGCTATAGCTTTTGTAAATAAATGTTTTTTTTCTCCCCTGTAAGTTTTCTAATTTAGGATTGACCCTTTAGCATTTCATGTAACGATATGTGTTCGTATATAAATATTAAAAAAAATTAAGTACCATATATTTTGAAACAAACATTTAACCATAACTCACTCTTATTTTGCAGTCACATCCTCTGGATGGTGGCGAACCTAACGGTAATGTGATAGAGTTGCCATTTCTTTTGGTCATCTCTTCTTTAGCCGTTTCTACAACCAAATCATCATAGAAATCCCTATAATTTGCTATTGGAAATCCATTTAAATCTGGACGAACTACTTTCTTATTTGCAACTTTTACTAATGGCTTCTCTTCTTTGAAAACTTCATGAAACTCTCCAATAGTTTTCTGATATTCCTTAAAGTCGTTTACACTATTGTGGTCTTTATTATCCACGTTGTCATATATGAAATAATTAGTTGGACTTTTCAATGCATCAACAGCCAAATTATCATTACAATTTTGTTCAAAATCTAAATCATTGTTACAAGGTAAATCGATTGAATTAGAAGGTTCTTCAAACGCTTTTAACTTTAACTCTTCGTTGAAATGTCCATTAAATGCATTTAAATTAGCTTCCCCAGTCGACTTATAGGGAGTCGCGTATGATGTTGAGGATGAGGTTCTTAATAAGCGATTATCCATTAAACGATTGCCATAAATAACACCAAATAATACTATTACCAATATAAAAGTGGTCTATTAAGAAATTAAATTGATTTATATATTTATTAAATATTTAAATTTATATCACCTTTGGCATTATGAGCAAATTGTGTCCTGTTGTGGCCACTTATGAACAACTGCTGTTCAACCTATGGTTCAAGAAGCTTTTATACCAATTTTTATCATGTTGGAGCTAAAGAACCAATTTTTTTTGTTTTGATTTTCTTTTTTGCAGCATCAAATTTCACATTGTTTTAATTTGTGCGCTGTGCTGTGTGTCTCTATAATGTGTTTTATATTTAATCTTTTATTATTTTACTATTCCATTCCTTAAACATGTCTGCCGTCAAAGCAACCTTTTGTTGCATCTGTAATTTTTGTTAATGGGTTAAACGCTTTAACGTCAAAGTTAGCTTTTATCCCTTTTAATAGATTAAAGAGTCTTTTAAAATATATTCTTAGCATAATCGAAAGAAACAAGATTATATAAAGAAAATAATATTAAAATTTACTTTAAATTTAAATTTTTTAACAACAAAAGATTTATATATAGATTTAGTTATGTTATCATATTTAATACATGTTTTAAATACTTTAGTTTACTCTAACTAATTTTAAAATTTCTTTTTGATTATGCAAAAAATATAAAAAAAAATAAAAATAATTGTTGAATTGTGCTTTTCACAAATGAGCAATTCAATTGTGATGGATGTGACCATTTTACTCGCAATATTTTAATTTAAAAACTCAAAATTTTTAAATAATAAAAAGAATTTTATTTCCCAACGTGATTAAATTTTAAGCGTTTAATAATAGCTAGAACCAACACAATTTCTGTCCAGGACTGACAATAGAAGATTGTGACGGGTGTGTCCTTACAAATTAAACAAAATTAATAAAGCAGAACAGGCAGGCTTATAAATTGTTTTTCTCTTCCTGCAAAGAAACAAAATATTTGAGACATGCCTTTTTCACATACATATCGATATATGTACATACATATCGTACGTCTAGTTCAAAAGTGACTTAGCTCAAAATTTTAATTAAGCTTAGAAATATTAAAAAAAACTTTTGGGGCCATAATCTCTTTTTCCTAAGATGAGATAAGATAAGAAAATTATGTTATGTTATGTTCGATGAGTTAAAGCTTCCTTTTATGTCAAACAAGTAACTTTTTGAATAATTTGAAAGGATGCGAAATACCAAACTTATTTGTACAAGTTTGGTTTTCAATTGAATAAATAAATATATAAAATTAATATTATAATTATTATTAATATATAAATACATGAAGTCTTCAAAATTTCAATTCAAGTAGTTTCCGATAACCAAATATGGGTATTTCCAGAATGGAGAACGCTATAGGTTTTAATAAATTATTTTTGTTCAATTTTTGGTTTAGATTAATATTTTCAGCCATCTTATTGCGGTATATTAATTAATAAGAAACACAACGCAAATATTCAAAACAACAGACCTCTAAATTTTATTTATACATAACTTACAGTCTATCAAATAGGTAAAAAAACTTATACTACAACAAATTGTTAAAAATTTACGGTTAATCGATATTTTTTTTGTAACTTCTAGATTGTGTTAACATGTTGTTGGTAGAAAAGTTCCATAAAACAAATTTAATCAAACTGTAAATATTTTATAAAAAAAAATTTTTAATGAAAGTAACGAAGATAACAAAAAAATATATAATCAGTTTGTGTGTAATTTTTTTTTCGAAATAGCTCCAAAAATTAGATTTAAATTTATCAACTAAACAAAATAAAGATTCTACTTTACTATACTGCGTGGAAAATCGTTTCTTTGTCAAACATTTAATATATCGGCCTGTGCGACCTCCAGCTGGAAATGCCCATATGTATATGTTTATCTTCAGTAAAATATGGGGGATTTCATGTCAAGTGACCCAACTTTTTTTTTCGATTGGAAAGAAATTTGGACCAAAGTAAGTTCTTGCAGAGAGTAGCATAGACACAATTTTTTAACACGATCGGTCAAGAACTCTCTGAGCTAGAGGGGTTCAAAATTTGACGTTTTCGGCAAATAGGTGTTTTTTCTCATACATTTAGTTTGTTACCTTTTGCTTTTAACAAATTCGTCCCAAATACTTTCGATAGCTTTTTCTTCAATCTTCCAGAAAAAAATATTTTTAAAATTAAAAAAAATTTTTTTTTTATTTTTTTTTATACGCGAAAATTGGAAAACCTCTGCCTTGAGTTACAAAACATTTATTTTTATAGATATCCCACTCGCATCCCACTAAGCGACCTCCAAGTTCTTCAAGCAAAAGACCTAAGCTTTCTTTTGAGCAAAAAAAAAAAAAAAAAAAAATGGGCATATTTGAAAAAAAAAAATTTTTTCTAATTATTTTATAAAAAAAAATAAAAAAAAAATTTTTTTAATTTTAAAAATATTTTTTTCTGGAAGATTGAAGAAAAAGCTATCGAAAGTATTTGGGACGAATTTGTTAAAAGCAAAAGGTAACAAACTACATGTATGAGAAAAAACACCTATTTGCCGAAAACGTCAAATTTTGAACCCCTCTAGCTCAGAGAGTTCTTGACCGATCGTGTTAAAAAATTGTGTCTATGCTACTCTCTGCAAGAACTTACTTTGGTCCAAATTTCTTTCCAATCGAAAGACATCGGTTTTAAAAGTTGGGTCACTTGACATGAAATCCCCCATATATATTTTCTTAAATTTTTTAAGAATGTTTTTATAAACATATTATGTACATATCTATGAGTAAATAATTCTTAAAGGAAAACAGCAAAATATTAATGCATTATTTTCCCTAAACAGGGGTTGTCAAGCATAATGATACACGTTCAATATAAAATCAAATTGTAAAACAAAATAGACATAGAATAGTTAAACGATTCCTAAGGCTTCCTCTAGTCAAATATACAAATAACTACGTAAGTATGTAAGTATGAAAATAAAAAATAAACGTAAATAAAGAAATTTACGACTTGTATAGAAACTAAACTATTCCCTAATTTAGTGTAGTCGGTGCTATTGACGGTGCGATATAGAATTTAAATTAAAAAAAAAATCAAAAATAAAAAATACATAGTTTTTAAATAGATATTAAAAAATACAAAAAAAAAATATATTATCATTTAGAACAATAAAAAAAACATTGTGATGCTAAGTAGAAAAGAAATTCTTACTCAAAATCAAAATGTTTAGGAAATAATAAATAAATGAAGAAATAAAAGTATATAAAAAAATATATAAAAACGATTATTTTATATTCTCTGACGGAATCCCTTTTAAAACTTAACACGAAACCTTAGAAATGTTAAAAAAAAAAGTGAATGGAGCGCACCTGTACTAAACACATACAAATATACATATGTATGTATATCACACCTACACACGCAATAAAATTTTTTATTCTGATTTCTAAGCTTTAAAACAAAAATTTTTGTTGGTGGATTATGATTTGATTTATTAAAAAACAACAACAAAATATTCAATTTTGAATGGAAAAGGGCACAACTATGAAAAGAAAGCAACGACGTTACAGGTAAATTTTGAATTAAGCTTGGCTGGCAATTGTCATAACATAGACATATTGACCGAACTGAAAGTGTGTGAAGTTTGAGGTAGTTCAAGGTAAAAATGCTTATTTCGGTAGAACTTCTGAATGGGAACTCTGCGCGAAAAATCATCACAACTTTCAATAGGCTTTGACCCTATGCCAAAAAGCTTATTTGTGCCAAATTTTATCGAGCTACCTTTAAAAATGCGGCCTGCTCTTTGCTTACAAGAATATATGTATGGATACCTAGCGGGACTCAGGAAGAGTATGTACTTCGTATGTTGCGTGGGTATAAAAAAATTTGACTGCTTTAAGAAAGAAAATTACTTCGGTCCTTCAGACTGCATACATATTTAGCTTAAGTGCGCCTAAGAGTGTGCTGTACTTTGGCGTTTGTTTTAAAACTACTGTTTTACCATTAATGCTAACTCTTGAATCATAAAAGCACTTTGCGCACATAAAATTATGTTAAATGAAGGGGGGGGGGGGGGGGGGGGGGGAAATTGCGGATAACAAAACACCAACAAACTCTTGATTTTTATATTGAAGTCGGTCAAATAAAAAAAAACATAAACATATTATATAACTGTGCAAATGTGAAAAAATACACAAGAAAGATGGTATAGTTTCGATTCTATTAACAAAGGGTAGTAAAACTATATACTCAGTTTTTCGAGATTGGTAAACGTTTTCTTTTATGGGCTTAAAAAGTTTCGGAAAGAGAATTAAGCCTTTAAAAAACAGTGTCATTAATATTCGTTCAACAGCTGATTCAGAATTGATTATGAACCCGAACTACAATCAGCAATATTTTTCTTAAGATACGATTTGAAAAATATTTTACATTTTAATAAAAAAAATTTTTGCTGGACTTTTTGGTATTTATAAAACTTTTGTTCCCAAAAAAGGGGAAAATTCTTTTTGCCCATATAAAAAAAAAGGTTTTTTACTTAAAATTCACTTAGAAACACTTAGGGAAATTGTTAAAAGCACTATAAATCCGTGTATAAATCGTGTAGCACTGCGTTTTACTTGCATGCGTAAATAAAAAAGATGCAGTAAAAATATACATACATATGTATAGGTACATACATATGTACATACATACATATGTACCTTAGTTTTTTCAAGTTAGGAGGTTTCGCCCTAAATTTAATGCTATTTTTGCGTTTAGGTTTTGGGTTTAAACATTGTTTTGAAGGAAACTTAGAGTAAAAAAATACTAAAATGTGGTATTTGACAATACAGTGTAAGAACGTTAAAAGCAACGAAATTTTGTACAATTTAGGATAAATTTTTTTGAATTTGGGGAATTTATCAATATTTGGCAGCACTGACATACCTTCATGTAGTAATGAAAGACAGCGAAATGAATAACATGTCGTTACCTTCACTAAAAAGGGGACTTACCGCCACCGCATTAAAGGCGGTGGAACATAGAATCCGCCGTACTTCAAGCATTGCATTTTTTAACTGACATTAACGTAGCAACACAAGAGGTTAGCACATAGAATTCTTTATAAACGGATGTTAAATCAGCTGATTTTAAAAATTTTATAGCCGCGTGCAAAAACAACTAATCAAAATTAAGGTTATGAAGCAGCTGGTAGTTGTGAAACTACTTGACGTACGTTAAAAGTTGCCCAACTTTAGTACATTGCGTTGAAGGAGACGTACTGAATGTCATTGTTCATAATAAAACATGTTTTTCAACTTAGCTGTCAGTTAAAAAAGGCGAAGTATGACGTACGACGGATTGTATGTGCCACCGCCTTAAGCCACAATCCTTTTACCCGAATATATATTTCTGGATTTCAAACTGAAGCGACAAATTTTACTCGATTTCAAATAAGGTTAACAAAGTTGTATGCAGCAAACCTTTGGACAAAGAGAACACCATTCAAGTTTAAATCAACTCGGTTAACAGAACATGGGGAATTATGTCTCGTGTAAAACATTTAAACGAAAGGTAAAGCATTCCTGGATCTGCGATGCTGATTTCGGGATTTCTTTCTAGAGTTTTGTGGCCTAGGCTAGGAAAATTGGGCACTTATCTGCTATGTAGTAAGAGCAGGCGGGTTCTAAAGGGCATAATTAAGATTCACACGGGGTACTGAGAAAAGAGGTCATAAATGGAATATTAATGCTTTACGAATTTGAGACTGTAAATATTCTTGCCTGTTCGCGGCTCAAGACCGAAAATCTGTCAACGATTGACCACACGGTCTCTGTTTTTTTAACTTAACTCAACAAACATAAGTCTATAGGTACAACTAAAAAATTGAAAGAACTTTAAATAAGTAATAACAAAAAGTGATACAACAAAAAATTTTGGCCTAGTCTAGCATCAAACCTGGCACCATCTGATTGCCAGTCTGAGACTCTACCACTCGACCAATGGTCATGTGATTTTCGAAGTTTAAATTCTTATTTATGTTAGCGCTCAAGATCCTTTTTAATTGTTGGATACGAGTACATACATACATACATAAATTTAAATGTGCTGCATACAAACATAAATGACTGCACAAAAGGGGTTTCTCCGAGAATTTTTAAATAAGCATTATTGTTGGCATATGACCTCTAAAAACAATCAAATCTTTAAAATGGACAATTATTTTTTTTAATTGAAATCATTGAATTTTTTAATTTGTGCGTAAATTTAAAAATCGTAAAGCGATAAATTTTTCCAAAGTTGTGATTGACCTTTTCGCAATTCAGGTGACGATGCGTCAACTGTTATTGACTAATTTTTTCCTTTAAGCTTTTATCAATGTTGGTGGCATTTTCCTGACATTTTTTATGTTATTGCATGTTCTTTTTTCGTTAGTTTATAAATGGCATGTACGCTATGCATATACCTAACATACTGACTTATCTATTTGTAAATACTATATACATACATATGTACATATCCGTGTACATGCGCAAGTACATATGTATGATTATCTACTGTGAAATACAAGGCACATGCACCTTGGTGCAATACTTTGACTTTTCTCTTGTTAAAAATACAAACATTCACACATTTATCCATATTTTTGTATATTATTTAGGACGACTTTTAATACAATACAACTACAAGAATTGGAAAGAGCTTTTCAAAGGACTCACTACCCGGATGTATTTTTTCGTGAGGAGTTAGCTGTGCGCATAGATTTAACAGAGGCTCGAGTTCAGGTATGGTTTCAAAACCGTCGTGCCAAATGGCGTAAACAGGAAAAAGTTGCTCTAAATGATGGCGACGATATACAATCCTACGATGATAATGTTGTGACACATCTCGATCAAACTTTGGGTAAGTTGGTTATTTTTTTGAATATTTCGATAAATGATGTTTTAGTTTACAAAGATGCCAAAAAATAATTGAAATTGTTAGTTTTTTCATTACTATAACATAACATTCAAGAATTAATTTTTTTACTTATTTACATTTATTATATAAAAATTAGGTACAACTTTATTACCTGATTCTCCACCACAGTCTTCGAATTCATTGGACAATGAAAGTAAGACCCCATTTAGTCATGAAAATGGCTGTGAAGGAGAGAGAAGGGATGACGGGTGCATTGAAGATTGTGGTATTATAACACCTTCACGCATGTCGCCCAATATATTTCTTAATTTAAATATTAATAATATGGGCTTAGAACGCGGTGGCAGTTTGTCCATGGAATGGTCAACGTTTCCTCCATCTACTCTAACCAACCATAATGATAATGATGGCTTGAATACAGCAGCCTCCACATCAGAAAAATCCCCACCATTTTCATTTGAAACTATAACAGCTACCTCCTCGATGTCATCACTGATGAAAACTCAAGATCATCTTATTCTTCAACAGCACCAGCATTGCGATACCCGAAATGCACACAATTTAATTAGTGATAATTGCTTTAGTAGCTCTTTGGATTTAGTTGACAATAACACGTCCACCTCAACTTATGACGAAATGAAATTCCTAAATGTCGATCAGTATACAATTGAGCAGCTTAAGGCCGAGTGTATTTTAAACATGGACCAAACTTTAATTCTGGACGACGCAGAAAAGTCTCAACATATGAACTTACAAAGTTGTCCTAGACAAACGTCGGTGTCATTTGAAAACCTGCAGGAACCATTTGTCAATAGCCAAAGCAATCTTCACAATCATCATTCAATGTTTCAGCTGGAAACAATCCATGAAAGCGATCACTTTATGTTGTCAAACAATTGTCATCACCAGCATCATCAAAGCAATAACGTCTCACACATACAATCGCAAAATTTGCAGCAGTTAAACAATGATACACTGCAGCAGAATCTGCACTCGTTGAGTATGGATTTACCTGTGTTCGGTTTAACGGGCATGGATTCAAAATCGCCTCCTCTACTGGTGCTAGAAAAACCTCTTTCGTTAAGTATCGCTGTAGATGGTATTACAGATTTGGTGGATGATAAATTTTAAGAAAAAAACATTTACATATACATATGTACATATATTAGCATGTATGTGTGTATTTGTTAATTTTTTTTCAATTTCCCCGTGCCCCTTTTAATTTGTTAAACCTTTAGTAAAATTATGTAAATTAATTTAAACAATTAAAAATGTCTTAGTTTAGTTAGTATTAATTTATATAAAATATACAAGTTTTTATTTCAATTACAAATAAACAAACATTAAATTAAACTTAAGTTATAACTAATTTGCACTAAAATTTAAGTTAGAGAATATAATTGTGTCGTTTGCCAATATTATGTAATAAAAATCAATTAGTTAAAATAACAAAACAAATTTTCAATAAAATAAGGATTTTTCAAGATCAACAAAAAAAAACAAATTAAAAAACTTGTCTTAGAACAAAGGTTATTTCAATACAAAAGAGATTTGTTTGTGTTCTCTAGAGATTCGAACTATAGTCTCGTTTATAAAACAGAAAACAGTTTTAATGAATTTTGAATGTAACTGTTTGTTACTTTCTTTTTTTTTTTTGAAGGTTTTGGCACAATTTAAGTAAAATGGCGATATGTAGTATGCCGTACGTAAGTATGTGTGTATGTTTATATGTATATAAGGAACTTAAACTAAAACTGCATAGAATTAACGCATAATGCATAATTTAAGCTTTAACAACTGCATACAAAATAGGTATGTGTGTATGTATGTGTAGGTACATACTTGTGTGTAATAAGTAAAAAAAATATGTTCTGATTGGCACATACGTATTATGGCCAGTTCTTATTTTTTTTAATTTTAAAATTGTTTAAAGGGGTTTTAATCGTAGTTGACACATTATTTTTACAAAAAACTATTCGTTCTAAAGGAAACCCCGTTTAGAAAATGTGACGGGTACGATATTTACATCAAAACGTATTAAGAGCCGATTATTCACTATGTGATCATTTCAAACTATTGCGAAATAAATTAATACAAAATGTGAACCAATTTTCTAATAATTTTTATTCTCATTTTTAAGTTAAATTCGACGATTTTTTTTTAATAAGGCAAAAACGATTTTTTCGCATTTTAGACCACTTTACGTAGAATTGATCTCTTTTGACTTTTTAAAATTTTCCAGCTGAAAATATAGTAAACATAGTGAAAAAAATCATTAAGATTGTATTAAAGATGCCAATTTAACCAAAGTAAGACGGGGATAAGCGTTAATACCTTTAACATGAAAGAGCTTCTAACAAAACAAACTGTTTAAAAATTCAATTAAATGCCTTAAGTATGTACATATGTATGTATGTATGTACATATTTATGTGCAATCATGCACATCTCGATATATACATACTTAATAACGGTACTGATATACAAATATCCAAACATATTGACTGGGCACTGTGTGACGAGTTCGCAAATATACTTATTTAAAAAAAACAATGTTCTTTCTAGATTTATAGCCATTACTTAATTTCGTATTTAAATACTTATTATTTTAATATTCATTGAAATTTAAATAAGATTTAATTTTTTCAGGCATTATTTAATTAAGGCGTTTGTTCTTTATAAAAACGTGCCAACGTTACAAAATAGCAAAGCATTATCGAAAATTTCCCCTTAAAAACAGCTGTAAAACCAAAACAAACAATGGAAAACGTGGGATGCCACATGTTTGTAGTTTTGAAAACATAGGTTAGGGTGGGCAGCTCACTTTGGCCCGCTAATTCTGTCCATTTGAGTTACCTGCAAAGACAGATAGAAAGGGTGGAGAAAGGAATATGAAATTCAGAGGATTAGAAAGAAAGAAAAGTATGATGAAGCAGGCTAACCAGAGTCTATAGTGGGAATCAAACCCACGACCCCCAGACTAGTAGATTTGCGGAAGTACTCACTGATCTAATATTTGAAAGCAATCCAGTTTCACAATTAGCGTTCCCGCACTCAATGTAAATGATTTAAGAAATTTATTCTTGTTCTTTACTCTTATTCTTATTATGATTTTTTTTCTTTTGTAACCCTTTGTTTTTTTATTAACGTTTAATAAAAGTTTCCTTAAGAAGTTTACGCTGGATCCGTTGGATATTTGTATGCATATAGCAAGCGCCAAATCTATAGCTTATAAATAAACAAAAGACTTATGTTTCTGAAGGGATTCACAATGGGTCTAAGGGCCTCTGGGTGGAGGGGCTAATTGCGCTCGCCACTACCCTTCGCTACCTTACCTAACCTACATATGTTTAGTTTTAGTAATTTTTTATAAAGTTTCTTTAGCTGAAAAACTTCAAAACTACATTAACAAATTACTTCGGTGACACAGATAATAAATAAATATATTTTGTTTAGCCACACCTTTTATTTATCAACAAAGTAAATAATTTTACCTGAAAAATCCTTTTGTTTTTACTGACCTCACATTGTCGAACATTCACAATAACAAGCCTTAAAGTAATTATGCGAAAAGTTTTATCCATCTGTGTATGTTCCTGCTATTTTTGGCCCTGCACTGTGTGTCGTGCCCTAATAACATACTGACATATGTATGTGCATGTGAGTGAGTGTGTAAATCAGTATATAAAAGCAATTTCAATTCCTGCCAATGCAATAGTGATTTGTACAACTTCAAGGATGAAGTATATCTTTGGTTTATTAGCATGCAATATGCATTTATTAAATATTACAATTGCAACTATATATTGCCAGGAAATTCTACAAGATAAACAAGTAAAGAATATAAACTGGTCTTATTTAAAACAGTGTTTCACGATATTGAATAAAGAAGACATATCAAAGGATATTGGTGAAAATATATGGCGCTTAATGAAAGTTGTAAGAAAACGAAATTTCTTTAAAAAGATTAAAAAATCTGCAAAAAACCAAATTATGCTAGCGCCACCAATCTCACCGTTTATTTACTTACATTGCCACCAAATCTAATAAGCTTGATTTGAAATCTTTCCTTTTCAAAAACTATATTTTATTTTAATATGTAGATAAAAACAGCTGTAGTTAAATGTTGATAAATATAAGCAAAGACAACAATCAGCTTATAAAATGGTTTGTGCAAAAAATAAGTTCCATGATAAAAAGTTTATAAAACCTTCGTTACACATATGTATTACTAAGTACTTTAAAATTTTGAGTAGGTTTTAACAAAGTCCAGTAAAGAATTGCAGGCATGTTCTGCATTCTACTTTGAATTTACAATCATTTCACTTTGAAAAGTATACATACTTTTTATTTTTGATGTTCTACAAAAGAAGGGATTTTTTTCATTTACATATGTATATTCGTATGTATGAAAAAAAAAACGGAAATTAAACGTAAAAAGTAGATTGCAAAACACCAGCAATTCAATTTGAAGTGATTTCAAATTCAAATTGGAAGGCAAAACATGCCTGTTACAATTAGGTTTTCTATGAGAAGTCTAGTTAAAATCCATTCTTTCGTAAATACTAGATTTCCTGGCAATGTATAGGAAAATCATTTCTTTAAGAATCTTTTTATCTAACTAGCGTACATACATACATACATACATATTTTCCAAGTTTGGTGGCAATCAACTTAGCGCACGAAATTCATTGCAGGCTTTTGGTTCGCTAGATAATATACCCGCCGATTCATACAAATATATGGGTTATTCGTTAACGTTTATACCTATCGAGGAAATGCAAAATATAAGCATGGAAAATGTAGATGTTGTAGAAGCATTCGGTGCCATACGCTCCTCGGATAGTAAAGATTATCAAGATGGATTTAATCCTGAACAATTGCAGATTTTGGCTCGAAAGGTACGTGAAGAATGGTTGGGGAAAAATCCGCAAACCTATTCTGAATACGATCTAAGGGCCATGGGAGAAATATTGTGCTACCTAAATGTATCTGATATTAAGAGTATACACGCTGATGCTTTTAAGTATGACTGTACTTAGTTACTATAAAACTCGTATTTATATTAAACCAACTCTTTATTAATTTTGTTAAAGGGAAGCTGCTGAGTGGATTGGCATGATCGAAAATTGTCCACATGATCGTTTGAAAGCATTAGCTAATCTAGCTAAAACACCTGAAGCCTTTGGGGATCCCCAAAGATGGTCAAAGTTAGAGGTTTATAAAAAGACATTTATGTAAATTGTGTACATTATTCTTAATTCCTATTTAGGTCAGCATAATGGGCAACATATTAAATGGTTTAACTTCATCTGAACTAAATGCAATAGCTAAAGATAAGCTTCAATTAAATGGTTTCTATAAAATTTTAGATTCGAAAAAATCTTTACCAAAAAAGTTAACAAATCCAGCCAACAATTTAACAGATTTTTTCGAAATCAGTTAAACTAAAATAAAACAATAAGGGGTTCTCTGTTTTATGAGAATATTTATTATTTTCTTTTTTTTATTGTTCCTACACGATAATATTTTTCATTAAACTAATGCCATGAAACTTTTATACAAGTTTTTACAAGTAAAAAGTTCAGTGCAACTAGTTTCATGAAAAACTATATCATGTAAGTGTATGATGTCTTTTTTGAAACATATAATTTGCTTAAATTCAAATCCGGAATTGATAATAAAAGTGAAAACTAATTCTTTTATTCTTATTAAAAAAATTTAAAAATGAATATTGGAAATAAGAAAGTGTTTTTTACTTTTTCTGTAAAATTTTGAAAACGTCAATTAAATGGTTTTGCATCTAAGCTAATCATATAATATATATTATTAACAAAATAAAATTTAACATTATCAAAACTTTAATTTTACATATTTCAACGGTAGGTAAAATGTAACTTACAAGTTTTAGAAATTTGTAAGTTGCTCAGTAGTAATCTTTGTCAATCGTTATGTGTAAAAAATGTATTTTATAAAAAAAAATATTCTTTTTAGACTGGATTTACTACATATTATGCTGAAGAAATTTGAATAATAAATTTGTTGCTAAAGCTGAAAATATATTACATGTATCTCAACATCTTTGAATTTTATGGGAAGTTTAAAATAAATAACGCTGCATAATAGAAAACAAAAAAATAAAAGACAAAAAAAATAACTTTATTTAACATTAAATTTATAATGGAGAAGGTATCAAGCTATTACGTGAACTTGGACGTTCAATAGTCATAGTTTGCTGAGGTACTTGGCTGTCAGGACTTATGCCAAGACCCGAATATATTTCTTTCATTACAAATAATATGGTATCCTCAGAGTCCCTTAAAAAAAGTAAAACGTTCTTTCATTGATTGTTGAACATTTAAAAAGAAAACCTTACGTACCAATAACACACGTGACTGCTTAGCGCAAATATATATTCGTTAATGAATTCTAATGGAGCTTCTTGTAACACATAATCAATACGTTTGGAGTCGTTCAGTTTGCCCAAGGGAAAATCAAGTTCCACTAAGTCATCGGATATAGCGGTAGATACTGATTCGGTTCTCTGTCTGGAAGTTGATGCAGCTCCAACTTGCAATTCATTATCAGATGCCAATTTATCATTTGAGTTTTGATCGTTAGTTTGCTGCTCTAATTGCATTTGCATTTGTATGACCTATAAAGTTAGTTCAAAAAAAAAATAGTGGTTATTGGTGCATAATCTATTTTAAAGTTACTACCTTATCAACTTCTTTTTCCATAAATTCCTCTGTTTCTTTTGTAGATTTACTTGTCGAAGCAAATATGTTAACACTCTTCAAAGTTGTTTTAAATTTATCCAAGAAACGATTTTTTAAATCCATACTAACACGTGTCATGGTTTCCTTCAATTCCAAATGCATACGTTTGCGCCCCTTATGATGAGGTATCAAAACGGGTCGTATGCCACTTAGGTCAGGATTAACTAAAGCTTCGATACGATAGGCAACAGGATCATAAGGATGGAATATATTATAAAAACCAGGACAAGTTGGTAGACGAAAATCTAAGCCCAACTTATCAATGCCTCTTATGGTTACAAACATGCCTAAAGGAAACTCAAATTGAATCAGTTAAACTTTGCAGGCTTTACACAAGTTTGCTTTACCTATAGGAGAACCTAAAGCAAAGAATTTCTTAGGTTGAAATATTAATTGGGCATAACTGATGAAAGGTTGTCCAGTTCCAGCCGGTCCCATGGTGTAGCTTATATGCTTATCTTCTAGTTGATTCGTGTCCATTTGTGCGTGAGACGATGCTGCTGGTTGTAAAAGTTGATTTGGATTTTCGATATTAGTTTCTTCGCTCTCCTTAATGGGATTTTGGTGACAAAGCAAATCAAAAAGTATTAGAGACCCTAAACTATGTCCAGCCAACGAAACGCCTCCACTAAATTCTGGATGTCTTTCGCGATACTTTAAATACAAAGTGTTCATCGACTGAACAATGGTATTCATAATTTTCTGGCAAAATGTGGGACTTGTGTAAAAAAGTATGTCCAATAGAGTATCGTTGGTGAAATTTCTTAACTTTGGTATGGACTCCAATGTGATCATTCTTAATTTCTCATCTATACCCATTTCGACAGAATGTAAATGACTGTGCCATGATATGGGTAAAACTTCTACGCGTCCCACTAAACCCAAATCTGTAGAGTTTTTGTAGTGACTCTGGACCAACTGACGAGCAATTGTACGAAAATCTTCAACTATTTAAAAGAAATTATTTTTTATTTTTTTTTTAGTTTTTTGTTTTAATCCAAAACGAAAACTTACCAACTTCCTCAACCGATCTTAGTTTTAAATCACACGCCGCACCAATTCCATGTACCATAAATAGTAAATGATCAACCTTTTGTGATTCACCCTGTTCAATATTAAAATCATCCAAGTCTCGTTTTACAACCCGAGGTCTGGTGGCTGTTTGCTATATGCGTACAAGTATGTTAAAATTCTTATGTGTAATCCTTGGAAAAAGCTAAAACTTACCGTAGTACCACCCCAGGCATCAACGCTTTTTTGTTGTTGAAAATGTACTATAACTGTGGGACCATGAAAAACTACCTTATCACCCATTCCAAGAATAATTGTTTTATGCCAAACGCCACTCTTTGCAGCTTGTTTATATTCGTTTTCTAATACCTCGGCTGTCTGCTCGTCATAGGGTACGTACTTTGAGTCGACAGCTTTATAAAACCAAGAACAACGACGCACCTCAATTGGTTCGCTTTCCCAATACACACTCATTTTCTTACGTTCACTAATATTTACATCATAACGACCTCCTTCAACAGCTACTAAATTGGTTTTATCGTCTTTGAGAGAATGAAAAGAATATTATTTATATTAAAAAATATTATATTTTTCTCTTACCACCTTCCTCCATTAAAAGGCTTGTTTCCAAAATAGCTGAATCATAATGACTAAAAGGAACCCATATTTGTTTTTCACCTACGATTCGTTTAAAAAACCAATGTTTGACAGCCGGTCTATAGGACTGAAAGCGTATAATTCAATAAGTTGTTTAATACATCTAATAGTAATAAAAGTATTTAAGGAACGCCGTAACTTACCACACTGGCCGCGGGTGTTGTAGCTGATTTGCCAGTTTCCAAAATATTTGCCATGTTTAGTGCTTTTAAAATTTCGTCGGGCAATTCCTCGTAATAGTCTTTAATATTACCGTCCGCTGCAGATACAACCTGTTCTTCAATTACACTGTTCTCTATGCTTTTTATTTCGTCTTTTTCAATTGATTTCTCACTTGTATTCGTTATAATCGAAAGATTGGCGGCAATTGATTTCTGGTCCGCAGTCGAATTGCTCAATTCTGAAAATTCGGAACAGGCGGAAGAAGGAGGCTCTACCACGTTCGAAACCGGGGTTAGAGAGCGTTGCTGTATGTTTTTAATGGCTAAACCGCTGTGAACTAAATCGTAATTAAGATCGCCTATGGAGCTTGCGTCTTTTGGCGGAGGATTATTAAAAAAATGTTGGATGCGCTGCTCTTCGTTTGTGGCTACACTGGGAGCAGTTATTTCAATGTGATGCTGTTGTTGCTGTTGTTTTTGTTGCGTCTGTATTAGTTGTTGCCCAGTGCACGAATCAAAAAACTTTAAAGGATCTTTAGCGATTTCAGTTTGTTGATTTGTTGTTGATTTTTCAAAATAATTTGAAAATCTATTGACAATTTCCGGTTGTTGAGTTTGACTTTTTTCAGTTTTGTTTTGATTAGTTGTAACTATATTATCTGATAATACAGGGGCAGGAGGTTCCGACCGTGTAAAACTCTCAAAACCAATAGGTGGTGGAGGAATGTTTTCTTCCAAAATCGATTCGCTTAAAGGTTTATCCTCGAAAATATTAGATTCTGGGTTAAGTTTTGGAAAAAATGCTGTAATTGGTGGTTGTACAGCAATGACCGGTTGAAAAGGTATTAAATCTGGTTTAATATTTGTATTGAAAAATCCAAGTTCGTCACTTGGGTTTGACTGATTTACCTCAATATCTGTTACAGGTTTAGAGAAAAAATTTACTTCGCTACAAGAACTATTCAAACTGGGTTCTGAAGCGGGAAATGTGGCAAAAAAATTTGTATCACCTAAACCACTTGATGGTTGTGGAGTAAAGAAATTGGCCAACGATGGTTGAGTAACAGCGCCTTTAGTCTTTGAAACTTTACTACGGTATGGGTTAAGCTCTTGGATAGGTGGTAATTTGAAAGTTTTATTATCTGTGGTAGCTTCACTTGTTAAAGAAAGCTTTTGCAATGTAACTTCCAAAGGATCTTCTATAAGTTTTGTTATTGTTTCAGTGATATTTTGTTCAAAAACTGGTTCAATTGCATCAAAAACTGGTAATTCGTCTTTATTGTCAACGATTTGAAAATTTGCATTTGTTGAAGGAACAGTCTGAGTTAAAATTTTGTTTTTTGTTGGATCTAATGATTGCGGCACATCTTTAGTTATACTATTTTCTGATTCGCTAGATTGAAGTTTTCCAAACTCCTTTTCAATTGATGCAACAGAAACGTTGTGGTCTGGTTCGTTAGACTTGAGTCTTTTTGTTGGAGGTGCAAAAGATTGTTGACATTGAACGAGTTTCTCAGTTATTGGTTTATCAACGTTTAGAGCTTTTAAAGGTTCTTTAGATTTTTCCTTTTCCTCGGGAGCATATAAAGGAACGCTTTGAGGCGACTTATCTGTTATAAAGTCTGCAAGTTGGGCAGAAGCAAACAAGGGTGCGCTTTGTATATGTTGGTTCGAAATGGGCCGTTGTTCCCCTATAGTAGAAGAGGGAAGATAAGGTGCAAACAATGGAACACTTCCAGGTGTAGGAAAATTTTCTGGTGTGTGATAGGTATTTACGGATTGATTAACCCCTTGTATTTGATTTGGCGTTGCTTGAATAGGAGCAGTTTCTTGCGGGCTCAAAGGATTTTTATAAAGTTTGGTTCCCTTTTGCAAACGATAAGATGTATGACTTCCTGCTGGGGGTGGAATCTTATTTTCTGAAATTGGTGGTGGCAAAGGTTGTTGGGTTGTTGTTACATTAGTCTGCCCGATTTTACTTGCCTGTTCGCCTGCTGGCAAATACTTAGTAGGATCAAAGAAATTAACTTGTGGAGAAGTGTTAAATGATGTTGTTGTTTGCTCGTTTGCGTTAGATGGAAAACATGCAGTAGTCGGATGTGATGAGTGTCTAGAAGGCGGCCTATTGGGACGGATTGGCTCAGGGTATTGATTTATATGAGATGGCAAATTAGATGGATTATATAAAGCTGTTGGTGTCTGTGATGTTTCAGTTAATTCAGATTGTTTGTTTTGGAAGAAACCTGATGGTGGTGGAAGTGAAGCAGTTGGTGTCAAATTAAAAAAGTTGGTTGTTTGAGAAGATAAAGGCTCCGACTGTTGGCCACTAGAAAATGAAGGAACTGTTGAAATGTTTCCGGAATTTGTTTGTTGGCCAATAAGCGAAGGTGGTACAAAAAAGTTGGTAGGAGGTGGTGGTCCAGTTAAATATATACTTTGTTGATCAAAAGTTTGTGAATGATCTTGTTGATTGTATAAGTCAGGTTTAGTAGTTTGTGCAAAAGATACTGCTGCAGATTGCACAAGACCGGTGATATTTTGCAAGACTCCTGTTGGTGCAAGATTGCTTATTTTTGAAAACAAACCACTACCGAGCTTGCTATCTTCGGTTTTTTGTTCTTCAGGTGTAAAATATTGTGGACCCAACTGTGATTGTGGATTGGAATTGTTTGATACAAAGCCTGTGTCGTAGGAAATTGGAGCTTGTACTACTGATGGATCTAGAGTAGCAGGTGGTTTTTGACTTTGGTCCGAGAGTCCGGGTATGGGGGCATACAATTTTTTCTTAGAAGTAAAACGAAAATTATTTTGTCCGCTTACATTAGCGGCATTAGTCGTAGCAGTTGATGGTATTGGGGGTAAGTCTGCAGGTGAATAAAATTTTGGCGGCTCTGGTGAAGGTTGTAAATTTGCCTGTGTGGCTTGTTGGCTGCATATATCAGTGGTGCTAAAATCAATTGTTTGAGAAGTTTTATTAAGAAGAAGTGGCAAAAAACTTATAACTGAATATGGTAATTAGACCCTATTTTATTATTTCTAAGACCATATTAAAAAAAAATTATTTAAAGCATAATTACATAAACAACTGTTTTTACAGAGCTGTCAAAAATTGTCCTGAAAACTAAAAATCTGTAGAAGATTTTAATTTTCTTATAATTTTTAAAACTTACCTTGAGAAATAATTTCCACCTTGGGGTGGCGCATAAAAGGGTGGTGGAATTTGGGGTTGTTTTTGTTGTTCGTTATATGTTGGTTGTATATCCAGCTGCGGCACTAATACGTTCGCATTCGGATCTTGATACTGTTGGTCGTAAGTTGGAGTAGTTTCTCTACTTGATATCGCTGTTATACGTTTTGAAAATGTTGAAAAAACATTCGAAGCCACAGAGGGTAGTGCCGAAAATGAAGAAGCCGCTTGACTTAAAATAGAATCGCTATTACCGCCTTGATTTGTTTGTTCCAATAGAGGATTTGCATTGGGATCTTCTTCATCGATTGATTGGTTCTCTTCGTTAGAAGTGTTTAGATTAATTTCATCCAAGTTTTCGGTGTCTAGCAAAGAAGAACCTACGGTTACCAATGATTTAGGCTCTAAAAAAAATTAATAATTTATTACCATTTAAAAATTAAATAATATCTTATCATATCTAAAGGCTAAAATTACCAATTTTTTAATTGTAATGAGTTGGAGTTTTACAAATTGTCTGCAATTAAACGTTAATTTACAGTTTGGTGCTGCAGATTTATGTATTTTTTTAAAAGTAATTGAGATGCTTAAAAAGAATCAACCTAAAACAAAAGCTTATTGCCAACAATATTATTTGAGTTCAACTTAAATTTTCATAAGATATTCACACCTATTCTATTTAGCGACGGCAACATTAATATCAATTAAAAATCAACATCAATTTAACACAATATCAATGCCTAATTGGTATTCTCTAACTGTCCTAAGACGATGTTGCCAGTTTATCGGTAATTACAATGGAATTGTAACAGAATAAAACATACATCTGTTATATTTATATTTGTTAAATAAAAATAAAATAAAAACAAAAATAAATTTTTGCTAATTAAATAAAAATTTCGAGAACATTTTTAATTTACTTAAAAAATAATATTTGTAAGTGTTTAATATCCCTTTAAAGCAATTTATGGCGTTCCGTTGTTATTTTGGTGCAGGTTTTTATTAATCATGGAACCATTACAGAAGCGTAATAATACAATTTTGTTATTATAACTTTAGACTCAAGTTCGATTCCTAATAAACTAAGAATTTTTGCAAATAAAGAAATTAATATTTTTTATTTTTCATTTTATTAGCATTTTTTTTGACAGAATGTTGAATGCATTTTCGAAAGCAGCTACGATTTTCTTAATGAGAATTCTTTGGTCGGTTGTTGGTTACTTGGTTGAAAATATCAGCTATTTAACCCACCACGTCGGTGAGTCAGCACCAAGTTTAATCCATTTTTTCTATTTTATTAAAAAAACGAAGGAACATTTAATGGAAAGTGTTGTTAAACGGATATATCTATGGATGTTTTTCCAAGCGGTACAAACTTTAAACTTTAAACATATTCCTTATGCAACCCCTAAAAGGTCATAATTATAAATTAAAACATTCTTACAACAATTTCTAAATATTTTTCAGGATTTGATCCCAATTTTCTAGCGAAAAATGGTTTCTGAAAGAACTCTTGAATGTTTTAGTTTGTTTATAGTAATTTTCAATAAGTTTATTGAAGTTATTATATAAAGGCAGAGAATATTATGAGGTTTTTCAAGAATTTTCTTAAGGTCGAACCAATGAAATGTATATAGATAAACTTAACCTACAACAAACCTTTGCTTTTGCAATTAAATAGCGTTTTTAAATGGATGCAGCCAAAGTTGCTTTTAGCAATTTGAAGTAAGTTTTAGCAAAAGTATTTATTTTTTTAGGGATATATTCAAAAACACTTCTTAAAATTAAAATTGGATTTCAAACTAATTTTTCATACAAAATCAGGGGGCGAATTACGGCATTCGTTTCGAATCGAAATTTAAAAATTCTTATTAGAATTCCTATATTAAAAGCATTGACAACTCGATTGATCGAGTAGAATTTTGAATCGAATGCCGTAATTTGCCCCGAGTATTTAAAATATATTTTAAATTTAAAAATTGTTTATGAATATTCCCCTAAATCCTCATCAGCCACTCATTTTATAATGTACAATTTGTTTAATTTTGCTGCTGGATTGTTTTTTTTAATTTTTTTTTAGTGGCGGCAGCCCCCTACGTAAATTAAGGTCACTCGCATATAGTATTCCTAAATGCTTCCTTATAAACTCCCTTTTAACTACGAGCCAAATTTTGCGAACAGCCATATTGTATAAATATAAATGGTTCGCAAAAGTTTATTTTGCATTTTTTTTTTATCGGATGACGTAAGACTTTAAATTCAAAGTAAGAATCTTTAATTAAAACTTCTGGCTTTGACGACTTTAGCCATTTTTTCCTTGTGGTTTTGATCAATATTTTTCATTAAAAACGCAAGATGACGATACATTTCCTCTTGAAACAGTAACTGTTGTACTGAGTTAATTGTTGGTTTTAGTAAGTATCGAGATGTAATGGCGCATGTGTATGTAATCTTTAAACCGAAATGGTTTAACTAAATTTTGCAAAGATCGGTCCAAAATTGGCCCTGCTTCTCATAGAATGTTATATTCTTTTCAGTGATATAAGTAGGAGGAAGTAGTTTCACAAAATTTCCCAACTAACGCCAATCCGATCAAAGAAAGCTTTGAACTTTCAACTTCTCAATTAAACAACTTCAACAATTAAAATATCTGTTGGTTAACTTAAATTTTTTTCAGTCAAAGTTGACTTTTTTTCCAGAAATGCCCATAAATATACATAAAAAATTAAGTAAAATATTTATTCATAAATTGATTAATAATAATAATTGCCTAACGTTCGCCTGTTTTTTTGTCGTATATTTTTCTCTGCGATTAATTATGCGAAAACTGATAATAAATGTTAAATTTATTTTATATTTAAAATTACAATCAGTTATTCAAAAATATATATATAAACAACAAACAATAATAAAAATTTATTGCGCAAATTGCATATTGGACTTGACCATACGTAATACAAATTACATCTTTATATTGATGTTCGATTAAAATTAAACGTCAAAATGTTCTGAATGATATATTAATCTGAGGTTGTAGTAGACTTTTTTTATTTTTTTTAATTAATTGTTGCTTAATAAAATTAATTTATTGAAATAGTTTTAAATTTTTACGTTTTAGAGTTTTATTTTATAAGTCATAATAAATATTGTAAACCAATTTTAACAAACTTTTTTAATTGATATTTATATTTTGCAACTCAATTAAAGAACGTTTTTATTTTTAAATCAGAGAGCTTTCCATTGAAACAATAATTTAAACATGTGATTGTTGCGTTCAAAAAAACGTGAGAGCAAGTTGTGGCATTCGATTTGAATCGAAATTCAATGCTTTTAATATAGGAATTCTAATAAGAATTTTAAAATTCCGATTGGAATCGTTTGCCGTAATTTGCGCTCTGGAAGCTAAGGATTCAAGAAATTTAAATAAAAAGTACTCTCGCGCGTTGTGTGGCTTGTGACACGCACAACTCATGCTTAAATCTAGTAAGTGCGGCACAAAAAAATTAGCAATCATCACGTCGCACATAGGGGTTTTTTGCCAATCTAGCCGGACATTAAGCAAAAAATGAAATTTAAGAAATGTAAAAATTAAAGTACGCAGATCGACAGATAACCAAATTCTGCATCGGATAGTGAATTTTTAGGGCTTTTGCTTGAAATTTGTCGTTTTGGGGCGCTGTTAAAGTCAGGAAAGTTGAGTATATTGCATGCGCTTTTATTGACTTTTTACGGTTTTGAGAGGTTTACAACATATTTTTTTGTGGCTAATTGAATAAAGATTTTACAATGATTTTTGGTTTTTTCTATCAAAAACCATATTAGCAGTTATGCTGTTTTATTTTTTTATTTTTTTTAAATTTTTATGATAAAAAAAAATTCGTTTGAAATCAAAAAAACGGATTTTTTATTCACTTTTTTGTAAAAAAAAAAAAAATAAAAAACTTTTTGAAAGTCAGAGTAATCGCGATCCCAAAAATGTTATACTTCACGATAAAATTTGAAGTCTCTATTTTTAGATTGTGAAAAAAAACGTTGCGCGTTTTTGCGCCACTTTTTTTGGCGATTTTTTGAAAATTTTACCTTTTTTCTGTTTTTGCTTATCTTGTATATTTACATATGAATACTTAAGAAACCCTTTGTCAGTCATAAAAGTTATTTATAATTGTACGAATGTAGATGTTTTTCATATAATTATTGCAGGTACATTGAAATAAATTTTTAATATGTATATCTGTTTTTTACCTGAGTAAAAAAAGGAATGTGGAAACAGTAGTTTTTACCCACCCATAAATGGGTTTTAGCCACCTGTGCAGCTGTTTTCTTAATGATGCTATTTTATGGAACAAAATAAATGTACCTGTCTTAAATAAGTTTTAATTTAAAAATATTCTTTGGAAAAAAACAAATCTGTGCTTCAGGTGCTCAGTTTTTAAATATATATATTGTGGGCATTGCACAAAATTCTTTTCAGAACCAATTTAAAGCTTCGAAAGTGAAATGGAAAAAGTGTATACAAGATTAGAGTTATTCCAAATAGTACAGGAATGTAAAGATAAATCTGTTGAAGAAAAATTTAAATTTTTAGATAGAAAATTGTGCGAAATTTCAAAATGTCAAGGAGATAGTGACATCTCAGCGGTAAAGGAGTGTATAAAGAATTTTAAAAAATTTTTTAAAATACATTGGCAGTCAGCACAAAGGAAATATGACCGATTTTTAAGCTTGAATGCCACATGGCTGGAAGGAACAGTGACAGTCTCTCTATTTGGCAGTTCGTCCTCAAAACGACTACAAAAGCCATTCGTTGAACTGACCGAAAGAAGTAAGAGAAGAAAAACTGAAAAATTGCGAACTCAGTTCGATGCTGATTTATTAATGCATGCAGCCCAAACACAATTACAAACATGTGGGAAAAAAGATGCATCAAGTCTGCTTAAAAAAATTGTGTCTTCCCCGACAAGAGCTTCAAAGTTGAAAAAAGCATACAAAGCTGTACAAGAAGAAAAAGTAAAACAGCTAACACCCCTTAAGGCTCTTTCTATATTTGTGGAAGCTGATCTTTCTCGAAAGCAATATGAGATAATCCGCAGTGCCGATAAGAAGGTTTACCCTAGCTACAGTGTTCTGCAAAAAGAAAAAAGTAAATGCTATCCTCCAAAAGAATCGTATGAAATAACAGAAACATGTGCTCAAATTAATCTTCAAGACTTGCTTAATCATACCGCAAGTAGATTACTAACATATTTAGAAGATGTTTTATGTGATTCAAAAACAGAAGATTGCAACTCCTTTGAACTAATAAGCAAATGGGGCTGCGATGGCTCACACCAGGCACAATTTAAGCAAAAGATGGAAAATGATGGCTCAGATTCTCATATTTTTCAGAGCAGTTTTGTCCCAATTCGACTGATATGTGGTACAAAAAAAAAAATACTGTGGCAAAATCCAACCACTTCATCACCCCGATATTGTCGACCTATTCGCATCAGATTTATTAAAGAAACTGTGGACGTAATCCAAGAAGAAATTGACTATGTACAAGATGCTGTTAGTAAATTACAAGAAACAATTTTTTTACTGGATGGAAGTTTGTATTCCGTAAAACATGCAATGCTATTTACAATGGTTGATGGGAAAGTATGTAATGCCGCAACGCAAACCACGTCCACAATGAAATGCTATATTTGTGGGGCTACTTCAAAAGAATTTAACAATTTAAGCATCAAAAGAGATATAGACGCAAATGCCCTTTCTTTTGGATTATCTACTTTGCACGCCAGAATTCGTCTATTTGAGAGCATAGTACACCTGTCATATAAGCTCACAGTGAAAAAATGGCAGTTAAAATCTGATGCGGACAAAGCAATTGTTAAAGAGAGAAAAAAAAATATTCAAGCAATATTTAGAAGTGAATTAGGGCTATTAGTGGATGTACCGAAAACTGGATTTGGAAACACCAACGACGGTAACACCAGCAGAAGATTTTTTTCCAATCCTGAATTAGCTGCAAAAATAACTGGAATTGAATTTGATTTCATCTACCGAATCAAAGTTATTATTGAAGTAATATCAAGTGGTCACAAAATCCATCTACACAAGTTTGCCGATTATTGCTTGGACACTGCAAAACTTTATGTTGCTCTATATCCCTGGCATCCTATGACACCTACAATGCACAAGATTTTAATACATGGAGCAACTGTTATAAATGAGGCATTGTTGCCTATTGGGCTTTTATCAGAAGAAGCGGCTGAGGCACGAAACAAACATTTTCGGCTTTACAGGCAGAGGTTTGCAAGAAAGTTTTCAAGAGTTGAGTGTAACAGAGATGTTTTGAATAGGCTTTTGCTTAGTTCTGACCCACTGATGACTAGCATAAGACCAACTCCAAAAAGAAAGTCATTACCATTCACGAAAGAAGCCGTTTCTTTGATGCTTCCACCTGTACTTGATTTCGAAGAGGATTCAGATTCAGAAGATGTCTTTGAAGAAACAGACGAAGAAGAACAGTGGCACCCATCACCTTAGTGCAAAAGAGGAGTTTATTTAAAAAAATTAGTTGCTGTTTTTATATGTACATATATAAAATTTATTGTTACTATTTTAAATAAGTTTTTGTTATAAATATATTAATTATTTTCAAATAAATTAAATACTATAAAATACAAAAAAGCGGCAAACAAGCTTAAAAATGAATTTTTTGTGAAAATTAGCAAAAAAAAAATAAAAAAAAAATTTTTTTTACAGGATCGTTTCGTGAGGGGGGGCATTGGAGAAGTACCCCCCTCCTCCCACAAAAGCTTAATAAGATATTTTTTTTGGTATTTAGGCTTAAGTTATCCATTTCTATTATTAAAAACATTATTTTTGCCAATTTCATTTTATGGAACCGCCCACAAAGAGGGGGGGGGGGCAAAATGAAATTTTACCATCTCCTGTACCAAAGTTTAGATTTTTTAACTTTCGCCTGTGTTTAAAATTGCATTTGCTTAACGAAAGTTCAGGAAATTTAAATAAAAAGCTGAATTTTTCAGAGGTAGCATTAGTTCTTCTAAGGGGAACTTTTTTCCCCTTGGTTCGATTTTTGTTTTTTTTTAAGCTTAGTCAGCCTATGACCCCAATACATGTTTCTGCCAAGTTTCATTGATCTAGGGGCACGCAGTAACTTTTAAGAAGTAATATAAATTAAAAAAAAAAGTGATGTCCGGCTAGATTGGCAAAATACCCCTATGTACACGCGTCGTTGTACTAAAGCGATTTTTAAGCACATGTAAAGACTTGGTTTTGTAATTAAATATATAAAAGTAATTTTTGGATTTTGATTGTGTAAGTCTTTTTTACAAAAACAGTCAACCGCAGACTAAATTCAAATCATGAGAAAATTTTTTATTATTTTTGAATTTTTTGTTTGTTGATTTTTCTCCTATTTTTATAGAAATTTCAATCGAAAACTACAAAGTTCCACATAAATGTGTTCCATAAAATTTACCTTTAAAAATATTACATAATGTGTACACAATAGGTCCTTAACACACCTTTGTACAGTGGAAACCCGGTTTAACGAATACTAACTTTAACGAAAACTGGGTATAACGAATGAACACTGAACAGACATTTTTGGGGTGAACAAATGGCGTATTGTAAGTTTTTTTGCTGTTTTTTTATTGTGCTAAAAACACTCAGATGATATGAAAAGGCTTAATCCCTGAATTGTTTTGTGTAACTCATATAAAAAATAACACGCTTAAGGGTTCGATTTAACGAAAGTGCCTGACATTTTATCATTCGTTAAGCCAGGGTTTATATAAGTAAAATTGAGGAATACAAAATAACAAATAAAATATAAAAATTTTACGTTTAAAACTGACAATGCTTTAATGGCAATTAATTTTACTTATAAATTTTCAAATGGAAAACAAGTAATTTTTAATAAATTGTCAAATGCAAACGTTGATTTATTTCTTGTAGCACCAGACATTTGTAGTGAACTATTTATGCTTTAATATAAAATTATTCACTTGCTCTTTAAACAAAACAACATAATTTTAATCAGAATAACTTGTATTTATGCCCTTTATTTTTTAATCATTTTATTTTATTATTAAGTTTTAACGTCAAATTTAGGGCACTGCTACACGTTCAATATACTATGTTCATAAATATATTGAATTTCCGGATTGTGATATTTATTAAACGTTTAACATGTAAAATTGATGGATCGTGATTCATATCACAAAATAGCCAAATTTTATGTGATCACGAATCACAAAATAAATATTAAACGTTAAGCAATAATTTGCGGTATTATTTTGTGGTATTTTGGAAAAATATATTTAAACAAAGCAAATTAAAAAAATAAATAAAAAAAACCTAATATTGAAAAATTAGAAAAATACGAAATAAAACATTTTATGTTATTTTGAACCTAATAATATGTAATACTTTTTTAGGCATTTCTTTGATAAAAGGCCCGCCTGGGCAAAAAAAAAATTAATACTGGCGCGATAGATATTGAACATGTAGCATACACATGCGATTCATTAATATTTTAAAACCGATTGCGATCCAAATACCACAATATATATTAAACGTCTAGCAGTGTCCTAAGTTTAAGCCGGTTATTTTATGTAAAAAAATTTGTTAACACCTGCCATAATTACATGATATTTTTAGTTTTCTCAGCGGGTTAATTATAATATTTTATTTTTTAAGTAAAAAGAAAAAATCACATTATTTTGTTTGGTTGCAGTAACTGGCTTAAAAACTTAAATCAATAATTAATTCTTCATTAGGTTTACAGATCATTGAAACGCAAAATTCCAATTTTAAGTTTTAAACAAAAAAAGTTCATTCTTTTAAAAGATTTAAATTTTTTTAAAGCGTTTGTTGTAGGTTAAATTTGTCTATATGGATTTCATAAAGAAACCAAAAACATTCAAGAGTTCTTATTAAAAACCCAACAAACCTTTTTTGTTATTAGCTGTTTTGATTTTATTTTCCATGGGATCAAACCCTTATTAATATTTGGAATATGTTTTTTAATTTAGTTAAAATTGTTGTAATAAACTTAAAAACAAATATGCATTCACAAAACATGTTAAAAATATACTTTTTAACCCCCCGTTTTTTTTTTACGTAAACAAATGAGTGAGTTTTTTTTTTTATTTGAAACAAAAAACAAGCTTTTAGGGGTAAATAGGTCTTATATATGCATATTGGGACATGCCAAACTGTGTTGATATTTGTGTTCGTAAATCGCTATAAAATTTACTTTGAGAAAATAATTAAAGTTTTACTTAAATCTAATACGACTGATTTTAAAAGAATTCTTGTGAAATAACTTGTGAAGATTAAATTTTTTCTACGCTAAATAGACCTGGAATTGTTAACAAATTATTTTTTAATCGTAACTTTAAATTGTGGGAGTCGTTTTTCTTAAAACATTATTTTTAAATAACAAATTAGTTTAAATTAATATACTACGCAAAAACAGTTGCTATTAAAAAAATCAACAAACCTTTGTTATTTGCTTCATTTTCATAAATCATCAAATATATATAAAACAAATACAAGTACATAAGTACATATTTAGATTTGGTATTTAAATGTCATGACATTTACTATTTGTTTTAACCATACAAAAAGACACCCAAAAAAAAACAGCAAGACTTGGCCAAATTAAACTCACAATAAAAAAAAACCTGAAGAAGACATTTAACATATCAATCCACATTCATCGCTTATTTAAAACAAATCTGCTTACATGCACCTCTTCGCAAAATTTCTTAAAAATAATGCGTGTAAATACAAGGAGTTCAATTAAAACTACAGAGTTACGTGAAAGGGGGTAATAAAGGATACGAATCAAAAACATTTTTCTGAATTTTGAACAGTCTCACCAGAAATAAATTTAAACTCTTGTTTGCAAATACTTAAATCTCGAAAATAACAATTTAAACTTTTTATAAATTTGTAATTTAAAAAAAAATTTAAATCCTTTAAAATTGATTATTTTTGTAGTTTGTCAATGAAATTTCTGATTTTTTTTTAAATTGAAACAGGTTTTTTAACTCGATTTAAAATCGAGTTCGACTTCGGTTTAAAATTAAGAAATTTACTTGAATTCGGTTTACAGAACAGGGCCGATAAATAAATAAATATTTAAATTATAAAATGTTTGTTTAAAACAATTATTTTACTTTATTTATTTTAAAACTAATTTTTAGGTGTAAAGTTTTAAGCTTCTTATTTATTGAACCGCCTGCAGAAAACCCCTTTTAAAATGAATCCAAATTTCACAAACAAGAAAGTTATCAAAAATAATGATCACATAAGCAATTTAAATAAAAATATGTATTTAAAGTAAAAAAAAAAGAAGAAACCCATAATAAATAAACAATTTTTGGTGTTGTTGAAATGCCGGCGGTTAAAAAAAATCTGACGAATTTTAATTCGACGGCAAGTTTAAGCAAACGTGATACATAGACACTTAAACATAAATTTATTTTTTTTTTATTTTAATTTTTTTAGTCTTTTTAATTTGAATGTTTTGTTTATTTCTGCTTAAAGTAAGTATTTTTTTTTTAATCTGTTTTTACCTCGATCTTGAAACGTGATTTGAAAACCAAACAACCCTAGCAAACACTTTTAAGCCAATTTTTTTTTTTTTGGAAAAAAACTTATAAGAATATACATGTATGTGTATATATGGATGTGTATGTAGAGGTGCATGTACATATGTATATACATATTAAAGACAAATTCCACTGAGTAATTCCTTCACTACTGTCGACTTCAAACCACTGCAGTTTAAAAGCTGCTGTTGATTTGAAAATTAAAAAAATAAAATTTATTTTTTTAAATGTCGTAAGTACCTTAAAAACTTAAACATAAATTTTCTATAAACAAAACAAAATATACCTCCTATTGCGAATAACTATTTCCATAAATAATAATAATAATTTACTTATTTGCTATCGTTTGGCATTGCCAGAGTTTATTCACACGAAAAATTTTACAAAATAAATTCCCCACAATTAATTTATTTACAGTTTTTTCAATCATTATGCTTTGAAAAGTGTTTAAGATTTTTATTTAGCATGTCCAATGTAATTCACAGAAAAAATAAAAATTATTTTCAATTAAAAAATTTGTTGATTCGATTAAAAAATGCTTAGATTACAACCTATCCAAAAAATTCCTATATTCAATTAACAACTTTAAATAATTTAAAAAAAAATTTAATTAAAAATATATTATAATAACTAACGAATAATTCAAAATAATTCTTATATGTATATTGAAAAAGTTAATTTTTTTTTTGTTTTTTTATTTCTTTGGATCTTTTTTTTTATTTATTTATAGTTTATTTAATTTAATTATATATAATGTTTAATTTACATTTAAGTTTACAAGTCTCAACAACGATTTGAACCATGGGCCAGGCCAATTGATTGTAAGGCGTACGCCCTATCCACTCAACCAACAAGGTATTCAATTTTTTTAAAGTATTAAACTTAGTTTTATTTTCTTACCTCCACAGTAAAAAATTCAACTCCAGCAACTTGAGATGAGCTTTGCAGAAGCAAAGGCAAAAAAGCTTTAGTTAAAATTAAAGCTTTTTTTTAACGAATTTGTAAACAAACATCATTGTTGGCATTTGTTTTTCAAAAACGATTAAAATTTTAATTGAGACAAGTAAATTTTTAATTAAAAATACAAAATTTTCTGGTTTATGAGTAAATTGATATTTAGGTCGGGTAAGTTATTATACTTCTCCTCAACTTTTAAATAATAATCTATTGGACATTAATTTGGGCAATAAGGAAAAAAAATTATTAAAGAAGGATTAAAACAAGTTATATGCATTTGCACATATAAAAATAATTTTCATGTATTTAGGCAAAGAAGACCGGGTTTAACTACCATATAATTAAATCACGAAAAACGTAAAAGATCTTTTTGCCATTAACTACATAATACATACACACTCCGATACATACTTACGTACAAAATTTAAAGAACTTCCAAAACAAAAATTAAAAAAGCCAAGTTTGCAGCTTTTCAGAATTCTAAAAAAAATTGTTTAAAATTCAATACACAAGTTACGCCTTTATTTTCCAATACTTTTTAGGCGATCGAACTAAATAAAAACATTTTTTAAAAAAGTTATTTAACTTTAACTTCTTTGTATGTCTATAATTTTCTTTTGTTTACAAACAAATTTTAATATTATTTGGGACAAACAGAATATTAAATACTTAGTTGAAATGCGTTTTTTACGCTTTCGTCGCTACTTTGATGCGTTTACGCGATAACGAACGAGAAGGTATGTACATATGTGCGTCATTAGGAAGTGTATTAAGTGTAAAACTAATTAGGAAGCTGCTTAGCAAAAAAAAAAAAAAACGTGCAAAGAATTGATAATTTTTCTATTAATATATTATTTTATATACACGTACTTATGTACTTAATTAAGATATACATACATATATTTATGCATACATGAACCTATACATATTTTCACACACCAATTCCACTACATTTAAGTGGTAACATCACAAACAAATGTTTATTAATTTTATTAAACCTAAATCAAACAAATATTCGTGCGTATGTATGTATGTACGTACATGCATACATTTTTACCCATTAGTTTCAATCTAATTTATGTACATATATTTATTTATAAATTAAAATTTAAACCTAAACTAAATACTTAATAAATGTTAGCAAACTCTTACAGGGTTAAGGTATTTTGACTGCAATTTGCCTTTAATTGTTCTCATATACATAATTGGCATTTATGCTCCTGTTAATTTGTTCACATAATACAAAAAAAATAGAAACTTACAATGTTTTTGAAAATGTTAAACGCAACGAAAGGATTTCTAATGTCGTTTTCTTCTCTGTCAAAAATGTTGCCTCCATGCTGCCTTAACTCTTATTTTTGTTCTTTTCTGATAAAGGGGCAGCATTGTTATCGGGTCGTAAGTTCTTTTCTCTTTCGCTCCTTGTTAAAAAAAAATTTTGACGTTTAAAGTTAAAATATTTTTGTTTTGTGAAAATTGTAAGTTCTCAGTCCGATCGATCAAGTTCTATCAGGATTAAACTTACATACAACTATTTTAATCTGATTGCATTGGATTTGGATTACGTAAATTTAAAGCATTTATTTGAGAACATATTTTTTTAAACAAACCATTTTGTAAGATTTTTTGTTAGATTCAAAATCATATAACAAATCGTGTAAACTAAGCACCGTTTAAACAAACTCATTTCTTATTTACAAACTTAAAAAAAATACATTATTTCTGTAAAGGCTTTTACCTAATTTGATTCGATTGTTATGTTTTAGGTGAACTTTATATGTATTTATGCATTAAGTTTTAAAACTAATATCTGGTAACTCTCTTTTTCAATAAAATTATTTTGCTCTTAAGTTATGTTGAGTTTGGTTTTTTAAACGAATATATTTTTTGTTACCAAAAGGAGTCCAATTTCATAAAAACTTTTTAGCAAAATGATGTCATGTGTTAAAAACAACATTTGAGTCCCCTTTTTTTAAAAGGCTTTGACAAATGTTAGCAACAGTCGACCTGTATTATTGCTATGTATGCAATATACTGTCGCGTAATTTTTTATTTGGCGCACGGTACATTAAAAAAAATTAAGTTAAGAATTAACTATAAATGATTAATGGGTGTTTTATTTTTAAATTCGTAAGCTCTTTTTCTGTATTTCAATTATATTGGAAGATAACAAGCTCTAAACATTTTTCCATCCACAAATTCACAGACTGTTGTGTTCAAGCCTTTACACATTGCGATATTTACATTTAAAGAACGTAAAAATACAAAATATTACAATAAAACTAAGATATGCTATAATAAAAACATAACAATTTGTTGCGACAAAATAAAAACACTTTTTGCCGTATTTCAAAGAAAAACTTACTAGTCTTTAAATTAAATCAAATGCTGTCAAATAAGAACTAGCATGAGAATATGTACGTACTTGTCACTATGTGGTCACTTAAAATAAGTAAAAAGATTTTTTTGCCATTTTACTTGCTTATTTTAACTTTGAAAGTTTAGGTTTTAATTTTGGAGAGCTATTGTAGGGAGGTTAAGTAAAACCAATACAATTTAAAAGTGACAATATAGTATGTAATACTCTGCATAAATACATTGGTGTAGGGTATGAAAAAAAAAAACTTATTTAACAACAAAAAGATTTTAGGACCCTTATATTTTTCGCACATTTTAATGGGTAAAAAAATGTTTAGCAAACACTACATATTGATAGTGAAGAATGCTTCAAGGAAGATAAGGAAAAAAGGAAAACAGGTAGACCGGCAGCATACACATAAATACATACAAGCAAATCGAGATCATAAAAACAGATGCTGTTGTTAAAATCTTAAAAGCACTATCGAGGCGCGTGTTAAGCACATGCCAAGCGCGCTTAAGAAATTTAACATCATATACGAATTTAGATAAAAAAAAACAAGCAAAAAGTGGCCAAATATGAACAGGAATTTTAAAATAAATTTAAAAAAAATACAAAAATTAAGTGAGAAGATTGGCATTAAACTTTAGGAGGAATAAAAAAGCTATTAATTTGATGAACATAAATATTAATATGTTTTAAACAAATATTTTTTAAACAGTATCGTAACGCTATATTTATGTCTTTAAGATTATACAACGAATGCAGCCATTTGTGTTAGCAAAGCTCAGCACTAAACTGGTAAAAAGAAAACATTAATGATAACATTAAATAATTGTCAATAATAGACAATAAGTTTCCGAATATTCCAGATAATTAAATTAATTTTTTTTTTAATTTCTGTTCTGTAAAATATATGGTGGCATTTCGTACTGATTTTATCAGTACAAGTATTGATTTTTCATACGGTTTACTGATTACAAATGTGTGTATTAAAATGTACTGATTTTTGAAAAATTTACTGATTGTACTTGTTTTTTGAGATATGAAAATTTTTGTGTTTAAATCATTAAGAAATAGAGAACGATTAGAGCACCCGATTTTAATAAACGTAATGGTAGATCGTTAAAGGCTTGAAGATTGTCTACTCTTTAAAACGATTAATAACTGACCGAATTGCTTGCTTACTAGATCGATTATGCTAAACGTAAAATCAGCAAAGTTATAAACTTCGCGAAAATATCATTTCCAGAATTTTTTGTCGGGCGTTATATGATTATTAATCACTTAGAAAACTTCACTGAACAGATATTTCAACCATTTTGTTCATACCAGACAGGACCAGTTTTCATTCCGAGGATTTTGTTTTGACGGCGTTAAATTTTTTAAATGTTGGAGGCGGAAGCATTGCTCCATAATTGTATCCCGTAGCCCTCAATTGGTTTCAAAATCGAGTTGTAGAGCAGAAGTTTAAAATCGAGACAAAGTACAAAGTTTCTGGCGATTAGCCAATGAATCTGGACAGTTTTGAGTTTAATTTGGGTCAACTTTGCATCTACATATATGTGACTTCCATGTGAAGCGACGATCCAAATTGTTTAGGTACTATATGGTTGTTAATAAGTATTGGGGAGCAGGTTTCTTTGCGTAAAGAAAAAGCTACATGGGCACATTTTTGCTCATTTACTCATGTTTCCCATAACTTTGTCCATTTCTCTACTTGGAATAAGTGATGTTGAAATTAGTTCAAGGCTTCTTTAGGGTATTTATAAGTACTAAGAAAAGCGGTATCGCCAGCAAATATCAACGTATGTGTAAGACTGTTTGTTGACATGTCTGCTGTGAAAAGCAAGTACAGAACTGGCCCTAAAATACTGCCTTGAGGTACCACTTCCTCCATTGGTTGGGGACAACTTAAGCGATTTCTCTCTTCGATCAATAATTCTCGACCAGTTATGTACTTTTTTAAAAGGTTAAGGATATTAAGTGGCAAGTTTAACTTTAATTTGTTAAACAGGCCTTAATGTCATACTTTATCAAAAGCTTGAGATATATCTATGAAAAGCGCGGAGCAGTACATCTTTTCTTCAAAAGCTTTTTTTATATATTCAATGTGACGGGTTTCACCGTTTTTTTTAATTTTTTTTTCAATTATAATCTACTAGAAGACGGGTGACGAGTGCGACTTTGCAAATTAAAACTTTACAGAATTCTGATTTTAAGATCGTATTGTGTAAAATATTCTTTGAAAAGGGCTACACTATTGAAATTTTTATATTGTTTATATTGTGACAGGTACGACATTATCATCAAAACTTAAAAAAAGAAGAGGAGATTGGGCAGTATATGATTGGTTTAAACTCTTCCTCAATTAATAAAAATAAAATGTGAACAAATTTAAGATAATTTAATTTTCATGTGAACAACTTTATTTAGAATTCTTTCCCTTTTTTTTATCAAAAAAACATAAAACTAATTTTTTCCATTTTGGGCCGTTTTACATGGAATTACCCATAGCTTATCTATTAACCACGCAAACATGTTTTTTAGTATTGGGGGAGAAGAAATTTATTTTTTTTTATTATTTAAAATATCAAGAGAAATTTATTTATTTAATTGAATTGTTTAAATACTTTATTCCTTAATATCATTTCAAAAAGTTTTGGCATAAACACATAAACGTATGTATAACACATTACATAACCTTCTAATAATAATTTCTACTATAAAAGCATCATTAAAAGCTTAACAAATATAAATAGAAATTAAAAATATGTATATTGATCGAAATAAATCAAATCAAAAGACTTAAACAACGCACTTTAGACAAAAATATTTTGCTTTCTTTAAATAATCATATGTTATTATTATTGTGGCAGATAATATTTTAGCATTTTAAGTGGAAGTTGCTTTATGTAAAAGTTTTGCATATTTTCTTTACCAAAAAAAGGTTTTTACCAAATTTTAAAATGTTTTTATTTTATATATAAACTTCAAATTAACACTTTAAAGATAAGTAGAGCAATTAAGTAAAAAATTTGCTTTTTACGCAATTGTCGTAATTATTTTGTGTTAAACAAAATGTTTTTTTTTACCCAAAATACCAGTGGGTAATATTGTTTAAAGTTTAAGCGGAAATGAATCATGGTATGATCCAAATATGACATGACGTCTGTTCAAATATAATTTTAGCAATAACATTGGAAATAGGTTGAAAAAAATATTATACATTAGTACACATTCATATGTACAAACAAACATATGTATGCAGATATATTTTATGTACATATATGCATACTGTCACTTTCTAAGATTGGAAATTCCCTCTACATGTTTAAGTGTTTAAAAGGCAAAGCCGCATTTTTTATTGAAGTGTACAAATCCACAAAAAATTACATTTCCACTCGTATTATCTTTAAAATTTTAACTTAAATATGACTTTGACACACCTAATATTTAATAAACGAATTTATGTATTACACAAACTACGAGTATTGTTGAAAAAAAAACTAATTTTTGAACTACGTATTTGTTTAAGTATATTCTTAAATAAACTTTAAATATTATTAAATACAAACATTGATTATTTAAAGTTTATCTTTTCAACTGTTTTAACTTTAATAGATAAAAGGCTTGACGAATTTGTTATATATTTTAGTACTTATTTCAAATCGGCCGGTTTTCAGTTTACGGGTAAAAAAAAAGACGTTTTCTTAATAGTTTATAACGAAATAAAAATAAATATAATCCTTTATCAATAAAAATTAACAGTGCAAGTGCTTAAAAAGTAAAAATTATAAAATAAATTATTTAACGCCAAAATTTAAAAAAAATTTCTTTTAATTCCCTTAACGAATTGTTGATTTATTAGCATTTCACCACAATCGTTGAACTTCACCTTAATAAATTAAAAAATTAAATAAATTTATACTTAACCAAAAACAACAACAAAAAAATAAAGTGTTAATTGTTTGCCAAAATACGTAAAACACAACAACAACAAAAACCTCTTTTGTGTAAGTCTTTTGTCGATTTTACCTTTTTTTTATTTTTTTGAAAATATATTAATTTTACTAAGCAGTCGAAAATTGGCGCTTTATTAACAAATAATTTAAAAAATATGTACGAAAAATAAATACACTTAATTATTTATTTATTTTATATTTTTATTTTTATCAAGTCTAATTAAGGATAAAAAAGGCTCTTCAAGTTTAATTAAAAAATGATTTAAATAAACCAAACTTACAAATTCAGGTAAACTTTTAGGTGAGAGCCATTATTACTTAGAATTATTTATTTTTCAATTCCTCCTAGTTATTTTCAAAATAAGCGAAGTCTTACAGCACTTGAGAAGTATAAAAGTACCTTCAGATTGGTCTTACTTACACTGTCTTTAAATCTGCTTAGTAGTTTTACAGATATCGAGCAAGTTGTGTCGAAGAAGGTATTTTATGGTATTTAAATTTTCAATTAAAAAACAAACCCCTAATTAAGGGATAAAGCTTTAAATGTTTTATAGAAAACAAGTCATACTTGTTAAAATCCTTGTGTATCCATTTTATTTACAGTTAAGTAAGGACAACTTCTTCGGCAAATATATACTTATAGCACGGATTTTGTTTGTACTTTTATTTTAAGATGCGTTTCTGCTTCAATTTCGGTGAAAGTAGATGTCCTGTGTGCCATTTGAAAGCTCGCACACTACATGGACGGTCAGATATTGGAGAGTTTACAACTCAATTAGAATCCCCAAACAAATTAACAATAAAGAACCTATATTACATTGCTTTATATTGTAAAAAAAAAATATTTTCCAGACAAATAATTTAAAAAAACAAAGTATGTAGCCAGTTTTAATGACAGATTTTCAAAGGCGATAAACGATGACATGAATTTAAATATTACCCCACAACAAAATAAGTTAAAATGTCAGTTACATAAAAGATGTCTTCCTGGTATAAACAAAATATACTTACTAGAGTTTAACTAATAGATTTACCAAACCCGAGTATATAATTTTAGATAATAGTGATAACTGGTATACTTAGAAGCCCTACACAATCAGCCTTATTATGAGTGTCGTTGTCGAATCGTTTTTGTGTCGAAAATGATTCTTTTTGTTTGAATGGTACCATGATTGTCGAAAAACGATAGAAATCAACATTTCCTAACGATTCTATTACAATTTTCGGTACCACGAGTGTCGTCAAAAAATGTCAAATACTTAAAAAATCGTCGTTAAGGTATTTGTTAACGACAGTTAAAAAAAAATATATTAAAAATAATTTAAAAAAATGGATTTCAGCAAAATAAAGTAGTAGCTATACTCAAAAATATATTTAAAGCAAATTTTTTTATTTAATTTTTTTTTATAAATTAAAACCAAAAATAAAAAAAGAATCAAGTTTAGCAAAGAGATATACACAAATACAAGTGAAATTAATAAAGAAAACGTTAAAGAAGAGTAGAGTGAAATTGCAGGTCAGCTCAATGAGTTCATGAAACACTTTGCTAATAGAAGATTAGCTTAAGCTGATGTTGAGTTAATACCAGCACCCTTTTCCTTCAGCTGGAAAATATGTGGCAAACATGTTAACCTTATTGGCTATTCTAATTTATGAGCAATTTTGTCAATGACATACTTAAAAGCGTCCTTTTTTGAGTCTAAAATATCTAACAAAACTTAAAAAAGACTTAAATTTAATTAAAATACATTAAGTATAATTGTTTACTAACTTGGAGTTTGGCATGGCAAATATGTTTGACTTTTGCCGTAACTCCCAACACATAGTATTATACTCTTCTTCATCCTCAGATGACGAAAATTTAGCAACACTTAACATTTTATATAAATAAAAATTTGTATTTTTAATAATTTGTATTTATATTTATCACCGTATTTATTTTTATCACCGCCAACAGTTGATTTTTTGACAGTTTATACAACAGGGTTACACAAAATTTACTTAAATTGTAAGAATTTTGAAACATTCTGTACTTTTTATTCTTTTACAAAAATGTCGTGTTCGTTAATTTTACATGGTACCAAAAAATATTAAAAACGCCAACGACTACGATAACTGTCGAAATACGCCAACGACACTCTTAATAAGGCTGAATATGTCAAGACATAAACATATACATACATACATACATATAGACACAAAAAAATAAACCAAGTAATTTTTACTTTAATCAATCGGTAGCGATTTATCTAGTACAAATTTCTTACTTTTAGTCACATCTAAGCTAAAAAAGGATTTGTTTAACTGTACTTGATTTAAGCGCAAAAGGAAATAATCCAAAAATGAAAATTAATTTTTTTTACTTACAGAGCTTTATTATTAAGAAAAAAAAGATGAATATTATATTTTAATTTTATACATATGTATTTAATATTTATAATTTGAAAATTTTTTCTGTACTGTTGGGATTTGAACCTGGGACTTTAAAAACTGCAACACCAGCGGGCTACCATCTAGACTACAGAGACATTGTTTTTTAATGCAAAAATATACATATATAAAAACAACAGATTTCTTCTGCTTGATTTTTGAAATAATCCAGACTAGATTTGATTTAAGAAAACCGAAATTAGGATCGTACTTGAAAATTTTATGTACAATTTAAGATTAATTCAAGAATAAAATTCTTGTTTCTCGAGTGTTTTTTTTTCCGTTTTTACTATAATATTTATATATGTTATTTACATATGTTATATATTCACGTCGTTTCAAAAATTATTAATCGAGAAAAGTAAAATAAAAAACTTTTCACGTTTTTTTAGGGTTCAAGTCCTAATAAAAATATTTTGGTTAATTTTAAGTCAAATTAAAAATTTTAAAGCAGCAAACATGGGACCATATCGTCGTCTATTCAAAATATTCTCGTTATTGTTGTTAATATAAACCTACATTAGCTTTACACATATGAACGAACATACATACATATATATCGCCAGCTTAAATGCAAAACTACGTATGTAACTACATTTTCTAAAATTTTACAGAAGAGGCAACAGCAGTTTCTAATTTTGTTTAAAATTTTGTTTGTAACATTAAAAAAAATATTTTTATCTTCCTTTTCATTAAATGTAATCAAATGTGTCAAAATATCCTTTTGGTATTTTTTTTTGTTAGTTACGTGGTTTTGAATTTCAGCTAACGATATATTAAATATGATATTAACTGAAGTTCAGCTGTTGTTGTATTGCAAATTATTAAAACTGTTTGTGTTTGAATATATAAAATGCCGCAATTTTAACCAGGCGTCACATAAATTTGTTTCTACATATTTGGTTTTGTTTTTTAATTTTAGAATTATTTTTTAAATATTTTTTCTCTGTTTGTAACTGCGAAAACCACCTGTTAACAGAAAAAATGTTGCCCAGCATTGAAATGTCAAGAGTTTTAAAAACTGCGGCCAATGTTCAATTTTAATTTGCTTTATAGTTAAAAAAAAAAATTAAAAATACCAAAATTTGAATACCAAAGCAAACATTATTCAAAAAAGATTTTTTTTAAATACATACTCTGAGAAGTTTTTCAAAGCCCCACGTTTTTCTTTTTATTGATTTTTCAAATGATTCTAAAATACAGAGTTAAATGTAAAGATAATGATGGCATAAAACTGCTTAAAGCATCATCCTAAAGACGCACAATATCGTGATTTTATAACTATAACGAGTGGCCATAAATAGAAGAAGTTATAACAAAGTGATGAAATTTGACACATATTTTAATATTATTCTTATTTTTGAAACATATATTAAGAGCATTGAAAAGCATGTATCCTTTATTTTTTAGCTAGCTTTTCTTAAATCAACGCAGGGCCGAATTAACAAGTGTGAGCGCACTCAGCTAAATGAAATGTTTCGCCCTTGTGTAAATACTTTTATAAAAATTTCATTTTATTTTTTTAAATTTTTTTTATTTCATAACTTAACATAATTCAAGTAATAATTGCAAATATGGACCACTCAAATAGATGTTGGCAATCATGTTTTCATTTCTTAACATGGTCGTTTAAAACATATTTTATGAAAACTTTTTTTAAACATTGGAAATTATTTGAATACGAAATAACTCCCAATTTAAATTAGGAGTAATTTCATTTTTTCGTTGGGAGTTATTTCATTTGGTAGTTATTTCATAGTACCGTTTGGTTGTAATCATAAGTAGTGCCAAATTGCACAATTTTAACTTAACTAAACCAATTGTTACTTCGATTGGAGGATTACATAATAAATTTTAATATCACTTAGGAAGAACCCTTTAATTTTAATATTTTAAGTTTAAAGCCAGCACCTTTTTCAACTTAAAACAAATAAAAAGGTTGAAGTATAAATCAGTGTCATTCAAATTTAAATTTAAAAAACAAATCTTGACGAAATCTGATTATTTTATAACAAAATTGATTGAGCAGTTAATTACGAATTTAAAACCATTTCAATTTTAACTAATAAAAGGCTTATAAAAGGTTTAAAACCCTTTTTATTTTTATACATTTCAAAGCTTACAAAAACCGCCAATAAAAAAATGAAATTGAATTTAATAATGTACTTACCGACCTTTTTTAATTTATTGATGAAGTCTTACCTGAAAAACAAAACAAATTAAAGTTAATAAAGTAAATATGTTTTAAAATAACCCTTAATTTATAAAAATTATTAAATATGTACAGTTGCATGTATAAACCACTGTAAATTTTAAATCAATATGATTTAATAGATAACTTCAATAAAGATCCCGCTCCTGAAGAAGTTGGAAAAAAGCCAACGAAACGTCGAGCAAAAACTTAAAAATTAAAAACTGTTTTATTAAGATCAAAAACATATTTGTGACCAAAATCAGTCTAAGGAAACCCCTGAATAAAATCTTAAAAATATGATTTTTTGTCAAAAAAAAAAAAAAAAAACATTTATGTAATCAAGATCGGTAACATTGTTAATTTGCCGCATTAAAGAACCAGTATCTGAATAAAAAAATTTATTTTTTTACAAGCTCACAAATGAAGAATAATTCTTGAAACACATTTAGGGGATTCACAAGGTGTTCTATTATGTCCTATTGTCATATTGTTACAAAATTTCAAAATAGTTTTTTTGTCTTTCATACAAAAATAGTTCTTTAAAAGTACTACGTCGTTTAACATACTTATTAAATTGTCACAATAACTCCACATACACCTGCGCCGAGTGTCCAATAATTTGTAAAGGTGTTTAAACCATTGTGAAATTTTATAACAATATGACAATGGGACAAATAGAACACCTTGTGAATCCTCTAATTGTATATTTCATTAAGTGTATTGTGATTTGTGATATTTTAAATACATGTGTGTGACTGTTATTTTGACCTTGGACAAGTTACACATCTCTTATGCTCTGTTTATTTGTAACAAAAAAAAACAGAAATACGGCAAGAAAAGTTGCATGGATATACAAAGTTTTCATTAAATTTTAACTCAATTCTAACTAACTGCACACTTTGTTTTTTAGTTTGTTTGCTTAACCAATATATGATAAACAATATACCATATCGCCTTACCAGCAAGAAAAAATTGCATCTTGCAATATTGTTTTTGTTTTTAGAAACGTACTTATGGATTCAAATTTAGGTGTCTAAAAACTTTAAAAAAAATAAAATGGTAATTATTATTTTTTTTTGTTTTTAATATCCTTTTATTAATACTTTAAATTTAAAGGAGTACCACGATCCTTTTTTTCGAGGCTGTTTATTTTGCACAAAGAAAAAATATTTGTCATATTAATGAACAATTTGTTATTTCCAATTATTTTTTTCTTTAAACGACTTATACATACAACTTATTTAATTCTGTGCTGTAATAACTTATCCGTGTCATATTTTATTATTTTTTAATTTTGTTAGCAAAGAATGGAAATTTTTCAAAAATATAGCATATTCAAAATCGTCAAATTTTATACTGGTTTTACAAAAAAATATTGTTATGTTTCTTCTAAATTAATTGTTATATATATTCTTATTAAATTAAATCTAAGACTCTTTAAAATTTTATTTTAAAATTTTTTTTTTTGAAAACTTTAACCGAAACAAACAAAAAATCAATTTTTGATTGAGCCCCTAATTTAGTCAATAAGCTGGCTTTTTACTATATTTTTGAGAGCTTTGAAAATATAATTAAAATTTATATTAGAAACTTGTTTTGAGTTATTAGTAAACAAATTAATTGTTTATATTTTGATAAAAGAGGTTAATTAATCTTGCTTGAGAACTGAAAATTTTTATTTTTTTTTTCTTTTAAATTTAATAACTAAGTAACATATGTATATTTGTACATACAAACATATGTGTGTAAAACAAAAAGGCCAAGGGCATTTTTTAAACTTTTTGGTTTTAATTTACATACATACATACATACATTATATAAATTTTTGTTTATTTTTTTTACAAAAAAATTTTTGTTTATTAAACTTGCTATCACTATTTACAATAATAATGAAAAATCGGAAGTGATTTTAAGCTTGAGTTTAATAGCATTAGAGACAGTAAAAATTTAATAATATTAATAATAAAGTAAAGTAACCAAAAATTTTAATTGCAGTTTAATCTTAAAGTAAAATGTTATGTTTTTTTTAAATTTGCATATAAGTCTCCTTAAATTTGCATATTTGCTTACTGGCTTCTTGACTGATTGCTGCCTTGTTTGTCCTACAACATAAAAAATAGTAACTTGCAGAACGTGAATGCAGAACAAATACATATATTTCTTTAAATTTTTAATTAATAAAATAAAAACGTGTTCAATTTATTTCTTTATTGCAAAACTTTAATTATTTATTTAATTTTTATGTAACAATTTTTTATACAAACAAATATGTAATTTAAAAAAGGGCATATTTGCCATATTTAATATTAACTTTATGGCACTTTAGCTATGAAGTTACGAAAACTTTATATAATATGGTTTGAGTTTTCACCAAAATACTTAAATTAAGCAAAGCTGATATTAAAAAGGCACTAGAGTTTAATTTCCGTTGCCCGGCCGAAGGCTGCAGCGAAGCCAGCGGAACAAATTCACAAGAGTTTCTTTTGCTTGCGCCCAGTAGAAAGAAAACCCGCTATATACGCCACCTCTTTTAACACAAAAATTTTTATCAATTAATCACCAAAAGCCTTTTTAAAACAACACTTATGGTGTTTTCCTTTCTGGCAAAAAAGTTACATTAATGCTACCATTCGAGCGGGTTTATGTTCCATTCTAAAAATACATGCAAGGGTGAAAACAGTTTTCGTTTTCCTTTCTAAATACAAATAACTGGCAAGAGTGTAACATATCTTACCCCCAATTATATTGCAGTGTAACAAAGTACCACTTTTTACAGCTGTGTTATGTAGGTAAATACTTTTTTATGCAAACGAGTTTTAACGCAGAGTGCAGTTTTTATTAAAATCAAGACATTTTTCTGTTCCATTGAAACAAAAAAAATGGACAACTTTATAAGTGTGGGTGTAAACTGATAAAAATATTACACATACTTATTGAAATATTTTTTGTTTTAGAATGGAAAGCACCATTAGAGTACCGTTTAATATACTTGCCTTAACAAAAATGAAATAAGACCCAACCAATACGAAATAACTTCCGATAAGAATGAAATCACGCCCAGTTAAAATAAAACTACTTCCAATGGTAGAAAATGAAATAGTAACTTCTAACAAAAATTAAATAACTCCCAACAAAATATCAAAACACCCAATTTGTATAAAAAAAATTGGAAGTTTTTTATCTGAAAATTGCATTTGAATTTTTAAAAAAAGTTAAATATAATGTAGATCAAGCGCAATGTAAAACGCAAAAGGAACTTTATTAGGATTACCTTATGACCAATTTTTATTGTGCTGTTTTTAGAACTGGACGTTTTGTATGTTCTTTTGTTACAATAACAAAATACACGCAAAACGTCCAAGACGTTTTGCCTTTCGTGTTCTATAAACAGCACATTAATAACAATTTAAGTGACCAACCTTGTGCGTTTAAAAGAAGTTTTGTCTCATATTAAAACCATATAATTTTGACAGTTTTTTTGTTTTCAAAACACAGACCTAAGGTAAATTTATACAAAGTGGCAGCGTTAAAGATACAACTACAACAATACTACGAAAACAGGAGATTTTGTTGGCGTAAAAAAGTTTATGCTGTCACATCAAAAGAGAAAATTGTAAAGAAAAATAAAAATTTTAAAAATTTTCAAAACTAATACAAGAAATTTAAAAAAAGGACAGATTTTAATATATTTAACGAACAAATAACAAATGAGCATATAATATTTAGCTGGGCTAGCGATGCCACCCTTTACTTAATTTTACTTTGTGCTTACCCGCGTTTTCCGTTGTTTGTTTTGGTTTTTAAAGGGAAGATTTTGTGTAATTTATAACTTTACTACATTTTTATAGGAAACAAACATGTTAATTAAATTATGACTGAATAAATGAAACTGTATTTTAGCCTTATTTATTTAATTCGTGTTTTTATGCAAAGTCAAGAAATGGCCATTAGTAGAATATTTAAATTCGTTCAAGATCTAAATTAAAGATACATACATACCTTGATATATATGTATAATGTATATGCATAAACATTTACATATGTATATTAAATAACACGTAACGTGCACTACGCTTCCCAATATGTAATATTTTTTTGTCAAAGAATGATATCAATAAAAAAAGCGGAAGTATATCTTGTTTAAAAATCTTATTTATATATATTTATTTATTTTATTGTACATATACATATATATATACATAAGTAGTTATGGATGTATTTAAATTTATCTTAAAAAAAATATGTTTTTAAAACTGCCATATTATGATTAATGTACACGTATTTAATTTGAAGATGTGTGCTTCTTCAAGAAATATTAGTTTTTTTAACTAAATATTTAAGCAAATTCGTCTTATTATTCTAAATGCTTTAGTTCATGGCTTTATGTATTATATTTCATTGTTCATTAGAAAGTTTTTTTGTCACACTTATTCTTAAACTTTAAATTTTTAATATAAACTACATACTAAGTAGTAAGTTCATATACGAAATGTTTTCAAGGTTTCTTGTTCTTTTTGAAAATTTCAATGCAATATGCTTTTGGTTTTAATAAATGTACTAACTAAGCTAAATAAGACCGTTTTTAAAGCTTATTGCATACAAAAAATTTTTAATATAATAAGAGCATTTACAAAAACAAATGATTTTATAAACAAAACAATTATAATTGTTTAAATAAAAAAATCATTTTAAAGTATGAATGTATTTCTACTTAAGAAAAGTCAAGGTGCAATCAGTTAATAGCTAAAAAAACCAAGTATGTATGTAAAACTGTATACCTAAGGAAACTGTCAAAATTAATAACATCAGATTAATTTTTTTTTAACTGGCAATTAAATTGGAACTTCATTCTGTACTATGAAGCAGACTATAACTTTTGCTCTAACATTTTACAAACAAAAATATTAGTGCTGGCAAACTCTAAAACTTTTTATTACTCAATACTACTCAGTATTTTCGTCTAGGTACTCGGTACTACTTGATATTTAAAACAGGGTTTGTTTTTCATTTAAAAGCAACGTTAACTTTTAATTAAGAAAACTCTGAAAATCCCTTCTTTTCTTTACATTTTTAAATTAAATAAAATCTATGATGCATTTTTTAATTTTTCTTTTACATTCAAGATCTTTTATAGCCTTTTATTTGTTTAGCCAAAAACGCAACACTAAATGTAGCGAGCAACTACGTTTGGGTGTTGAGTGAGTTAGTGAGTACACAATCGATGCTCGGTATCCCCTACCTAATGCTTTGGCAGCACTAATTAAGGGATCAAATAAAGCATATTGCATAAGGTAGGACGGAGCAACCGACCGGTTGACTTATATCCGCTATATGGACATAGAGAATTTTTTATAAAATAGTAAGTACCCCAGCAAACACTAGCATTGCTTTGTAATGAGTTAATATCCAAAAAACTCTTACTCATTAGCATTTAAACCCATTACTTTAACATGGCGATGACATTTGAAGCAAACACTTACCATGCTCGCTTACAAATAGGGACTTAAATAAGCTATTACTTTATTGGCATTAAAATAACCCTTTCTTGGGGACCGCAGTTACTCATTGTTGCATTTAACATTCTTTTGGATATTTTGGTTAAAACTGGCTGAAAAATATTAAGTTAGAATAAGTTAAGAAATTGTCAAACTGAAACTATCTGCCTAAATTTTAGATAAGAAATAACTCATTATCTAACAACTGCTAAGTAATACAGACGGTATGTAATAGTAGTTGAAGAGTAAGAAATTTATAATGCCTAATCACTTCCAAGTTTTTTCTGGGATATAAGGTGTTGCTGTACACAACAAAAGAAATTAACGAACTTGACATTTATTCCCCAGGATAATCAAAAAATTCTTTTTTGAGGAGTTACGCAAAAAACGTTCTAAAATGAAAAATAAACTTAATTTTTCATAAATTTTTTGATTAATTTGTTAAGAGAAAGTTAATTTTTAGAAAACAATTTCCAGTTTTTGAACTACTTTCAGAGATGCAAAAATTATGCGTTCTGTAAAATATTTTACACAGTGGGATCTTAAAGTCAAAATTCTTTGAAACTCAAATATGTAAGGTCACAGCTGAGCAGTAATAATTATATTCTTTCAGTGTTTCTTATGAATAAACGTCTTTAAATATGCCTTAAATGGGAATCAACGCTTTATCTAATATAACAAATTTTGGTTGTTTGAATTACAATCAAACATTTTTGTGAAATTGTCACACCCGTCACTACGAAATCGCTTAAATGCATGTGTATTTATATTTTATTTGAAACAAAAAACTACTTTTTGTAAAAATTATATTAAAACCAGAACAGAGTCACCACAACTCTTAATAAATTAAAAAGAAAATCCCTTTGTTTCTGTATTAAAAAGGCGTAAGTTAAATTTGGGTTTCATGAATTTTAGCGCTTGTACTTACAGATTTTAGAATTTTTTTTAATAAAAAAGTTTTTTTTTTCATTTTAAAAGTGCAACACGGCGCATTATAATTAATCAAAAAGTCAATTTTGAATTTCTAGTCACTTGAGTTTTTTTTTTTTTTTTTGTTTAATATGACGAAATATATATGAATGTACTTATTTACATTTTTGAAAAATTTTAAGAATTTTTTATTCAACACAAAATTTTAATATTACTCCTCCTACATGCAATTTTTCTGCTAAAATTTTTAAGCAAGAAATTTCACTTTTTAGCCAACAACTTATATAAAAAAAAAATACTTTAAATTATAATAATTTGCGAACTTCAGCACAATTATGACAACTTAAAAAAAAAAATTAAGCAAAAGCCACAGCAAAAATAAAAACTAAATAATTATACAAACACTCTCAGCTTAAATTAAATGAGACAAACAAAATCAACAACCTTCAAAGAGGGATAAGCAAATAGAAAAGAGCTAAACAGATGTAAAGATTTAACTAAATAACTGACAGACTAACAACAACAAGTAAAGATAACTAAACACGTTAGATGGATCGTAGCAGTGCTGTGCAATTTCATGTTATTAAACATTTTTTTAATTTTTATCAATTGTATGATTATGCACCATGTTAAAAGGAAAATCTTCTAACATTCAAAAATTAAACTACCGTTTTTTCATTTATTAGCTTAATATAACACTTGCAAACAAGGCAATTATTCTTCTTTCCGCACAGCCAAGGTAATGGCCGATTAAATGGTTGCTGCTTTCGAAAAGCCAATAATCAGCGGAATATCTAATATTCATTGACCACCATGGAGCTTCAAGTAAACACAAATGTTAATCTTATCATCCAAAGACAATTTAGGTCCTATTCAATTAAACACAATTTACCAAAGAGTAAAGTCCGTAAAGGTATCTACTTATAAGCTCCTATTTTTAAAGTTTATTTTCTTTTTTATGTGCTTTAAATCAAAGACTTGTTCTTTTTCTCATTCGTCAAAGTTTGTATTTAATTTATATTAGGCTCGTTAAGTAAAACACGGTGTTTTTTATTTGCACAGTACTGTATACAGTCAAAAACGAGTACGAACAGACGTGTCTGGCGTTTAAGTTGTTCATCAATATATTTAAAGCCAGATAAAAACTAATATCACGCAAATAAGTATTACTGCAGTAATAAACTCAGACAAAACGGAGGCTTTTTAAGCTGACGACCGTCTGTCCAACTAAACTCGCATCGATGTGAGATAAAAAACCACAACAAAAAAACTTAGTGCAATACCACATACACATGTACATAGATACTTGCTACTTACATACCAAATACGTACATGAATATAATTAAGTAAGACACGATACGCATATGAAAATGCAAATATTACATTTACAAATAAGTATTTACATATATTTTTTGGTGTTTTTGTTACTTTAGATTACATACATATGTATGTACACACACATAAATACTTATTTTGAAAATAAAATATTGAATATGTAGATGTTTAAACTCATCGCATCACAACTCAATTTATCTCGTCATCACCGAAATCGAATAAACCAAAAAATTTACTTAACTTTAGTTTCCAGATACAACTGACTATGGGAATTGCTTTAATGTTAGTATGTTTGTATGTATGTAAGTATCTATGTTTATGTGTTCGTAGGAAATTTCTTACATGTAGAGTATTTGAAATAAATTTAACAGCTCTTAGCCTTTGCCTGAAGTAATGTGATGCGATTATTTGCTTTACTTTTATTTTGTTCACTTTGTTACAGTACGGATGATGGTGTTAGATGAATGATTTGTTTAACAGCCACTCTTCCATACATAAAAACACGTAGACGGACAGCTAGACAGATATAACGATGGAATTTTTTTTGTTTTTGAAATTTTGCAAGTGCTAAAACTAACTATATTTTGGAAAAGCTTAAGCTTGCTTCTGTCAAGAGTTGACGAAAAGCATATCAAATGTTTAAGAAACTTATTGAAACCTTTTCTACTCCTAAACACAGCGCTCAGTGGCAAACATTTGAATTTTTTTAAAAACTGTTTTCTTTTTATACCTCAAATACAGTGGAATTTTCCTGAGCACATTTGTTTTGGCACTGTTGCTTAAGTTAGCTTAAGCACATTATAATTACAAATTTTAACAGACATTCTATGTCTTATGGATAGAGAGTAAGAGAGCTTTGCCAAGCAAATCATAATACATTGTACTGTACTTTCAACTAACAAGCACAGTGTAACATATTTGAACAAAACTTTGAATATAATTATTAATTATTAAACTTTTAGTAGTTTATATTTATTTCTAAACGCTAAATGGTCATAAATGTTAAGTTTAAATTAAAAAAAAATTATGGTTATGAAAGTTTGAAAAGTTTAAGAAAACCCTCAATATTTATAACACAAGTTTTTTGTGGGACACAATACTGTGTTTTATAACTTTGAAAACACATTGCAATTTAAAATTGTAAGATTAGTAAATATTGCTAGGAGTCTACAATCGAAATCTACAAAAGAAACCTCATCGCCCTCGGGTCATAAGATCCCCCACATAATCCTGGAGACTCTCATTGAAGAATTGAAGAGGAGCACGAATACCCATTGCTCTTTCCATAGGCAAATGGAAACCTTGCTTTGCCAGCCCGTATTTTATTTGCGGAGATTGTCCTGATCACCGCCTGACTATCAATAAATATGTCAACCGAAGAATTCTCCGTCTGAGAGCAAAAGGCAAGGTCGGCGGCCAATTTGGCTGCGATTTGGTTGGCGATTTTAAATGATTGAAAAAATATACTTGTAGTTTATTTGTTATGGTTAACGCTGTTTTCTTTTCTTCTATTAAGCTTTTTTCTGCGTGGCATTTTAAAACACCTTTAGTTCGGTTCAAGGAAAAGTTTTCTATACAAAAATTTAGTTAAAAACAAAAGAGTGCAGAAGAGAGATAGAGAGAAGGTTTTGTCGAAAAAGAAAACGAAATCAGACGAAAAACAGTAGGATGAATTTTTTTTTTATTTTCGAGTTGAACGTATAAAAGAATTGATCTTCGAAATCTTTAACATACAAGTCCTATGCCATATAATAAAAATTTCAAAAGTAGTTTATATTAAGAAAATTGAATAATTTTCGTCCCATCTTTTGCATTCGGCGTTTTAACCAAACACTGACCGAACTTGTCATATAAATCTATTTCTTGCATTTGTTAGTCACAAAAAAAAAACAAAAGTGTGGCTTAAAAAATTAAAAAACAAAGCCATTTAGTAATAAAATCATGAAACAAATTATTTTTTTTATTAAATAATCAAAATGCTTAGCTATGGCCCTTACATTTAAATTGTCCTGAGTGTATTTCTTATTATTCGATTTTCTGGGTAAAAAAACGTATTTATGTATGTTATTTCAATAAAATTTATATTTTTTGTTTGAATTAAATGGATAAATAGCTTTAATTTAATAAAGAATTTTGAGTTCGTTTGTGTTCCCTTTACGTTCGGCTTCAGCTAAACAATAAATTTGCCAAAATTCGGGTTTGGTTTGGATTCGGGCTTAAAAATTAAAGTTCGGCCGGCCTCGGATGATTTGTAAAAACTTTCAATTATTTTTTTTTTCTTAAAAATCAAAAATTTGCATATCATTGCTCAGCACAAAGACTTATCATTTATACACTTAACAGTTTCCACTGTCACGCCGTACCGTGAAGTTAACATTTCAATGTGAAACAAAATACACACTGTTTAGAGCGCGTTTTTTATGTTGTTAAATAAAGTCGTTGTTGTTTTTATATATTTTTTTTTCTTTGTAAGGGAACGTCGCTAACTCAGCACAATTTATTTTAAGCTTAATGCTTTCAGTTTCATTTTTAACTTCGCAGGTGTTGTTTGGCAAAGCGGCAAAAAATACAAACTAATAAAATATACAAATCAAACTAAATATTTACAAAAAAGCCAGAAAAAAAAATAAATTCAAAATGTTAGAGAATATATTAAATAAAAACTCAAAAAAAAGCGCTTAAATAAAAATTAAGTGTATAATTTAATATCGTAAGTGCAACAACAACACATGTACGAATAATAATAAAAAAAAGTTGTAAAAAAAAACAAAAAAATCTTATAAGAAAAGTTTGTGTCTTGAGTCTTTCGATTTGTCACTACTATTTGATATGTTTTTCTTGTGGCTCTTGCCTGGAATTTCTTTCAATTTTATGTAAACAGAACATAACAAAAAAGAAAAAACGCAGATTTGCTTGTTATGCAAATATTTGTTTATGCTGCGTGAAATAATTCAAAATAAACAAACTTTTACAACTTTATCACTAACTACAACACGTAGGAAAAACAAAACAATAATAAAAAAAATAATAAAAAGCATTACAATTTTGTTGACCAAAACAAACAATACGCGCCCTAATATTACATATTTAGCCTTCATATATAAACATTATGTTTATGCACATAAATGGCACGTGCTTTGTTCAAGATGTTTTTGCATCTTAATGGAAATTATAATAAAAAATATTTATTTGTGATTTTAACTATTTAAAACATGTGTTAAAAAAACTTTTATTGAATATTTATACCTTTGTCTTGTAAAATATGTTTTTAATTAGTTTTTAAATGACAAATTAAACACTAAAAAAAACAAATAACTTTTAAAAATATTATATTTACTTTTTAAGAAATACAATTATAAATTAATAAAAATACTAATAAATTTCCACAAAAAAATAATAAAAAATAATTTTTTGACGATATACAAACATACATTTATCAGAGAGTTCTTGTTTTTAACAAAAAGAAATCAGTTTTACAAAAAATCAATTATTTTGTTTAACAAATCAACTAAGGCAAGTATATATTTACAATTTTTATTACTTTTTATGATTCAAGTGCTGGTTTGGTTTATGAATGACATTTAAAAAAATTATTTTCGTTAACTTTGTGGTGCATTAAACAAAAGCAGTGCGTGATTTATAATTTTTTTACGGTTTTGTTTAACAAACTTTAACAAAATATCTTTCAGAGAAAACATTTTGCGTGGTGTTTGTTAAAACAATGTTAAAAAATATTTTTCATATTTTTTCTTAATTTTTACTGCTGTTTGAACACAAATAATGTATATAGGTGTCGGGCAAAAAGTTTTAAGCAGCAATTAAGCCTGAAGATTATATAAATAAAATTTTAATGTCTAATAATATCTCGCAAACAAAGTCTGATCTCCAGAATGGTTGATGTAAGAATGCTAACATTTCAACCCATCTGTTTTAAAAAATCTTAAAAAATGTTTTTAGTTTATTCAAAATTTACTTAAAATTTAAGCCAATGATATTATTTGGAAAATTTACAAACCGAAAATATTTTTCACTTCACCACTTTACTTAATTTATTTAAATGTTTATGAATGAAAAAGAAAGTAAAACTGCAAAATAAACGTGTTTTTTCATTCGGCATTATATTAAATTTGGCATTAGTGTAACGTATTTTTCTTTTAATTTAAACGCTTTATTTTAAAACCCCATCAATGAGGCTATAAGAAGTTTTCCGATAATCACTTATTTGTCAGCTGATGTTAAGGCAGTTTTTTTGCGTAACTTTGAATTTTTTTTGCCATTTATTTCTACTGTTTGCATGGCATAGCACATGTCTGTTTGTTTACATGAATGATTATAGATATAAATTTGTATATAAATACATATGTATATACTACTTACGTATGTATATACACAGGCAATTTCCTTCTACTAACAATATTGTTTTTTGTTTGTAATAGTTAGCGAGCATGGTAAACACTTGCCTTTAATGGCATCACTTTGTGCTAATAAGTAGTGCAGATACACTTATGTCATATTTATTTACAAAATATATATAAAATTCCTTTTCACTTACCAAAAAGTAAAAATTCCACTTTGCATTTCTTAAAAAAAAAATTTGAGATAATGAGATGATGTTTGAATTTATTTAAATTTTTAACCGAGCTACTGAGATTAAATAGACGCATCTACTATTATCTGTCGTGTGTTTCTAATCAGTTTTAAAATTAAATTAAATACTTTGAGCTGTGCGCTGTTTACTCACTGGCAAATAAGTAAACATAATCTTACAATATTTCAGAATCTATCTCAATTTGCTATAAACCTAATCAAAAATTAAGTATAAGTACATACCTTCATCTTTTTTTTTTCTTTTTTAAATGATTCAAAATAAATACGATTGTAATCTTTTAATAAATCATTAGCATTCACATCATCGTCCGAATCATAAATTTATTTTTAAAGTAAAGATTATTGAAATTGTCAGCCACATAAACTGTAAAAACTCAAAACAACATTTTATGGGAAGATCAAAACAAAAACAAATAAGAATTAACGGATTTTCAAACTTTGCCAGAAATTACGAAAACAAAGCAAATATGATAAAACTAGGCCGGTTTTATTAAAATAAATTTAAAACAAACAAAAATTATCGTTTCATACACCGATGGAAAGTAAAATTTATTTTTATCTGTTATTTTTGCCAAAAGCACTGAATTAATAATTTTTAAAAACAAATAAATTAATGTGATTAACACATTTTAGTTTATTTATTTGAACTTTTCTATATGTTAAAATTATTTTAATTTATTAGACTTCAAGTTCATTATTAAAATTTTGATAGCTAAGAATGAACTTTTTTATTAAAAATTAAGTAATTCCAATACTAGCCAAGTGTATAATGTATTTTTAAAATTACCTATGATTTCTCGTCAGCACTCTTTCAATTCGGTACTACTGTAAGTGGAATGTAAATTTCTTTTATTTAAAAAAACTTTAATTAGAATTGAAATACTGGAATTATATTCATATTCTTATATTGCTTGTGACTTCAACATGGCTACTTAACCTTAACGTTAATCGAAATTATATTTTTTATGTGGGATCCATAAATTAACAAATAAAAATTATATTCTGTACAAAATGGAAGTAACATTTTTTTTAACCTTTTTTTTGCCTTAAATATAAAACACACACACACACCCATATAAATTAATTAAGAAAAACAATTTGAAACCCTAAATAAATATTTCTTAAATTTAAACAAAATCGTAATAAAAATGTTGAATTTTCTTTAAACAAGGATAAAATGAAATTACTAAAAAATCCTGCGCAAACCTCTTAAAAATAATAATAATTGACTGATATCAGGTAATTTGTATTGAATTGAATAAATAAATTTCTTTACGAATTGTTTAGTAATTGAATATTTTTCAGAAACATTTAACGCATTCTAAACATTTTGGTTATCTTACATTTAAAAAGTCTTAATCATCGTTTAACTATTGAAAAAAAAAACATTTTACAAATTCTGACACGTGATTTAAAAAGTAATACGATTATTTAAACACTTACGGGCTTTAAATTTAAGGTTTATTGTTTCATTATTTGTTTACTATATGTATGTATATGTTTATAATTATAGTACTTGCTAACTGGTACTAAATACATACTTAAATAATAATTATATGTTATTTAAAGAACATACAAATTTATACACACACGCTCATATATAATGTGTCAGACTTTTCACCTTAAATAACAGCAATTTTGACGCAAATTGTTTTAATTAAAAATTACTTCAATCAAAACAAAATAATAAATTTTTCTGAATAAAAATTGTTGTTTTGAATTATTTTAAGCTTTTTTATGGTTACCATTTTAAAATTTTCCTTTTTTTTTTAAACTATTGCAAATATTTTTTACCGCTTAATGTTTATCTTTATACTTTTGTTTTTTTTGAAAAGTTAAAAATTGTAGCATTTCTCAGCAAAATTGCTGGAGGGTTTACTACTAAGTAACCAGAATGTTTTTATTTTGATACCACAACAGAATTATGTACTAACAAGCCAAACCTTCCTAAAAAATTCAAACACAACTACTTTCCTTTAAATAGTTACCTTCTTTATAAGTCAGTAATATGGGAAAGGACTTTTTTAAGAAGCTTTTAAATTTAAATTATTTTTTTTTCTTAAATTCTTTTTCTCACATACTTCCCCGGCATTTTACAATAGCAAGTATTGACATTTGTTAAACTCAAAAAAAAACAAGTTTTAAATATAATACATGCCACCACGCACAGCATTTACTGAAAACATTAAAATTTTTTTCAAAACCTGCCTTTTTTGTGAACCTATAAAAAGTTTAGGATTTATTTTAATTATGCAAAGTAAACAAACATTTTCTCCACAGATTTTTAAAATATTTTAGTTAGCAAACCACGTCGACCAATTCAAAACACACAGATACACACACACACACACACACACACACAACTTTTAAGACGTGTGTATTAATTAAAATTTATTTATTATTATAAAGCGTTTGTTTTTTATTTATTTATTTTTTTTTTGTTTACATTTAATATTATGGTATGAAATGCAAGGTCAATGCATAATATACAAAAGCCGGCTATTAAATAAAAAAAATACAGTGACATCCCGGTTAACCGAACGCAAAATCTTTTGTTATTTTTGCTGCAACAAAAGTAAAAACAAGCAAATCTTTTTGAAAGTCAAATAACATTTATAATTACCATTGCAACCAAAAATAGGCTCTTAAAAGGGGTTTATGCGCATTAAATGTGCGGTAATAAAGTTTAAAAAAATGCTTTAAAAAAATTAAAAATATATGATTTAAAAGGAAAAATGATAGGAACTTAGACCAAAGAATCTAAAAACGCAGCATTTCAAAATGAATTTTCGGTAACGAAATAACGAATTAACACTGCGAAAAAGTCTTGGTGCAAAACGAAAAAAAAGGGAAAGTAAAATTATGTTAAATTAGGTTAAATCAAACGGCTTTACAACAAGTCGGGTATTGATTTTTTAAGAAATGCAAATAAAATAGAATGGGGTTCGCTTTAAAATATATAATTAAATAAAAAAACAAAAGATGTTAAAAGGTGGCACTTAACACTCGAAAAAAATTTTTTGTAATCTTTTTTTTTTTTTACTTTAAAAGTTTTGAAACGGATGACAACAACAGTGGGTTAAATAATTAAATAAAAAAAACAAAACTAAAAAAGGTGACAATGAGTACTCGAAGGACTTTTTGTCAGTTAAAAAAAGCTTTAAAAATATGCCAAAATATGCTGTTATATGCAAAAACAGTTGAAACGGATGATAACAACATTACAGGTTAACGCGACGCACAGAAAAAAAATATGATTTTTTTCTATTTTTGGTTGCCCTAATCATAACATAAAATTATAGCTAAAAAGACACCGTCTTATTAAGTAAAATTAAATGATTGCTTAATGGAGAAATGTATTAACAAAACTCGTTAAAATAATTTTTTGGAAATTCAACTGTTTTCAATGCACACGAGTATATCTTTTTTTTAATTTAATTAACAGGTATAAACGTTATTACGGTAACAAGCCCCGCACTCGAAATGGTAAATTCGTTTAACCGGGATGTTACTGTAACAATAATTAATTTAAACTTTATGCATTAAGAGTTCAGTAAGTACCAACAGCTAATATTGCATTTAAAATACAAACAATGCTTGTTGAATTTACTTGGGTTAATTGGGATAGTAAAAATCGGTAAAACAATTTAACGCTGTCAGCAAAAGCAATTGTAAGAAGCAGCAAAACATGCCGTAAACATAAATAATATTTAACTGATTAATGATATTTATGCTGCCGTGCTGATTAGTTGCGTGTTTTTTTTTTTTTTGTTTAATATTAAACTGGTCACGTCAAATTGGTTTGATCAGGTGTCATAGATAAATTTTTTTTATTGGTATTTTTATTGTGAAAAATTCTTAATCGTTTACTTTACGTATTTAAATACATATCGTACACCAAATCAAAAACTGCCACCACTTAAAATCAAACTTTTTATGAGCGTCTTCTTTTCTGCTCCTAAAAACATGATTCAAATTGCAAAGTCAAACTGAGTTCAATAGTAAAAGAACTGTCTTAGAATGAAGTTAACGGAAATACAAATAAAATTTTTGTGTTAAAAAAAGATTTGACCTGGTAACTTGTTTAAGAAAAAAAAAACAAATGATTTTGATAAATTTTGAGTTGTGACTGTTTTTTATTTACTGTGGGATATTAAACATGGGAGATTTTTACTGAAAATGAATTCAAATTTACATTAGCAGTAAAATTTTATTGATTAATGAAAAAATTCAGTACTATGCTTTGCCCGTAAAATTTCCAAGTCAAATTTGATTTTCTTAAAGAAGCTGTTGAGCTTCATTCTGTACAAAAAATTATTTATTTATTTGATTTTGCCGGAATGCAAATTATAAGGCTGTTGTTATTACTTATTTCCTACTAATTTAGCCGTTTTAGAACACTACATTTAATTGTAAGCTTAATGTTAGCTTAAGTAGCGCTAACGAAATAACGAACTAACATTGTCAAAAACTTCCGATACAAAATTAAAAAGGGGAAAGCAAAAATGATGCTTCGTTTGAAAATAAATAAATAAAAAACTGCTTTAGAAGCCGGTTTTACAAAAAAAATATGCTCTTAAAGGGAAAACTACCAAAATATGCTATTATATGCAAAATATGCAAAAATATGCCCTAACAGGACAGTGCCCAAATTTAGCAAAACTTCAAAAAGGAATGAAAAATGCACAGAAACAATAAAAATGTTCATATTTTAGGTTTCCTTGATTATTATACCAATGTATTTTATTTGATGTAATATTTATTTTAATGTTGCTCTGATCCCATGTTAAATAAATTTCTAAATTGCTTTTCTAAATTTTAACATTTTTAAAATTTTTCTAGAGAAAGTTACAAACATTTTCAAAAAAAATGGACAAAATCGGTCTAGCCGTTTTAAAGTGACGCAACAATCGCCAACTCGTTTTTATTACTATAGATAAAGGTACATTGAACAAGGAAGGAGCAACTGATCAGCTGACTTTTATTTCCGTCATATGTTTTCTACATAGCTTGTCAAATTTTTTATGTTACATTATTGTTGTGTATACTGTGTGTAGGTGTGATAGTAATATTTTTGACAGCTTGGCTAGAATTTAGCAACAATAAAATACATGCTGACTTTAATAGAAAGTTATTGTTGTAGGTTCCCTTATTATTCCCCTATGATATAGACAAACAACTTTCGCAGAAAACCATTAGGTTTAATTTTTTTTAAATTAAATTAAAAGCAGGCATCCATCTCATCGTTTACATAAATCGTTAATTTAAGAAGATATTGATATATCTATGAAGTAAAAATATCGATATTTTGATAAGGTTTATGAAAGGTTTTAAATAAAAAAAACCGCAAATAAATGGAACTGGTATTGACAAACGGGTCACCCTCTTTTTTTGTTTTAAAAAATATCTAAAAATATATAAAAAACAATAAATTTATTTTTTTTATTGATCTTGCCGCTGAAATATTTATATTTTATCAATGTAATTTTCAAAAACTGTGGTTTCAAAACATAAAAATATCGAAATCTTTATTTTAAAACAAATATCCATTCATCTATATTTCAATAAAAAATATCCACATTATTTTATAAAAAAATCCTAAATGTCTTCTACTTTTCTATTTGGAACATATTTTTATACATTTTTCTAATTTTTGTTTAAAAAGTTTTTTGCGAAACTAAATTCAATTCTGAAAAAAAAACATTTGAAAAAGCTCAAAATGCTGTAAAAATTATGGTCTGATATGAACTTATCCCAATATTTATTTATTTTTTTATTTATTCCATTTGCAAAGTCACTTAATTTGTTTTTATTTGATTTGTAAATACTATTAGCTTTTCGATTCTTTTAAAAAAACTATTTATTTTTAAACTTTAACTTAAGCATTTAAAGACATTAGAGATTCAGGCATTATTCTCTGATCTCAAACAAAAAAGTAAGGCTTTTCAAAAACTGAAATAATATTTTTATCTTAAAAACATTAATAGCTTTTATTAACCAAAAGAATTTTTTTATGAATATTTATCATCGTTTTTATAAAAATATATATAAAATGTAAATATATTTTGAAGTAAAAACAATCAGCAAGATTATTCTCAAACTTACAACATTTTTGTAATAAAAAAAAAATGATGTGGTTGCTTAAGTAGCACAGAAATACTAATATTAATACAAAAACAATAGCAAAAGTTAATTAATTTTTTTTTGTTTATTTCTTGTGTTTATTCATTATGTATTTACGCGATAAGCCCGGCGCACTGTGGATGAAAATACATTTCATCGGCTTAAGTCTGTAACTTTGAACCGATTAAGATATTTGTACATATTTCAATTTGCCAGAGAGAAAATTTTCTAAAGTTTTATACAATTTTAATTTTATTAAATTTAGCATTTATAAATTAAAGATTAAAGTTTAACTTTTAATGTTCAATAGCAGTTATTATGAAAATTATATTGGTTGAGATTTAGAATTATGATATTTTTTATTTAAAAAATGCAAAAAAATTGGAGTGCAATGCCCTCTGTCTGGCCCTGCCTTTTTTCTATTTTATCATTCATTTTAATGATTTCTGAAATAGTAAAAGAAATTGATTTTCTTTTTAGGAAAAGGCTAGATTAACAAAAAATTCATGTTAAGGTCATTCCCGAGTTTTGAGGCTTAAGATGTTTATAAAAATCGTTGAAGTAGTTGTTGTTAAAAAAAGTATTTTCTTTGTTAAGGGTAATGCCAACCAATATTTTTATTCATCAATTTTAATTGTTATTCCATCAAAAAAATTTTAAGCTACACTTAAATACAGCTCAAGGTCAATTGAAGATTATAATACATTTTTGTCAAATCGCTGCAGTTGTTGTAAAGTCTATCGGTTGAAAAAACAAACATGTCTCGTTTCGATATTTATATTTTAAAATTTTTTTTTAATTTTTTATTAAATTTTTTCTTTAATCTATTTTATGTCCCTAATGGCATTGAAATATTATTAGTATACAAATTATTACTAACTTTTTTATTAACACTTTGTTGAAAAGTTGATTTAAAATCTGCTAATTAAAAACAATAATTTATAGGCTTTTAAATACAGTCAAAATAAATTTAAAAAAAAAACTTGTTTTTTTTAATGTTCTAGTCAAAAAGTTGTGTATGTCGTATAAAAATTGGTAGAATATCTTTTTGATGCTACAGTTTTGTGGTATATATCTTCCCTTTTGTTACAAAATGTTATAATTAAACAAGTTTTAGTTATTTTCTTGAATAATGGAAATAAATTTTTAAGCCGATTACATACATACAATATTCAGAAGGAAATTAAACAAGTAAGTTTGTAAACAAACAGTTTTAAAATTTAATAATTTAATATATAAAAACTCTTTATTATATACGAGTAAAATAAATAATATTTTATATTGAAAAAAAACATTTGTACAGCTTAGGGTCTCTTTGTAATACAAAAAAAAATGTTTTCCAAACGATACGAATATCAGTGTTTCTACTACTTGTATTAGTGTATCCTGCTACTATCCAAACATGTTCACTTATGAAGACGGCAACCAAAAACAAGCTCTTTGAAGAAGGGGCTTATGCGCATAAAATATGCGGTAAAATGTTAAAAATATGCTTCAACAAATTCAAAATATATGCTTTAAAGATAAAAATTACAGAAACTTAAGACTTAAAAATCCAAAAACTTGCCAAAAATTTCAGTACAAAATAAAAAAGAAGAAAGTAAAATTATGTTAAATAACGTCTAATTTTCAAATATTTTTCAAACTAGTAGAAAATCGAATTTTTGTGAAATCAAAAAAACAGCAAAGGGTTTCGCTTTAAAATTAATACATAATTAAAAAAAAAATAAACACACTCGAAAAATTTTTTGTTAGGTTTGTTTTTATTTTATTCAAAAAAATTCATAAAATGCTTAAAAAAATGTTTATACAACAAATTATGCTCTTAAAGGAAAAAAAAATGCTGTTATATGCAACATAATCCCTAACAAATTGATGACAAAAGTTTGCGGAAGTTCTGAAACGAATAAGGATAATAAAGGGGTTCGCTTCAAATTTTATATAAAATATTAAAAAAATTATTTAAAAACGAATTGTACAAAAAATATGCTCTTTAAGGAAAATATGCCAAAATATGCAGTTTTATGCAAAATATGCAAGCATATGCCCTAACAAAGCGATGCGAAAATTTTGTAAAAGGTCTAAAACGGATGAATGTTAAATATAGTTCCAGTAACATCCAAAAGGTGACTCTAGAGAATTTTGGAAACTACTAGAACCGTTTTATGATTTTAACTGTCATATAAATACAAAGCAGCACGATAATGTAAACGGACAGTTAGTTAATAACAACGTAATAGTAAATTTCGTGGTGTAAAGCTAAGCTAATAAAAACTGTTAAAGTCTGTTATTTTTCATGTTTTATTATTATTTTCTTAAACTTTTTACTCTTTTATAAATTCTGAATTCAAGTTAAATAAAAAAGTTTGACCATTTTTCAACACACCAAATACATGATGCCTTTTATTAGTGATACGGTATTGCAGTTAATTACCTTTACCTTCAAAAACCTTAAGGATAAATATTGTACTAAACAATGGCCATAATTGCTACTTTTAAATAATAAAATAATTAAAATTAAAGGTTTTAATTAAATGTCCTTTTTGTTTTTCTTGCAGTTGATAAGTCCAAATTGAAAAAAAGCATGGTAAGGTAAAAGTTGATTATTTTCAATAGAATAGTTGAAACTAACAGAAATCAACTCAATCTTTAAAAAAACCGAAATAATATATAAAATTTGTAAAATTTCGCAAACAAGGCAACATGATTTTAAAACATAATTTAATGCTGAAAACTCTGTTATTTGGATTGTTTGCAACAACTGTGGTAGTAGCCCATCCTGATTATGAGGATGAAGGAAGCAATGTTCAGGCTGAAAACAATTCTAGTGATGATTTTTATGATTCTGTCTTATTGCAACAACACGTTGAAGAAAACGAACGAAAGATTGAAGCATTAAATCATATGAACATGAATATGGATGTCGACTCAAAGACAGAAGTAACTTTAAAAAATGTGCGTAACATATCAGACAATCAATTATCAAATGAATATATTTCGCTGGAGCATGAAGACGAACAGGACGTAAGCATGGCAGAAGCTGTTAAAGATAAAAATGTTCAAAACACTTCTTTACAAAGCACCGAACAAAATTCTAAAATATTCTCAAAAGAAAAACACGAAACTAACGCATTTCCTAATACACAAAACAGCAGAAAAGGTAAACTTTTTAAACCAAGTACCACTACAGTGCCACAATACGTAAGAAAAGAAGATAAAGAAATTCCGTCTTTTGTTGTTAAAGATATAAATGTTTCGGATTCCGATTATGTAGAAAACGAAGAAGAAATTTCAAATCAAATGCATAACAAACACAGCCCGACAAATATGGATTTCACTAAGCATCTAAACAAATCTAGCGATGTAAATGATGATATTGTGGCATTAGGTATTAAATATTACGACAAAATATCTCCGCAAAATTCATCCTCAAAACATCATGAAGAGGAAGTCAGTGCCGAAGATTACTACGAAGAGGAATATCATGACGCAGAATTGACGACGACAACGACATCTTCCACTGCATCTCAAACGCCTGGTAATAGTTTATTTGGTACCTCAATGGATGGCTTTACTACAACAACTTTCACAATTAGTAGCAGAGCAGCATCAACACTTAAACCCACATCAATTCCAATAACAAGCACTTTAGCCGGCAATGATCCCATAGTTGGGCAAATTGACTTGTCAATTTTTACAACTTCAGCCCCTTTGCCGCAAACTCAAACAGTTGTCGACTTTACAACAACATCACGCAATTCAGGCGCAACTCCGACATTTAGTTATGATAAAAAAGGTAAGCAAATACCTATTATGAGCACTTTTCCAGTTGTAGCAACGACTGCAACAACAAAGAACAGTAGACGTCGTCTTATGCCACACGAGCAATTACGTAATTACATTGAGGATGCTTACATACGTATGCCACTTGCGGTCATTGTTGACCCATCTGCCCAGTCATTGGAGAAAACAAAAATATTGTGGAATAACGCAATGCGCACAAACTTGAATATAAAAATTGTTTTGGTGACATTAAATGAGTCTGGTAAGTCTATAAGTTTTTTGTTAACTTTAAAAATACACACACATACATATTTCGATGCATGCTTTAGTATTCTTAAAAATAAATGACCGGATTGTATTTTACTCTAAGGTAGGATTTAAAAAAAAAAGATTTTTTTTCTGTTATTTAGAGGAATCACCAGCCGCATTTAGTTTCAATAGTACTCAACAATTTTTAACCGCCTTAAACAGTATTAAAAAGCAAAATAGCGGTGATGCCTTTAGAGGTATATCACATGCAGCGGAGCTGGTGCCCTATGATAGCGCGGTATTTGTATCAACAGCTCAATTAGCGAAACACACAGATCAAGTACAAGATTCTGCCATAACATTACTCAAAAAAAGAATAAGGGTTTGTAGCGGTTCCCTACAAAATATTTTTAAATAAAACACTACTTTATTGTAAATTGATATTTAATTACAGCTTTATCTTATTTGGTTTGGCGAACGCTCCCTTAGTGAGAATGAAACACAAGACTCAGTTGGCGGAATATTGGGAGAGGTAGCCATACGATCGGGTGGTGAAATTTTGCATATTGTGGGTAGTGACGAGTTCCAAGAACTGGAAGGTAGTACGGTAAGGATATATGTATTTTGAAATATTTTTTGCGACATTTTATAATCGATAATAGTGCTATCAAGTAACAAAATAACGAACATGTCATATATATTTAATTTATGCTTAGAAGCTTCTTAGATTTTTAATGGCTTAAATGCTTGAATTAGAGATGAGCGATATTTTTGTAATTGTGATTTTATACCTGTGACTTGCAAATCACTAGTTGTCACACATACACACAGTATACATACACAACCATTATATAACATCAAAAATTTACCAAGCTAAGTTAGAAAACACATGGCGGAAATAAAAGTCAGCTGATCAGTTACTCCTACCTTGTTCAATATACCTTGGTAAAGATGTTACAGTACAGTTACAGTTATAGTAAAGTGTCCGGTAAGCTAAAGGGAAGCTCATTTTACCTTTAAAATTTAACATAGGGTTGCTGTATTAATTCTTCATTTGTTTGTTGTTGGTGTAAGCAGACAAATGAAAGCAAATCGTTGCCACTCTGTACCTAAATATTCAAAAAGTATTGCCATAGTTTAAACAAATTTTCTGTTTAACCTAAATAGAGGTTGTAATAACTAAAAATTTTAAATGTCACTTTATTGTTTACTTTATTTAGAGTTAACTATAGCCAAAGTTAATTTTATAAACAACACATAATAATGGCCCTTAATGTAACATTTTTTTGATGTGTAAAGAAACTTTTAACTGTGATGTTACATAATATTTAATATGTGATTTAAAGTAACATTATCGGATCTTTCTGTTAGGTAGCTATGTACATTACATATGTATAACCTGCGTTGTTGTTACTTAAAATATAACATGCTATTTAAATTAGCATATTTGTTTGTAAAAAATAACAAACAGCTATCACCGTCATTGTTTAAAATAATAGTAACTTACAAAACACGTTCACCGTTTACAGTATTCTTTTAAAATCACGTGATCGCTCATCTCTAGTTTTTACTTTAATGAAAGTTTAGTAAGCAGCAACAGTTAAGTGGTAACTCTATGTTCAGTACATAACAGCAGAATTAACTGATTACTGATATTTTTTTTTTCAATTTCTAGCTAACAATTATAGCTGATGCCTTGCGAGGTTCCCAGGAAGTTGATGTGCCCGTGGATACTACATTATCTAGTTTACACGTAAAAATCGATAAGCTAATGAGAAGAGCATTATTGGAAACGCCCAATGGCGGTTAGTTTGTGGAAAATATATTATTTATTAAACATATAATGCTAATATTTGTTAAAGCACAATTTATGTATGTATGTATTTATATCCTTAAAAAAAATTTATTCATAACAATGGGTTAGTTAAAAAGTAAGTAAACCCTCTCTTTTTAAGTAGATGTTAAATCAAACTATCTATATTAATAGAAATTAACTTTAATTTTTCAACACAATTTACTTTACTAAACTTATTCGGAGGTTCTTATTTCTAAAATGATCGTCATAAAATCAAAAAAAAAAACAAAATTTGTACATAAGAACCTCTGAAACATTTTTAACTTTTGTATCAAAATGTTATTGTCCAAAAGCTCTTACTAATGGTTTAACTCACACATATAACCACTTAATATATTTAATATTTATGTCTGACTAAGTTTAAAAAACAACGCACAACATAAGTAAAATTAATTTTAGTTATAACTAATTCCTTAAAATGTAAAGATTGTTTTCAAAAGTTTTTTTTCTTTAAATTAATGTGATGATTTTTACGTAAATTGTAGCGATTGGAGTGGACGTTTTATGTGTGTTTTTGTTTCTTGCTACAATAAGAAAAAACTGCATTTTCACTTCAAAAGTTAATTTTAATTATAAAACTATCACATAAATTTTACTTTTCTGTGCCAACTCTTTTAAGTTTATTTTGTTAAGTGTAAAAATTAAAAATAATAATATGAAATAAAAATAAGTTAACTACAGTTTAGGATCAGGTCAGTTCAATTAAATTTCTTAACGTAATTATTGTTTATTTTAAGTATTTAACACTTATTTGCCTAAATCTTAAGAAATGTTATCAAGACATCGAAAATCGTTTTTTTGTTTTCGTTTTTAATTTGTATTTATTTTATAATGCTTTTCAAAAAAAGTTTGTGTTTTAAGTAGAGTTGTTACAGCGTTGCGTATTTCTTGTTACGTATTTCTTCAAAGATTTTCCTATATGTTATTGGATTTATAAAGGATTTTGGGAATCTAGTGTTTACAGACTGTTGTCGGTAGTGCCATTACGGTATAGGTTTCATGTCAGTAAAGGTTCTCTGTACGGTAATATCTTGCTTCTTGGCAGTTTAAATGCTTTTGACTTTTTCGATTAAATTATTTTCAAAAATATTTTGCTGAGAGGTGTGTCTCAATTGTTGCAGAGTGTTTTTAAGCAGGCGGTTGCGATATCCCTTTGTTGTTCAAGTGGTTGTAAGTTACTTTCGAAGAGCATGTTAGATACAGGTGTTGTTTGAAAAGCACCAAGTGCAAACCGTATAGCCGTTAAAATCTTTGACTTAAGTTTTCAGTAATGGTGGCGCGCTCCCAAAAAAAGGATAGACCATAGTTTATTTTAGACACAGAAGCGTTTCAACAATCGATATCAGTGAAAAAATGTTGCAGTTGAACTTAGGGCTCGAAAGACATTCAAAAATATTTTATTGTTTCTATTTGAGTTTTCCAAATGTATCTTTTGTTTAGAGAAAGTTCGGGGATTTTAATGTTTTCAACAGTCGACCGTTTGGCTCTTATTGAAAAGAATCGTGCTTGTACAGTGTTTTTTCAACAAATGTGTAGACTTTTGCATTTGGTGTTTGATAGAACTTCGCCGGAATACTTGCACCAATCTTCAATTGTATCGAAGAGGTTCTGAAGGTCAACGATAAGATTTCGTTTTGAATCGGATCTGATTAAAAGATGAAAGTTATAGGCATATGCTTTATAGTCTACTTTCTTAAATAGAGATATCTTGGTAGAGAGTTTATTATACGCTATCAGAAATAGAACCACTGATAATACTCTACTACAAAGAACTAATATTTTTTTTTTAATTATATTATATAATAAATTTATGGGGTGTTAGGCTAAAAATGTGGCCTATTTATATATTCAAAATCTCTGTTTAGAAGTAAAACTTATTTTAGAGAGCATTCTGCATCAATCGGAATAGCTAGTAGCGCAAGGCAAAACTTTTAAACAACTTCTTTTTAAACAGTATTAAGCAGATATTGCATTTAGTAGTCAACTGTTGTCACGCTAAGCTTTTATATCTGATCGCGAACTCCAGGCGTTTTTCAGCCAATGCTTGCTTTGAACCAATCAGTTTCATCCAGTACAAGTCTTGCCTGATTTTAGCAGCCTGCAAAGATAGGAATGTGTTACTCCCACCAAATATAAAGCGCAACCTTAGGGCCATTGATATTTGACTTTGGTGCCGATTAAGATGGTTTTTCATGCTTTGGCTTATGGTAATTGATCTAAATATCGGTGCAAAAGTAATTTGCCGTTTTGTTTCGGCTGTTTTTGTAACCCAAGCATTTGCATTGAGTTCAAATTGTGCATTGTTAATACATCAAAACTCAGGAAAAATTTCTATTTGCAGCTCTCGGTTGGTTTATAAAAACGATTACTTTTTTATCTGTTTTTTTGAGGGGTGTACATGATTATATATAAGTACATAACTCCAATTAAATGTACTGCGTACAATATTCAGTATTTTCGCGAAAGTACTTTGATTTCGGTTACTTATGTATACTAAGGCCGAACGTGAAACAAATGCATTATGTACGCATGCATGTTTTCTTAATAATACTTTAAGTGATATTCGTTGTTAGTCTCTGGTACAGATTAAGGTTGAATTATGCGTGCGATAACCGTAACGCCATAACCATAACTATAGAAAATCTAACTGGAAACCAATTAAAGTCTGCTGCAATCCAATTAGAAATTAGTCATTGCACTTATGTATTTATTGTTTTTATTAAATATTCATTTAAGAATGTTTGCACAACAGAAACAATAATAAAAATATGCACATATGTATGGGAAATTATATTATTATTAACTTTAAAGTTGCCTGATAACAATTTTTTGCTGTCCAAAATGTTCTTTTTTCACTGTCTGCCCTTTTTTTATTTGGGTAAAAGAACTCTAGTTATAACCTTTTCATTTAGCACCAGAAAATAAAATTACAAGAGTCGCTGTTTAAACAACATATCACATTGTTTATTTAACAATTAAACATGTAAAACGGTAAAAAACAATTTATAATGAGATATATTTTGCATTCCAAGATTTTGAAGAATAAAAAATGCATAAAAACGAATTTTGAAAAAAGCTGTACTACTTACAAACAGTTAATACTATATAAAATAAAAATTAAAAAATAAAGCATATCATACAAAGTTGAAAGGATTCAAAAGAGCAAGTTTTATAACGTTAACAAAATTAATAGAAAAAATATGCTTTATAATTCAATTAGAGATTAAAATAATTTTATTTATACGCTTTCTTAGAAAAACGCAAGGTTTAAATGCAAAAATATTTGTATTCAATTCCACACAAATGTTTTTCTTTTGAAATTAATTGCGTTGCGTTTTATGAAATAAATCCTTTTATAACTCGATGTAGTTATTTAATGTGATGAGGTTTTTTGTAAACTTTTTGTACATAAAATCACCTATGTATACATACAAACATATACTTATTTATGTACATTTATATGTATGTAGCTGCACCAGGTTAATTTAAAACTCTTATTGTAAATAAATATATATAATTGTATGTAGTTGTTCGTTACGTTTAATTTTTATATGGGTGTATATACTACGTACAAGATATTCATGTAACATATTTATACATATGTAAGTATGTATGTATGTATATTTGCTTAAGTCTATTTAAAGAATATGAATGAATATTCATATCCTTTGATCTATTACATATTATTATAGTACAAATATAATATTTTTATAAATTTGTAAGTAAAATCACAAATACAACATCACGCACACACCCACACACCACACACATATTATACTTTTTTTATAACTATAAAATAAAATTTTATTCTGTACAATAATTTTAATAAACAATAATAAACTACTCTTCAATTGTCCATTGTCTTTTTAGTAATACTTCTTGTGTTTGTGTTTGTTTTTGTCCTTTATAAAACCTTAAATATATATTTTTTTTTCAGCACAATATCTTATCCTATGCACCATAACCAATATTACAATTAAGTTAGTTAATTGAGTAAGTATGTACATTAGCAGGACACATACATATAAAGATGGATTTATAAGCTTTTATTAAATGTAAAAATGCAGTAACTGGGATTTACCACACAATCTTTCTAAGTAACTAAGTACATACATATAAAGTAAATAACAATTATGCGTGTAAATAATAAATATTTTTAATATTCTTAACAAAATCAAACGAAACTCAATGCCGGATTTTTTACGAACAAGATTAAAAAGTAGAACCGGCCTTAAATAACCCAATGCTTAACATGTTTCTTAAAAACCGCTAAACGAATTTTTTGATTTTAAAATTTACTGACCTTTCAGTTGTAATATGCAAACAAAAAACATCCTAGTTTGGTTGATTTAATTTTTGTTTAAAGTTATTTTATTTCCGTAAAGGAAAGTATATGAGGCCTGCAACAGAGCAAAGGAGTTGCAGTAGTAGCTGAAGCTGACGACGTAATAAGTAGCATAGCAAGAAGTAATGCATATTATAAAGAATCCCAGCAAAAAAAAATTGATGCGATTTTTTACAGACCACATTTAAATCACATCTAAAGATGCTATTGCATATTTTCTGGTTTTGTTGCATTTAATTAAATGCAGAAATAAAAACTGGCATTATAAATGAATCGCCGATGTCATTGTTTTGTTTGTATTGAGCAACGATTTACACTTGGTTGAAGTGTTGTAATAAATTTTAATTTTATATCACATAAAAAGCTAGATTTAAAAAGAACATTTAAATCGCATTTTAGATCAGAAAATTCCTTCCTTAGTAGGAGTGTTTTTTCCCCACATATTAAATGCAGAAAAAGTTAAGTTTTACATCTACTTCAAAATAACACCTTAGTATGGAAATTTTGTAGCATCGAAAATGTTGATTATATGCTGTTTAAATTTGGCAAAAATAAATAGCATCCCTCCAATGACAACCCTATGTAAAATTCATTGGTTTTTCCTCAAAATTTGAAGTGATTCAAGTAAGCTAGTTCTGGGTTTTTTCTACTTCTTTTTCCTCACTTTTTTTACTGGGATATTGAAGCCAAACATATGTATATGTATGTATGTACGTATAAGTATGTGACAGCTGACAAATGTCAATTGTGTCGTCGCACAACAAAGTTCAAGATTTCGAATTTTGCGCTTCAGCTTCCACTGCAGCGACTTCTACAACTACCTATTCAGTTAACACTACTTTGAAACTGCGGTTTTTTACTTTTGTCAGTTTGCGGTTACGCGGTACGTTGTACTACAGCGACTATTTTGTTTCCCACCTAATGGTTAGGTAAAGTTCCCAAGGGTAGTGACGAGTACAATTCGCCACCTCCACCCAGAGGCCCATTGTGAATCCCTTCAGAAGAGTCGAAAAGAGAAATAGAAAAGAAAAAGAAATTTGTGGTAGAGCCATAGAGAAATAAGAAAAGAGAGCAAAAGAATGCCGTCCGCAAGAAGTCAGTGTTCGTCAACCACGCGTAGGTTTTTTTTACAAATCAACGCTCGTATTAGGCCGCACCAAACAAAGGTTTATTGCTATTATTGTTGTAAAGTTTAAAAATGTAATAACTGGCCTTTTTATATTTTTTGTATATTTATAAGTATGTATGCATGTAAGTAGGTACTGACATAATTTAAAAACCAATATTACTCATACTTTCTGTACCACCAATGAAAAAGGAAAATAATTTACATATCGCACACTAAATCCAAAAGTCACAACTTAAAATCATTACATATTTTTCATGAGTCTTTTTCTCTGCTTTCAAGACCATCGTCCTAGAATAAAGATAACTAAAATGCAATCGAATTTTTCGTGTTCCTCAAAGCTTATGCTTATCTTAAAGGTTTAATTATAGGTGACTTACAATTACGCCATAACCATAACCAGAACCATAACCATAGAAACCAATTGAGTTTTGGTTTTTATGGCAACGGTTATGGTTATGACGTTATGGTAGGTTACGTATAATTGAACCTTAAAGCAGTTAGGATTCTGATGGTAATAAAGTTCTGACAATTTTTGACTTAGTGTGCGATATGTAAGTATATATGTAAACATTTATAATAACAAAAATAATGTAGCCATATATTTGGATATATAATTACATACATACCTTTTCAAAGATCGCGGAAAGCAATGTATATAGGTATGTATGTACATATATACATACATATACATATGTATGTGTTTATATTACTATTAAATATATACGAAGATTTATAGGTAGGTTTTTTTTTATTTTTCTAGCGATACACTTGATAGGTAGTTTTTTTCTGATATTTACGATAGTTTTTACTTCTTCAATATTTTTTTTCTAATTTACACAAATAAAGCAAAACAACAAGAATTTTTCTTCTTTCTTTCTATTTTCCGTTTTGTTTTCTTATATGACATTAGTTGATTTGTTTTGTTTAGTTTTTTGTTTTGTTCTTGTTTATGGTACAATAAACAAGATATACTCATTTCTACAACAACATAATTATACAAAAACAAGACGCGATTTGTTTGTGTAAAATTTTCTAAGTTGTCAAAAAAACTAACGCATTTCAGGAAAGGAAGTCTGATTTACAAAAGCGTACCGATGTATATTTACAATACAATTTTAAGTTTTAATAATTATGTTGTTATGGCTTGAACACTAACGTTCTGACAAAAAGTCTAATTTTTAACAATTTTTTTTTTCAAAAAATAACTTTTAATTCAAAACATTTTAATAGGTTTTTTTTTTTTGTTGTTTCTTAAAGTGATTTTACATGGTAACACAAAGTATTAGTAAAAACAATATTGGTAAAATCAAAAGCGGTTTTTTTCTTGCTTGTTTCCTTTGTGGTAACGACATAAAAATTCTACAATATGTATTAACAAGAACAACATGAAAACCTTCTGGCGCAATAATGCATCAAAATTTGGTGAATAAAATTTTTGTTTTTGTTGTAGTTTTCTTTGGCTCAGGGATCAAAAAAAATGTAAAAGTAAACAACTTTGACAACCCAGCATCGATTAATGCATGAAAAAAGTAGATCAGCTGTGCTCATAACACCACCTGTAGCACGATTCAGTAACTTATTTTTACGATATTCGAATCGTTAAAATAATTTAACAATAAATATGTATAACGATATTGCGATTCAGTAAAGTTTTTAACGACATTTACTTCCGTTAAAGTCTGCTGTTATTGTTAAGTAAACAGCAAAACTTTTTAGCAATTTTTACAATCGTTATACTTGATAATTTAACGACAAAAGGTTATTTTGTATATTATATATTATTTTTACTATATTTATGATTTTCGCTTTGCTAAAATTTATTTTACAACTAATAAAATACAAACAAAAATCAACTTATCCACTATCCTTAAAAACGTCTTAGTGAATCACTTAACCGTAGCAGCAAACAATAATTTCTGTCGATAAATATGACGATCGTCGAATCGTTAAAAGTTACTGAATCGCACTACTGGTCAAATAATTTCACCGTGACTTCTTCGTTGATTTTGATTGTTTGTTTTTTTTTTTTTTTTTTTTGTTTTTATAAAATGTAGCCACCTGCAAGGAGGCACTTATATCAGTTGGTCTCGGTTAATCAGCTGAGTAACGGTATTTCGTTATTTAAATAAATTTTGTTTATGTTTATTTATTTTTTTCTTTTTTTTCAAACAACAGCTGTAGTATTCTGAGAAAATCTCACAAAGAAGAAGAATGAATTTTTGAGTTTTTATACCCTTCACATAGTGATAGGGTATATATCACTTTGTCATTCCGTTTGTAATTTCTTTATTATTCATTTGCGACCCCATAAAGTATATATATTCTGGATCCTTATAGATAGGGAAGTTGAAATAGCCATGTCCGTCTGTCCGTCTGTCCGTCTGTCTGTCTGTCTGTCTGTCTGTCCGTCTGTCCGTCTGTTGAAATCAAGTTTCCGGAGTCAGATAAAAAGATACAGATCAGTAAATGGTGTCAAACGATTACAAATATCCCGCTAACAATCGCTATTTAAAATCAGCAAAATCGGTTCACTATTGACCGAGATATAAGCGAAAACCCAGAGTAACCCATTTTTTTTAGGACAAAATCCGTGCATATATCCCTATATATCTCAGTAAGTGTAGTCACTCTTGCCAAAAAACTTGGCACGGATACTCTTAAAAAAGGTACCTAATTAACGGAAAAATTTTTTTCAGATAGGACCAGGAGAAGGGGTATTTTTCCTACAATTGCACAAATGTGGTAAAATATTTTATGCGCTATATCTCGTAAACTATAACAGCTATCGACTTAAAATGTTCTACAAAAAGTAATTGTACGCAAAGACCTACACTTTAAAGAAAAAATTTTTTGAGTGGGGGCAAAAAAAGGGGTAGCTCCAAACAAATCGACAATTGTTATAAAATATTCGATACGCTATATCTCAGAAACTATAACAGATATTGACTTAAAATGTTCTACAAAAAGTAATTGTACGCAGGGATCTACACTTTAAAGAAAAAATTTTTTAAATGGGGGCAAAAACAGGGGTAGCTCCCATACAAATCGACAATTGTTATAAAATATTCGATACGCTATATCTCGGAAACTATAACAGCTATCGACCTAAAATGTTCTACAAAAAGTAATTGTACGCAAGTATCTACACTTTGAAGAAAAAATTTTTTGAGTGGGGGCAAAAAAAGGGGTAGCTCCCATACAAATCGACAATTGTTATAAAATATTCGATACGCTATATCTCGGAAACTATAACAGCTATCGACTTAAAATGTTCAACAAAAAGTAATTGTACGCAAAGATCTACACTTTAAAGAAAAAATTTTTTGAGTGGGGGCAAGAAAAGGGGTAGCTCTCATACAAATCGACAATTGTTATAAAATATTCGATAGGCTATATCTCGGAAACTATAACAGATATCGACTTAAAATGTTCTACAAAAAGGGATTGTACGCAAACATCTACACTTTAAAGAAAAAATTTTTTGAGTGGGGGCAAAAAAAGGGGTAGCTCCCATACAAATCGACAATTGTTATAAAATATTCGATACGCTATATCTCGGAAACTATAACAGCTATCGACTTAAAATGTTCTACAAAAAGTAATTGTACGCAAAGATCTACACTTTAAAGAAAAAATTTTTTGAGTGGAGGCAAAAAAAGAGGTAGCTCCCATACAAATCGGCAATTGTTATAAAATATTCGATACGCTATATCTCGGAAACTATAATAGATATTGACTTAAAATGTTCCACAAAAAGTAATTGTACGCAAGGATCTACACTTTAAAGAAAAAATTTTTTGAGTGGGGGCAAAAAAAGGGGTAGCTCCCATACAAATCGACAATTATTATAAAATATTCGATACGCTTTATCTCGGAAACTATAAAAGATATCGAAATGAAATGCTCTACAAAAAGTAATTAGGCAAGAATGCCTACGCTTTGAAGAAAAATTTTATTGAGTGGGGGCAAAAAAAGGGGTAGCTCCCATACAAATCGACAATTATTATAAAATATTCGATACGCTATATCTCGGAAACTATAACAGATATCCACATCAAATGTTCTACAAAAAGTAATTGGAACACAAGGCCTACGCTTTAAAGAAAAAAATTTTCGGGTGGGGGATGAAGAAGGGGTAGCTCCCATACAAATTAGCAATTTTTATAAAATTTTCGTTACGCTTTTTCTGGAAAACTTTTACAGCTATCGACTTCGAATATTCTACAAAAAGTAATAATCAAATAATTTATACATTTTGGAAAAAAAGTTGGAGAAGAGCAGCGGGACTAGAACATTTAATAAGTTTTATTAACCTTTAAATATGGATAATGTCGAAAACTTTTAAAACTTTCGACCTCAAATCTTTTTCATCTATTTCTATTATTCATACGAACGTTAAAATTTTGTTATTTTTTCTATGGGCTTTAAAACTCGCACAAGGTTTTTTATTATATTATTTGCAGTACAAAATTACTCGGCTGGGTATATTTAAAGACCAATGTGAAGGGTATATAAGATTCGGCACAGCCGAATATAGCGCTCTTACTTGTTGTTATCTGTCTTTGACACACTTATGACGGTTGATGTAGACCCAACCTGATGCATGCGCCTTACCACCTGCCTACGATGTAAGTGCTGCGAATCTTTCACACCTCTGATGATTCTAAAATGGTTTGGAAAATAAACATTTACCGAACAGTTGTCAAATTTTTTATCCGTATTCTCTTCTTCTAAATACATTATGATTTTACATGATAAGATTTTGTATTATTCTACAATATATTTTGACATGAATTACCGTGTAAAGGTACCTTTAACTCAAAATACTTTACACAAACAAATTATGTACCTCTATATCAGGTGGCCAGATAACAAAAACTCACGAATTCTTTACTAACACTATTTGAGCTTCTTTTAGAACATTACAGTTTAATTTGCAAACAAAAAAAAAACATAAACATAAACAAATTTTGGCATTTAAATACCGAAATATTCGTACACAGCTTATTAACTGAGACTATCAAATATAATACGCCTTGGGTTTGTTTAATATCAAAATTTTATTCACAATAATGTTTAATTGGAAATCATGGGTTGTTTAATTTGCTTTTTTCCAGGGTACACTTATATCAGGTAGGAGCGATTCTACAAAAACAACTAAAACCGTCATATGAATGTCAGACAAAAGACAAAATCTTTTTGAGCTTTTCTTACGATACTACAGTTGTTGTTTGTAAAAAAAGAAGAAAATACATAAACATAAACAAAATTTGACATTAATATGACGAAATACCGTTACTCAGCTGTTTATCTGAGGCAACCTGATATACGTGTACCCTGCGTTTGTCCAACAAGAGGTCAAAAGCTCCATCACCAAGCTACATTGAATAAGGAAGGAGCAACTGATCAGCTGACATTAATTTCCGACACATGTATTTTGCATAGCTTGTTTTTATGTTATAGTTTTGTTCTGTATACTGTGTCTATGTGTGATAGCAATATTTTTGACAACTTGGCTAAAACTAAGCAACAAAATACATGCTGATTTTTGCAAAAAGTTGTTACTGTAAGGACAAAATCACTTTATTATTTCTAAATGCAGCATAATTTACATTTGTGTGCTTGTGTTTTTTTTCATATCTAGCTGTCTTTTCACAGTAGTATTGTATGTGTAGTACTTACGCTCCCATCTTGTATAGATATAACTTGGGGTTATTTATAAACTCACAATACTTTACATTAGATATTCACAATAATGCTATTCCGATTTTTTAAACAGTCTATTTAATTTTGTTTAATTATTAATTGTAGAAATAAATTTAAAAAAGTTTGTTAAATTTAAAACACAATCATTACCTACATTTGATAACGAAGACAGGCGTTTAGATGCATATGTGCCTTTAACAAAACTACGCAAAGCTACTGTTTACAAATTAAAGCTGATTCCAGATGATTTAACTACAGAATACAGTGTTTTTATAAGAGGCGAACGAAAAGCTGATACTTTTCTAGGTAAGTTAAATTTTTTTTATTTATTTTTAAATACAAATTGTTCCCTTTAAGAAGTTTAGTTAAACTGATATTTTGAAAATATGCTTTCATTAAATTCAATCGTACTACACATTTTTTAAATGATAAGAAACTTTTGCTGTTGTGGATGTTATTGTATTTTAAAATGGAAGATAACTTTATTAACCCTTAAAATAATGTAAGCATTAACATTAATAATAATTTGCGTCATTAAGTTTTTTTCATTTAAGGTCAAGAACTTAAGAGCAACAATTATCCCCCATATTCATAAAAAAAATGTAAATACTACCTACATGAGAAATATATAAATGTTTTTAAGTAAATTACACGTTTTATCTCAGGTTGTACTGCTATCTAATATTGTTATTTTCGTCATTTATGGCTTTATATTACAAGACTGTAAATAAATAAATTGAAAATAAAATCTGTTTTATAAACCTTCAATAAAATATTAAGCTGTTATGCATAAATGTTTTTCCGGACTGCTTAATTAATAATTTTTTATTTTGGAAATACTAATAGAAATCCTTAATTAACTTTTTCTTATTTTTTATACCAAAATTTTAAATTACTTTTTTGTTTTTTTATATTAGTAGTAGTTTTAGTTAGCCATAAATGGTCTACTGAGACTGGTTATACAGGGTGTCCGCCGGAAAGGTATACTAGGCGTAACGCTAAATGTCAATGGGGAGCGATATCGTGATATGATTGAAAATTGTTTAATGCCACAACTGCATGCTTTATGCTTGAATAATATGTGTTATCAACAAGACAGAGCCACATCGCATGCAGCCAGGATTACAATAGAATTACTGCGACACCTTTTTCCACAAGTTTTTTTTTTTTTTGGGATTTCGAAATTTATGGCGGTTATAGACAAAATAGAAAAAGTAAAAACAAAATAAACAAATTACAATAACAGGGGCCAAATCGTCGCATTCGATTCGAATCGAAATTTCACTCGATCGATCGAGTTGTCAATGCTTTAAGCATAGGAATTCTAATAAGAATTTTAAAATTTCGATTCAAATCGAATGCGACGATTTGGCCCCAGAAGAGTGCCCTAGTAGTCGCTAGTCCAGTAGTAAGAGCGCAAGTCTACCAGTCGACCATTAGGATCGAGAGCATCTCTGTTATCTTAACCGAATTCAATACAAAAAATTTTTTATCTTTAATTGTTCTGACTTGCGCTTTTTAAAATGTATAAAAGGGATTTAAAAGGTGTATTCAATCTTTTTTTTTTTTTTGTTAACGTTTTTTTTATGTAGGGTAAAAATTTTTTTTAATTCATTGCTTTAACTTTTAAAAAATTTTAAAATCACGTAGATGAAGGTCATCCCGTTCTGTGATAGCAGCAACACGAGCACCAAAAAAAATCTTATACATGAAATTTAATACGACCTTTTTAAAAAAAAAAAGTCAAATTTGATTGCAGTAAGCAGGGAATAAACTCTAAATATTCTAAGGTCGGGATTTCAGGTTGGGCATTTCTAATCTTTATATCGTTAGCTTAAATGCAAAACCACGTAACTACATTTTTTAAAAGAATTAAAAACATTTTCTTAATTACAAGGGCAGTGTTTTTTAAAAATTTCTTGTTGCAATTCAAAAAATTCTAATTTAATTTAGATTTTTTTTTAATTTTTAAAATTTCTAGTAAAATTTTGCCATTTTCCAATTCAATGCTAAGAGTTTTTAATTTAATCTCAAGACTACGATAGTGTGACTGCAAGCTTAACACAAATTAGGTTAGCGACTCTCATCTTTAATAAACATACATACATACAACATATTTAAAAACTATTGCACAATTTGTAAGGATTTTTTATTATTTGCAGATGATATGATTAAACACTTTGAAACATATTTGTTTGAGGGGCATACCTCTTATCCGGCTCGTATACGAAATGGCGAATTGCTGCAAAAACTGGCCGATGTTGGCACAACTGGATCTCACAGTAAAATACAATTTGAACCCAATGACAAGGTTTTCCCGAAAAGTCAGGTTGAAACATTTTCAACGCAAGAAATAAACAAAAACAATATTAATACACTATCAAGTAATTTGTCTGCTTTAGCTGCAACAACAACGCAACCTCAACAAAGAAATATTAATATTTTACAAAGAACTAACACTAAGGTTGAAATGGGTACACAGTCACAAATTCTTATAGCACCCGGTAGTTTGGGTCAATTATATTTTGAAGTCACAAATACGGGATACGAAGCAGCCTACTATACAATACAAGTAGTAGATGAGAAAAGATATCTTATAAGATTAACACCTCAAACGTAATTACTTGAAAATCGTTAACCTTTTAAACAAATTGATAAAGTGTATTTTCTTTTTTTTTTAAAGTTTATTTTTGCGAGCTGGGGAAATGTCAACTGTAGCCGTAACAGTTTTAGTTCCACAGAATACACAAGGAAACACTATAGATCATATATCATTTTCGGCTACAGCAGCAGGTGTTACAACTTCTCTGTCGCTTAATCTTAAAGTGATAACTTCAATTGATTTACAGGTATTTTTTTAATAACTCTGTCATAAGCAAGAATAATTTTTCAGAAAATACTTAACTATTATTTTGTCATTAGGATAACACCTTACCCTCACTTTCTTGGACATTTGGAAGTCGTTGTGAAGGAATTTTCGACGATTTCGATTCCTGTTCAGAGCGTTTTTGGAATATTTTCATTACAGCCCAGGATTGGCAAAGTGGAATACTACGTTTACAAGCCACTCCCTCATCAGGGTTAATATATACAAAATCATACACCATTGGCACCACTGAGCCTTTAAAGGCTTCCTATATAGCTTCTTGTTGTGAGCCGAAAGTATCGCTAGTAGCTTTTGATGTTGCTGGCAACCAACGCTCACACACAATAGATGTAAGAGATCTGGTGTTGACAGAAGCGTCCATCGCCGCCATTGCATTAGGCGTAATTTTACTTATATTAATTATTATTTTGATAATAGCTACTATAGTATGGTGTTGCCGCCGGCAAAAAATTGTATTGGATTTACCTACATATAGATCGCATTCAACCAGGAGCATGGAATAAAATTTGTTATGATTTCATCTAGCTATATTTTCATCTAACTACATGTTTTTTTTTTTTGTATTTTGAAAGGAGTTTACAGTGCCAATATTTTAAAGTAATACTATAAAAAATCAGTTTTAGATATCCTAAAAATATCATGTTTTTAATAAGTGTCAATTTTAATAAAGCTTGAACAGAATAAGGTGGCACAGCAAATCCTGTTTTTCCATTTTTTGATATAAAAGTGACTAAATTTAAAATAAGCTTAACCTACGGCAACTATGGCGTATAAAATATCCGAAATTTGAAGAAGAAATCAACAGGTTGTGAAAAAGCTGCACAACAACAAAAACAAAGATATATCCTTTCATCTTTAAGCAAATTTTATAAATATGTCCATCTTTTACACGTACCTCTAGATACTGGTCCAGTTGGTGTAATTATGGAAGCTTGCACAGTTGCGTGAACAATTGGTGGTGCTGCCGGCAGTAGCAAAGGCTTATTTGGAAAATCATCAAATGTCAAACCTGTAACAGAAGCACTTAATAGTGGATTCTTAATGGGAGTAGCGCCTGGTCGCTGTTGTTTTTGAAAATCACTCATTATATGCACTTTTTAATTTATTTAAACATATATTCTGTAATACTTAGTTCTTCTCAAAAAATATTAATAAAATTGTTTATATTTGTTTTTTTTTACAACAAATCAACTTTTTTAATCCTTAAGATTTTTAATCCAAAACTTTTTTACACATCACCACAACAATGTCAAATCCAGCTGTTTTTTTTTAATTTTGGATAAACAGTCTTACCGACCATTTAACTACTGTGACTGGTTATATGCTGCAAAAAAATTAATTTAGGTAGTGTCATGGCGCAATTATGAGTATCAGGTGGTGTCGATTCTACAACAACATAATTTGGTGAATATAGTTTTCGTTGGCTCTGTTGTCAAAAAAAGATATGTATAAGTAAACAACTTTGACTACCCAGCCTCGATTTATGCATAAAAAAAGTAGATCAGCTGTGCTTGTAACACCACCTGGTACGATTATTTTACCATGGGTAGTGTTTAGAAATTCAAAAGAATCTTAGTTTAGATTTAAACTTGGTTTGTTTAAGTATATAAAAATTTTACTGCTAATTGAAACTACCATTAGCCCAACAAGCTGTTTCACAGTAAATAGTGTCCCAGAGGATTTACTCCTTGTTCGGACAAATGAGAGTAAAAAGAAAATTGCTAACAAAATTTGCTAAAGTTACATAAACTACCTGGAACACAAAAAACCAAATTTTGTAAATTTTTATACACTAATGCTGTTTACCTTTATAATAAAAATATATTTTAGTGATTTTTGACGCTTAAAACGTATAACATTTTACAATGAGCAATTACTGCAGATAACGTTGATGTTTCGATATTAATTATTTTGAAATGCCAGAAATCGAGGGCAATTATCTTAGAAATGATGATAATAATAATAATAAGACAAAAAAGCACCTATACATAAGGCAGCTGAATCAAAACCACTGAAACAAAAAATTCTTTGAATATCGTTTTCTACCATTATAAGGAATTAATACCTTTTTATAATTTAGAATTTCAAATTTTTGATTTTTAACGAAAAACGTGAATAAAATGGTCATAATAAAGCTCCCCTTTTCAGGTTGCTCTCTGTCCAAAACTACTTTTTTTATGATTTGGTATTGTCCTCTTAATCAATTATGTACCTTATAAGATTTTAAAAATATCTCCAACATTAAAAATTATACCTTTTTGAACGACTAGTACAAAAAGTTATAAAAATTTGAGTGAAACAGTTAAAAGTATACATATTACGTAGAGGACAAAAAGTTACATAATATATTACAAAGGTAATCAAACGGTAACGCTGGTTGTGTTTCACTATTCTGTCCATGGTACAAAGAATAAGGTATAGTCAAAAAGACAGCTGATCATTTTTTGCTCCTGATTTTTATAATGGCTATCTGCCAAACTACACATATAAAAAAGTAAACAATATTTTTTCTATATAGAGTCTACATGACAATTGAAAATCACGAAACTTTGTTGTTGCAGAATTGGGGTTACTTTATTAAATATACTTTGATTCTGTCGATACTTCAATGGCATGTATTCTGAAGGAATTAAATCGATAATACAATGGAATACGCTCTGAAGAAATCTTGTTCCTGACACCAGGGATTTTTCGCGTGATACTTGTCTTCTAAAAAAAGAACACCCATTAAGGGTGGACTGGACAGAAAATCGCACTACGCATTACGTAGAAAATACATTTTTAGTCGCACGGTTCATATGTGAAATAAACTTCCAAGGGATGTCTTTCCTTTCACAGGTAATATCGATAAGTTTATTTAAAGTGTCTATAAACACTACTCCCTCTATACTCCTTCCCTTAACATTATTACCTGATAACACAATGCAATGCATACATAGGGTCCACCCCCAAGTGCTGTGCCTGTGTTCTGTAACTTTAGTGAGATCTTCTCGCATCGAAAAGTTTATAGTCGCCTTGTAAAAGACAGGATGAACACGATAAACCTAATTACTTTAGCTTTCAACGTTGTATAATGAGAGTTTATGTATTATCTAAGTCACATTGTTAATAATCGGAAGACTATGACAATAAAAAAAATTTTCTCGCTGCGAAAACTTTTCGCCAGTTACAGAACAGGGGGGCTGGTTATTATAAAAAAAAACTCTGAAAATTTTACACAAAAAATCAACTGTTGTTTTTGTATGAAAATTATTGTTGCAGAAATGAGCATACCTTGTTTTTTTGTTCCATGGTCGTAGTCATAGTGGAATAAGAAGGTGGGATCGTCCCTAAAACAACAACTTTCTGTAAAATTTCAGCATATATATTATATTGTTGCTAATTCCAACTAGGTTGTCGAAAATGTCGCGAACACACAGTATACACAACCATTGTATAATATAAAAAATTGTCCAAGCTAAACTAGAAAGCATATGGCGGAAATAGAAGTCAGCTGATAAGTTATTCCTACCTTGTTCAATATACCTTGGGTCGAAGTCTGACAGCCGTGTATGGAAAGTTTTAGGGTACACGTATATCAGGTAGCCTTAGATACACAGCTGAGTAACGGTATATCGTTACATTAATGTCAAATTTTGTTTGTGTTTTTTCTTCCTTTTTTACAAACAACAACTGCAGTATCGTAAGAAGAGCCCAAAAAAAAGGAAAAAGATTTTGTGAGTTGTTGTTATTTGTCTCTGACATTCTTATGACGGTTATAGTTGTTTTTGTAGAATCGCTCCTACCTGATAAGTGTACACTGGAAAGTTTGACAGCAATGTCAAACAGCTGTGCTTTCGACACTACATGGTATAATTTTACCATTATTACAACGTGCTATTGGTAATTACATGGTTACACTTATTAAAAATGTTTAACTAATAGTGGAAATCATCGACTATTATCTACATAAATTAAACACGGAATTATTAAAGTATGGCTGAAATTATTAAGGAAATACAAGAACGTAATTTATCGGAGTATGAAGCAATTAAAGCCAGTGGAATATGTTCAGACACTGAAGTTCATAAATTAATTAAGGAGCGTGAACGTTTTGAGGCAAAATTGATTCAAAGCAAAAAAACAGCCATTAATTACATTGAGTATATACAGTTTGAAAAGAATACCCACAAATGGATAACTGAAAAGGAGAAACTTATCAATTGCGATTTGATAAATGTCAAAAAATCTATAATTCAACGAATTATTAAATTATATCGTAATGGTACCAAACAATTTCCCGATGATGATAGGTTATGGAAAAGCTTTATACAATTTAGTCAGAAGTCAAACCCAGGGCAAGTAGGTGGCATATATGAAAAAATGTTAGCGGTAAGACAATAATATTAGAAAGAAACATCCAACTTTTACAAATTTTCCCCCAATTCTATTTAAGTATCATGGAGATAAAGACACTATTTGGTGCGAATATGCTTTATGGGCCTATGAGTCAACACAACTACTTAAGACTGTTAAGGAAATATTTTTCCGTGCTCTTAAGAGACATCCCACCTCAGAAGTTATTAACCTAACATTTTTTGACATTTTAATAAAGGAAATCGTAAGAATTTCAAGCGACGACAATAAACTTAATACTGAAGAGCGCCAACTGGGTCTGGATAGGGCTGTTCTTTTGTACTGCAACAATAGAGCGAAAATAACAAATGTAACCTACTATCTCAAACTACTAGAAAGATGTGAAGATCCAAAGTTTGTTTACTGTACCGTTCTCCTACAAAAGGAGATCATTGATGACATATTAAAGTATTTCTATGCTGAAGCCATAGTATGGGATTATTTGGCTCAAAGAGAGTTAAAGGGATATAATATGATTGATTTGCAAGAAATTACTTCAAGCAAAGTAGCTGAAATTCAAGGTACTCGTACAAACTTGGAAGATGAAAAAGATGCATCGTTTAAAGAAGAAGTGTGGAAGCAAAGAAGTTTGAAAATTCGCATTGAACTGTGCTTCCGGGTTTACGAAAAAGCCGTAGATGCTGTACCTACTGAAGAAATGTGGTCGTATTTCATTAATGCTATGTTAAACCTTAATCAAGATGACCGCATGGAGGGTGAACTTAAAAGACACTGTTTGGCCAAAGCATTTAATATGGGTCATAAGGCCAGACTTATGAGTGTGGATCACTATAAATCCTGTGTGGAAATGCTTTTAAAATCTCCCAACGGCATGCAACATGTTGAGCGACTATTAAGCGAGGCTACAGAAACACATAAAAATGAAAAATTATATGAACTTTGGATGTGTGCATATGCTGAAGTTCAAAATGAATCAAAATTTTATGAAATCTTTTGCAAAGCCAATAAAGAGTTGCGTACATCGAAGTGCGTCTCGTTATGGTTATTAGCTTTAAAGTTTTACAAAGCTTATCACGATGAAAATCCTAAAAGATTACATGAAATTTTGAAAGAAGCTGCCAAGCAAATATATCCAGAGTTTGGACAATTTAGAGCTTATTATCTCGAATACACTATGAGCTATGAGTCCTTAAAGAAAACCCGTGAACTTTATGATAAATTGTGTCAGTTCCCTCCGCCTTGCTTAGAGCTGCATAAGAAAATGGCCGAAATTGAATTACAAGCTGGCACTCATGTGAGATATTTTGAAGTTTTATTTTTTTTACTATTCAATAGTTTTAATAAATTACAATTCCAGTGTAAAGGTGATGTAAGTAATATACGAAGGTGTTGCGAAAATGCTGTGCATTACTTCGGTAAAACAAATGTGGAGGTTTGGATTGAGCTCCTAAAGTTTGAACGAGATATGGGCAATATAAAACTGATGTCTATTATTTATGAAAGAGCCAAAAATACGCTTAACCCCGAGCTTGTCGATAGATTTGTAACAGAATATTCATTGCTTAAGGTTATAATGTAAATTTCTTCAAGCTAAAGCATATGTATAAAAACTATAGTTGGTTTTGGTTTGCTTGTGTAGTTTTGTCACAAATACCTCCTATCTATGTGTTACTGGCACAGTTTTTTTATGTTAACTTAAACAAAGTACTAACTGCGCAAGAATACAATGAGCAATAAAAAAGTAAAATTTTCTTTATTTTTTATACAATCTTTTTTCAGAATCTTTTATTTTCTATTTTAAACATATTTAAAATTCTACCAAAATAATGAAAAAAATTTATTCTTTATTTACGTTAATTACATTTTTATGGAGTTAAAATCTATAAACTAAGCAAATAACTACAAGAAATGTGAAAGAGTACTTTTTATCCACTTTGGTGATTACCGACCTCAATCTGGGTCAAAACCCGTTAATTTTTTATTGTAGCCTCATATTCCTAAAATATTAAAAAAGTAACAAAAATGTAAAAAAGGACTTTTTGTCCACTTAGTTGACTTTCGACCATAATCTGGGATAATAGTAGTAAATTTCTATTTCTGGATTCGTAATCCTAAAATATAAGAAAAGTACCAAACATTGTGAAAAAAGTAATTTTTTTATCAATTTTTTTTAACTTTCGATATTAATCTGGGTCCATAGCAGGTAATTACATTTGTAAATTTTAATCCAAAAAAATTAAAAAGTTCTATAAATGTTAAAGGTATACCTTTACCGGCGTCCACAATACTAAAATAAGATCTAATTGTCCAATTCACAACCTGTATTGTATCGTTTCATCATTGTGTCGTAAAAGCTTTGTGTTTTAATAATAATTGTTTGAAAAATATTTTTGTTTTACGATGTACACGGATGCAACAGTTGTGAAATATACAAAAAGTTTTACAAATTATTTAATTTATAAACTTATAATGCTATATAGCCTGGCAGCACACGGAAAAAGAACACGTTTTTAAACAAACACATTTTTACTGAAATACTTTTTGAATTTGAATCCTGAATTTGGTTTTTATTAATATTAAATACAGTGTTTCATTAGACTATAAAACAAAACTGATCTTACATACTTTAGATACGACTTACCAACGAAAAAAAATGGTTTGTGTTTAATTAATTAGATCTTTTCAGTTTTCAATGCACTAGCAGGAACTATTTTTGCAACTTTTCTTTGTTCTTTAACTAATGTATTGGGACATTGCATTTCAGTCCAACTTACTGGTACCATTGGAGCACTTTGCGGGCCGCATTCACTGGCTATGGCCATTACTACACCTAACTCGTTTTCAGCTGTACTTAACTGATAGCAGGACAACTCAGTTTGAGGTAGCTTAGTAAAAAAGAAAGACATAAAAACAACAATTAAAAAATTTTAAATTTGTATCTTACGACTCTTGCTAAAACAATATCACCAGGGCGAAACGATTTATACATTTCCACACGATCCTTTTCAGTTGCCCTCACATCTTCTTTACGTAACATGGCACGATAGTTTTGCTCTAGCACATGCTCTCCTATGCTAAGAATGGCACATTTAGCAAATCGTTGGTTCACTTGCAAAACACGTGCTGTAACAACATCTCCAGCTACCGGCACAATTGTTTGGCTTCCCGCACATCTAACTTCTATGAACTTGCACTTAAATATTTAATTTTTTATGTTTGTCATCTTAAAAAAATATTGTTATAGTTACATTTTCTTTTTCTCGAATATCCACCGTTCCTGCAAGTGTGGCATATATGTAACCCATACGTTCATAGGTGCCCTGACCAGCAATTGTATTTTCATCAGATAAACAAAGCCGTTGGCCCGGCAAACATATTAAGTTCGAGTGTGTAATTTTTTTCTTTATAGTTTCTGTGGCCATTTTTAGTTAATTAATAATTCAAAACAAGGTATATTAAAACATGGTTCAAACTATGATTCAAAACATTAGCCAAGGCATATTTATATCAGGTGGCCTCGGTTAATCGGCTGAGTAACTGATTTCAATGGTGAAATTATGTTGACCAGGTGGTGTTACGAACACAGCAGATCTACTTTTTTCATGCATAATTCGAGGCTGAGTTGTGAAAGTTGTTTACTCTTACATATCTTTTTTTTGACACCTGAGCCAACAACAACGTAAATTTTATTGACCAAATTTTGTTGTTGTGGAATCACCACCACCTAATACACATAATTGCACAATGGATATTCAGAATTTAATTGTCAAATTTTGTTTATGGGTGAGGTATATTATACAAGGTAAGAGTACAGATCAGCCTACTTACTTCCGCCATATGATTTCTAGCTTAGCTTGGCAAATTTTTTATGTTATATAACGGTTGTGTATACAGTGTGTATGTTTGATAGCAACATTTTTGACAATAAGTTTGAATTTAGCAACAACAAAATACATGCAAAACTTACAGTTGTGGTCTCAGGGACGAAGTCACCTTCTTATGCCGCCATGGTTTATTGGTATGTACAGGGTGCACTAAACATGGTAACAGCAAGGTGAGTTCAAGAAATTCGCCTTCTGCTTTTCCTTTTTGTGTTTGAACCGTGGAATGTCAGAAAAATTAAAAATTTCGTACAAAATTTATTATGTTGTATAATGAAAATGTCAAATTTATTTTAATCTGCTGGGATCTTGATATTGCCTGGTTGAGTGTGCCCTGAGTGTACCCTGCTTGGTATTCCTAAATAAGTTCAAAAATTAATTTTTGCCCATATATAACACAAAAACAGCAGAAAAACGCCCAGTGGCCTCTGTGGGAAATCGTTAAAAGTACTTTTTTTAAAAACAGGTATATATCAACATTTCGAGTTTTCCATAAGGAAAAAAAGCTCCAAAAATACCCGAAAGACACCGAAATGGCAACACTGATAATAATGTATTATTTCACTCAGGGTACACTTATCAGGTAGGAGCGGATCTACAAAAACAACTTAAACCGTCATAAGAATGTCAGAGACAAATAACAAAAACACACAAAATCTTTGTTTTTCTCTTTGAGCTTTTCTTACGATACTACAGTTGTTGTTTGTATAAAAGGAAGAAAATACATAAACATAAACAAAATTTGACATTAATATAACGAAATACCGTTACTCAGCTGTTTATCTGAGGCTACCTGATAAGTGTACCCTGATTTCACTATTACCAGGTAATTGTACCATGACCATATCCATGATCAGTGATGCCAAGTGTAGGGATTTTTTCCCTTTTTGTAGGGATTTATTTCAAACTAGCTGACCCGGTGAACTTCGTACCACCTAACAATTATTGAATATATGGATTTTTTTAAAAGCGTATAAAGTTTCTTTAGTCAAATAGTTCATTGGAATATATTTATATAGAAAACAAAAGTTCAAAAAGATAACAAAAATAAGGCGTTTCAGGTAAAAGCTGTTAAGAAAGCTATGTATTTTCGTGCATGGGATATGTTTAGGTTAATTCCCTTCAGTGCAGTACCTTGTGATACACCAAACTTTTGGTTTTGTTATTAGGCGCAAGTACAAATAAAGCAGATTGTTTGCCCACACGTGAACATGCAACGTATATTTGGCCATGAGAAAAACATGTGTTTTCTAAGATCACAAATACTCAAGGATTGTCCTTGTGATTTGTTAATCGTCATTGCGAATGTAAGACGAATAGGAAATTAAATTTGCTTAAACTCAAAAGGCATATCGGTTGGTATCATCGGAATTATCGGTATGAGAACTTCTTTCCCTTTAAATTTTCCTCTAAGTATAATTGCGTGAATAACATGGCATATAAGTTTTGTTATTACCAAACGCGTTCCATTGCAAAGTTTTGGTTGGTTTGAATTTTGAAGCACGATAACTACGGAGCCAACCTTCAGTTGTAAGTTGTGCGGTGGTAAGCCAGGTACATCCAAGGAGTTTAAAACTTCAGTTGGATAGTTGGTGGCTTCATCTTCATTTGTTACACAATCAATAGATTTAAAAGAATGCAGAGTACCAACGATTTTATTCTGAACTATATAGTTTAAATCATCCATTACCGATAGTCAACAATTGGTTGGAGAAATCTTGAGCTGATAAATCGTTGAGCAATATAACTCTCACGTTTTCTGTCATCTGCAGTATTTTTGGAAAACGCCACAGACTTGAGAATGTGACAACCACTGAAATTGAGTATTCATTCTCATATATTTTGTTACAGCATTTCTCCACTTAATCTTTTATTTTTAATATTTTGTGTTGATATTTTAAAAATTCTTAACAAAACTGAAATACCGAAAAAAAGCTTTCTTCTTTTTTTTGAATGAAAAGAAAAACTCACTGCGAAGTGGTGACATGTATGGCCTACCAGCTGTTAGATTATCCGAAAATTAAGAGTTGTAAAAATTAGGCATGAAAGCAACACGAGGTCCCCGGCATGGGTTTCCTGTTTAAAATTAAGCCGACATTAAGAGAGAAAAGTTTGAAGAAGTTTGTGTTGATTTAAAAAAAAAAAATTAAGAAAAAGTGATAATTAAAGAACTCCTTTTGACTCGAAATTTTGGGCAAGATTTAGTTTGCTATCAAGGAACTGGTAAGATTTAAAATAATAAGGAAATTAAATAGAAAAAAAAAGATTCCCATTAAATATATAAATTGGTACATAGTGAAAACCTCATTCTTTTGTGCCAAGGCATACATTTATTTTTTCCTTTAACGCATTAATCCACATTCCTATCTGCCTACAGATATATGACAAAAAAAAATATGTTTAGACAAACATATAATTAAATTAAGTAAATGGAATTAAAATTTCATTTTTTTATTTGTTAGTTAAGGGTGACGTAGGAGAGGTTGGATACCAAGCAACGGCTCTGATTGGCTTTAACCTGGCAAAGCCCAGACCAATCTTGGTCCCTCCTTCATCTCAACTGTGGATACTCACCTCCTCGTGGTGTCACCTGGGGTAGCTGCTTTTAATACCCATTAAAGGTAGTGAGCTAACGAGTGCCGCGCGTTCACCCTTAAGAACGATAAAATTGGGTTGAGGCGTCGGGTTAGTAACCCACCCTTGTAAAAACTTGCCTACTATGAAAAAACGAAGAAAAAGATTAACGGACCCCCCTAATGTTGACGACCCCCGCAAACGTTTAAAGGACCATGATTTGCGAATCTGCACCTGGAATGTCCGAACTCTATATAGAGAAGGTGCAGTGTACGCACTGGCGGATGTACTTGAAAAGTACAAGGCCGATATTACCGCCTTACAGGAAGTGCGATGGAATGGGAAAGGCATCACAACTACACCAAAAGGTGACGCACTGTATTATAGCTGCCATGAAACAAGACATGAGTTTGGCTGTGGATTCGTGGTTAGCCGGAGACTCAAACATCTTGTCTCCAGATTCACTCCGGTGGATGAGAGGCTAGCCGCAATTCGTATAAAAGCCAAATTCTTCAACATCAGTCTTATATGTGCCCATGCCCCGACCGAAGACAAGGACGAACAAACCAAAGATATATTTTACGAGCGCCTAGAGAGAGCATATGACCGCTGCCCCGACCATGACATTAAAATCGTCCTAGGGGATTTTAACGCAAAAATAGGAAGGGAAAATATCTTTGGTCCAACAGTCGGAAAATTTAGCCTCCACGAGGAAACATCCGATAACGGAATGAGGCTAGTAGACTTCGCCGCGGCAAAAAATATGGTAGTTAGCAGCACCAGATTTCGACATCTCGATATACATAAGGCCACGTGGCTGTCACCAGATCAAAACACGAGAAACCAGATTGATCATGTTGTGATAGACGGAAGGCATTCATCCAGTGTGTTAGACGTACGATCGATCCGAGGAGCGAACATCGATTCGGATCATTACCTTGTAGCAGCAAAGGTTCGCACCCGTCTGAATGTGGCGAGAAACGTACGATCTGACACAGCACGGAAGCTTGACGTCGGAAAGCTGCAGTCACAACAAACAGCAACGTCTTACTCCACTCGACTGACCCAACTGCTTGAAGAAAGCATTCCTTGTCCCGATAATGTTGCAGCGCAATGGCAAAGCATTGCCAACTCCATGGAAGAAGCCGCAATATCCGTACTTGGGTACCAGAAGCCTTCCCCAAAGAACCCATGGTACGACCAGGAGTGTCGTAATGCTACTGAAGCAAAAAATGCGGCATATAAGGCAACACTACAGTCAGTAGCAACGCGTCTTGCAAAGGAAAGGTATCGGGAGAAAAGGAGAGAGGAAAAACGTCTATTCCGCAGAAAGAAGAGAGAAATGGAAAGGCGTGAGTGTGAGCGTATCGAGATGTTCAGGAGCCAAAATGAAGTCCGAAAATTTTACCAAAGAGTAAAACACCAAACTGAAGGCTTTGGTACAGGCACATTCTCCTGCACAGATGAGGAAGGTAATCTGGTGACTGATACAGATAGTGTGCTAAGGACATGGAAAAATCATTTTTCACGCCTGTTGGTATCCGATAGTACCGATGATGAAGATACCACAGAACCAATCCCAGAAGACGGTATTGAGTGCATACCGCCTAGCCAGAATGAGGTCGAAATAGCAGTTACCCGGCTTAAGAATAATAAGGCAGCAGGAGCCGATGGGTTGCCAGCTGAACTATTTAAGACCGGAGGCGACACGCTGATAAGGTGTATGCATCAGCTTGTTCGTACAATCTGGCTAGAAGAACGCATACCCGAGGATTGGAACATCAGTGTTTTATGTCCTGTACATAAAAAAGGAGACAAGACAGTATGTGCCAATTACAGAGGAATAAGTCTCCTTCCCATTGGTTACAAAATACTATCCAGCGTATTGTGTGAAAGATTAAAACCAAAAGTCGACGAGATAATTGGGCCATATCAATGCGGCTTTAGACCTGGTAAATCCACCATCGACCAGATATACACATTACGCCAAATCCTGGAAAAGACCCAAGAAAGACAGATTGACACATACCATCTATTTGTCGACTACAAGGCCGCTTTCGACAGCCCCATACGTTCAAAGGTGTTTCAAGCTATGTCTGAGTTTGGTATCCCTGCAAAGCTTATACGACTCTGCAGGATGACTTTAACTAATACGCAATCCTCAGTTAAGATAGGCAAGAATATCTCTGAGCCTTTCAGTACCAAACGAGGTTTCAGACAAGGAGACAGCCTTTCGTGTGATCTTTTTAACATCCTCTTAGAAAAGGTTATACGAGACGCAAATGTGAATAGAACTGGCACACTATACACAAAACAGCAAATGTTACTTGCCTACGCCGACGATATCGACATCATGGGGCGAACATTGCGAGCAGTAACTTCCACCTTTGAAAAAGTCGAGAAAGAATCAGCCAAAGTGGGTCTGGCAGTAAATGCAGAAAAAACGAAGTTGATGGTATCAACGCACAAGACGTCCAGTAGACTTGGGCAGACAGTGGAAGTTGAAAACTACAACTTTGAAATAGTCAACGACTTTATCTACCTCGGCACCGCCATAGATAAAACAAACAACATCAGTTATGAAATAAAAAGAAGAACAATATTGGCCAATAGATGCTACTTTGGACTAAGTAAGCAGTTTAAAAGCAAAGCCACCTCCCGACAGACCAAAATCACCCTCTACAAGACACTGATACTACCCGTGCTTATATATGGTTCTGAAGCATGGGTACTTGCGAAAGCAGATGAGACAGTGCTTGGAGTGTTCGAGAGGAAAATTCTTCGAAAGATCTATGGACCGGTCTGCGTTGACGGAGAATACCGGTGTCGTATGAACCGCGAGCTGTATGAGCTGTTTGCCGACATTGACATAGTTACGCGTATAAAAATTCAACGTTTACGTTGGCTAGGTCATGTTGTGAGAATGAACGAAGATGCTCCAGCTAGGAAATCTTTTGAATGCGAACCTGGTGATGGATCACGCAGAAGGGGAAGACCGAAACTCCGATGGAGGGATCAAGTTGAAGAAGACATCTCGAAACTTGGTGTCAGAAATTGGAGAAGAAGCGCAGAAGATCGAAGCGAGTGGAAATCGATTCTACGTTCGGCTAATGGAACAAACGTTCTGTAATAGCCACTTAAGTAAGTAAGTAAGTAGTTAAGGATCATATTGTACCACTGGGGAATATTAGTACCAATTTTGTGGGAAAAAAAGGACTAGCACGTGCAAACACAGTTTTCAACAATTTCATTGCGGCAACTCCATCAGCCAAGAAATTCCCACAACGTTAACTTACAATTGAGTACCAACAAAAAACCTAAGAAACACCCGGTTATTCTGTCAGCGTAGCAAAGGCCAAAACCTATAAAAGCTTTAAAACAGTTTGGACCGAAAATTAGCTTCCACAGAAAAAAGGACAGTAAGACCTCTTTAACCATCCCCTTATCGTTTTATCCAGGAATTCAGGTATCTACATGAAACTAACCTAAAGAAAATTGCGTTTGTACACATGTGTACCAAACATAACCTCAAATGTTTGTACCTAATGGGTAAGCAACGAAATAGGGAATAAAAGAAATTGTAAAGATAAAAGGAAAAAAAAGAAAGAGAAGAAAATAAATTTAAATATAAGAAACACGAACGAAAAAAAAAGAAAAGAAAACTGGATAATAAGAAGAAATAAATGAAAAATAAATTTGTAAATTAGAAAAATATATGTCTACACGTATTTATAAGTATATTTATAACGTATATGCACATACATGTTTTTTCTCTTACTAGGGAAAATAAATATGTATGAGCATATAAATATATTTATTAACAGAAATAGATAAAAAAAAAATAAATGTAGACTAATAGTTTAGATATATATGTACGTGATAACTTAAGAAAGAAAAAGATTAAAAAAAAAAAAAAAAAATCTTATGATAATAATAACTAACATAATAATAAATAATAAAAAAAAATTAAAAACGTATAACTATTATAAAGACAAAAAAAAAAGGGAAATCCCGATTCTGAAAAAAAAGAAAAGAAATAACACTAAATAAAATAAAAAAAAAAAAACTATACGAATATAAAAGTACGACAAAAAATAAAACTTCGTAACAGCTTTTCAATTACTATTAATATTAATAATAAAAATAACATATTAAGATAATTGTAATAAAAATAAGAATAATAATAATAATAATAGTAATAATAATAATAATAATAATAATAATAATAATAATAATAATAATAATAATAGTAATAATAATAATAATAATAATAATAATAATAATAATAATAATAATAATAATAATAATAATAATAATAATAATAATAATAATAATAATAATAATAATAATAATAATAATAATAATAATAATAATAATAATAATAATAATAATAATAATAATAATAATAATAATAATAATAATAATAATAAGAATAATAACAATAATAATAATAAATAAATAAATAAATAAAAAAAATAACAAAAAAAATAGCGATATGAATAAATCCATATTTCAAACAAAATAATATTGAAAACAAAAATACCAATATTAATAGAAATACTAATATTATTCTGCTATATTTATACCGATTAACAGAAATAATAATATCAATACAAAAACAACATTACTATTTTTTTTAAGCATATTATTCTTAATATTGAAGAGAAAACTAACGATAATGAAAATGTAAATAATGAAAACAAATAACTAACAATTCTAATAATATTATTAACTGACTTAAGGAAAATTTGATTTTTGTTAATAATATTTGTAAATTGTAAAATATTTGATTTTGTTGCAGGATACCGTTAATTTTCTTTATTTTTAAGAGCGGTAACTTTTATATATCTCTCAAAATATTTTTGTTTGTACTGAATAGGTGTATTTATTACTATGTCTTATTTCGTCCAAAAATATGTTAAATAAATCTTGTGCATAATGTATGTGTTAGTGTGCTAAATACGTTCGTCGGTTGATATGTAGGTAAGTGCGTTTAGGTCCGGTTGAGACTGTTTTTGGGGCGATATGAGAGTTATCGACTACACGCAGTAGTCCCAGGTGAATATATCGTCACGGCTGATTGAAATAGATCAGGTAGGGGAGGGACACCTGAAGGAGCCAGGACACCACGCTCCTAAATAACGGCAGAGATGTAAAACTCATCCGTCCACTTTCTTAGCCCGATGTAAAGTTCATACATGAACACCGCCACTAAAGCCCCCCTTTTATTTTATTTGAGATTGCACGAGCAACCCCTTTTTTTTTATGTGCAAATCCGGCGGAACAAGAACCACCCCATTCCGGCGAGCTACAGCCTAGGCTACCATCTACGTGCCGTTTCCGCACAGATATGAAGGATTTGTCACATTTTGGCGCCCAACATAGGGGGCATCTTATTTCCAGCTTAAAAAGATGATGTGAAAGGAGAAAGTAGAGTAAAGTCTTATTTTCCTGGAGGGTATATGTCCTGGAAGGGATTACTGATTCCATGCCTGAGTTGCGATGCCACAGGAAAAATAATCTTTTACTTCAGGCTAACTGATAACAGATATGAACAGACAAATATCATGACCCAGAGGCCTATGTAGCCCAATGCTCATCTGTATTTGCTTTTCATCATAGGATATCAGGTTGTTTTTTTACTTCACATGATTTGGCGGTTGTAGTCCGTTGGGACACGTAAAATAATTCAGCAGTTACATCTGAGAATAAAATTCAAAATTATATTTTTTTTTGACAAAAAAAAAAAATTTTTTTTGTATTATATTTATTTCGTTACAATGCAATGAGTCCTATATTTACTACTCTTCACTGGAATTGAAGATCAGGAATAATATTCGATGAAAAATAGTGCTGTAAGTTAGGGACAAATGAGAAATTCTCTGTTTGTTTTTGCAAGCACCGAACCTTCACAAAAACGCTTCGACATATCAACCTTCGTATCCTTATAACTATTTGTTTAGAAAACCTGTAAAAGAAAAAGAATAATAAATAAAAATAACAAGTATACTTATACTAAATAAATAAATGTCAATTTGTACATAGTGTATTTATGTGTTATGTTTATCTTGTGGTGTTTAATCTACTGATAGAACTAACATCTATGTTTAAAAAGATTGATAATGAAAATACATTTTTTTATAATTCTTATTTCCATCTACATAACATTGAAAATAATATAAATCTATAGGAAATATTCAAAATTTTCCCCGCGAAATCATATAGTCGCACTATAATATATACACATAAAAATCTCTTATAATTTAGGTTTGAGTTATAATTTTGGGCCCGCACAAATATTACCTTATCTTTAACTTTGGCACACGGGACACCATTTTAATTCACCGGAATACCTTTTTTTTTAGAAAAACACGATTAGCTAGAGTGGACTGAATATAGTTTTTTCCATTTAGTTTTTTTTAACTATTTATTTTTAATCATTTGTTTACCCTGTTTGACCATGAGTCAGAGGAATCTTAGATCGTCTAATAGGCTAAACGCCAATAAAAATAACAATACAGTAATTGCTTCATCTGCCGGAAGTTCCACTTCACACCACACCTTTACAGACTATCAAAATAGAAACCCACCAGTGACTACCAGCGCAGTGACACCGCTTATGAATGTACAATTTCCAGCAGGATTTGGACCACTAACAACGTCATCGATAGAGGAAACTGATAACACAATAACGACACCAATATATAGCAATATAACAGCTAGGGAAACAAGCAGATTGGAGAACACCAGTTTAACAAATAATCAACCACATTTACCCATAATGAATGAGGAAGTAGGTCCAGAAGGTCAGGTTAACGAAAATGGTTCAGATCTACGTGACTTGATAAGTGCATCGGTAGAAGCCGCTCAAGCCAACATTTTAAGACAAGTTCAGGAAAACCTGCGGACGATGATACCAGGGATAATAAGAGAATCTCTTAGATCAGAACGAACACCGAATGCAGAAAATCTGAATAGTCAAAATGCACCTTTACGTTTTAACGAGCAATTCTCTGTACAGAATAATAGCACGCAAGGACAAAATAGTTACCAACAGCCGCTCGTCAATCCACAACCGGTTAGACAACATCCTATCCGACAGCCGTTCTTCGATCAAAATCTAAACAGGAGCCAACAGGTAAATCTCCTTCAACCCCAAATGAACTGGCAGCACCCGATGCAACCACCTCCGTTGCAACCACCTGTTCAACAATACTACCATCACCATACTACACCAAATATGACGCCAGGACAACTAGACAAATGGGGGCTGAAATTCGACGGCACAAATAAGGCATTTACGGTCGAGGACTTTGTTTTTAGGGTAGAGGCTTTAAGAGCAGACTATAACTGTCCATGGGACATAGTAATGAAAGGGTTTCATCACTTAGTAAGCGGTAACGCCAGTACCTGGTTTTGGTCCTATCGAATGCAAAACCCGCTATGTGAATGGGCAACATTTAGGCAAGACCTTATTAGGAAATTCCGTAACTTTGAAAGTGACTTTGAAATCCACCGGAAAATAATGGAACGTAGGCAGTCCATGGCGGAAACAGCCGATGCTTTTATTTCTGATATTATAAAACTTAAAAACCAGATGCGACATCATGTACCGGAGGAGGAATTAGTTCGAATAATAAAGGATAATTTAAAAGATGGCTTAGCTCAACTTGTGTTTCCCATCAAAATATATTCTATCGACCAACTCCTGGAAGAATGTAAACGAGCCGAGAGGAATATAGCGAAACGAATACCCTACCGGCAAGTTACTCTAAACTATAGGCGCGTTAATGAGTTGGAGCATGAAATGATTCCCGAAGAAGGTGAGATGTTACAGCTTGATGCAATTAGACAAACGAACTTACCAGCAAAACAGTTGACCTGTTGGAACTGTCACGTTCCAGGCCATTCCTTCATAGATTGCACGATAGACCAAAGGAACCTTTTTTGCTACAAATGTGGGTTCGAGAACGTTACGACTCCTAACTGCCCCAAATGTTTGGGAAACCACCAGTTGAATATGCCGAGGACTGGGCTAGCATATTCCAAAACAAAAACGGCCCAGTAAAAGACCAACAAAACAGTCAAAGTCTCAAACTTCCAAATAACCACCAAAGTCTAGTAATACTTAGCAGAAATAACTCCCTAGAGTCATCTTATAATGATATGTACGACCAAAGAAGCCTTATCCACGCATACCAAACAAATTCAAAAGTGAAACCAATTATACCCTTTGAAAAAAGAATGAAAAAGTACAATGAAACCAGAGAAAGAATTTTTAACACAAATAGCTCAAATATATCTAGCAGGATAGCTAAAACAAGAGAAAGGTACCGTAGGAGAAAATCGGAAAGAATAGAGCTAGCAACCGTTTCATTAAATGGTAGTTACGATCCAAGGCCGTATATGGACGTAGTCATAAATAACCAATTATTTAAAGGGCTCATGGACAGCGGAGCTTCAATAAGTTGTCTGGGATGTAATTGCCTAAACAACGCAAGAAAAATGGATGTCGAAATATTGGATTTTAAGTCGGCAATCAAAACCGCAGATGGGAAAAAGCAAAATATAATTGGCAAAGTAAATGTCACCATATACGTTGGGAAAAAAGCAATAAAGTCGATTTTGTACCTTGTTCCAAATCTAAAACAGGAACTTATTTTAGGGTATGATTTCTGGCGAAAAATGGGTATAAGAATTCAGTTAGACGAGGAGTCTGTAGATGAGATTACCCTAGCGAGTGAAGAGAAAAATGCACCAAGGCATCAACTATCCCCAGAACAAACCGCGATGTTAGAAAAGGTTAAAACGTCATTCAAATGCTACACGGAATTTGGATTGGGCAAAACTAATATAGAAATCCACACCATTGAAACTGGAAACGCTCCAGCCAAAAAACTAAGGCATTTCCCGGTAAGTCCTGCAGTTCAGAAGTTAATGTATGCTGAACTAGATCGAATGATAAGGTTGGACGTCATCGAACCAACAACATGTGCAGAATGGAATAATCGTGTAACGCTAGTCATAAAGCCCAACAAAAATAGACTTTGTCTTGATGCGCGGGAACTTAATAAAGTCACAAGGAAGGACTCATATCCTCTTCCAAATATTGACGGTTTACTGTCCAGACTTGGCGACACGCACTTCATTTCCTCGATAGACCTAAAAGACGCCTTTTGGCAAATTCCTTTGGATAAGGATAGCCGGCCAAAAACAGCCTTTACCGTCCCGGGAAGGCCTCAATATCAGTTTAAGGTAATGCCATTCGGATTATGCAACGCGGCGCAACGGTTGTGTCGACTAATGGACAAAGTGATACCGGGAGAATTAAAGGATCGAATATTTGTTTACTTGGATGACCTACTAGTAGTATCTAGTAATTTCGAGGAACATATGAAGATGTTACAAGTGGTAGGAGAAAAACTCACAGCGGCAGGACTCACCATAAATATGGAAAAGTCGAAATTCTGCTACAGAGAATTAAAATATTTAGGGTATATAGTAGGCGCCGGAAAAATTAAGCCAGATTCAAGCAAACTCGACGCCATCTTGAAGATTTGTCCTCCTCGCAATCCTAAGGAAGTACGAAGATTTCTCGGCACAGTGGGATGGTACCGGAGATTTATCCATGAATTTTCGACTCTGACTGCTCCGCTCACCGACACTCTAAAAAAATCGGCGAAGTTTGTGTTTACAAACGAAGCTCTAATTGCATTCGAGGAACTGAAAAAAAGATTGGTATCCAGCCCGGTGCTTGTCAGTCCCGACTTTGACCGCCCATTTTTTGTCCAGTGCGATGCCTCCAATGTCGGCATCGGAGCCGTTTTGTTTCAAAAGGACCTAGCTGGTGAAGAACATCCGATCGAATATTTTTCTAAAAAACTGAATCCTGCTCAAAAAAATTATTCGACCACGGAGAAAGAGTGCTTAGCCGTCGTGATGGCGATTGAAAAATTCCGTCAATATATCGAATTAATGGACTTTACAGTGATCACCGATCACTCTAGCCTCAAATGGCTTATGAAACAACAGGATTTGAACGGACGTTTAGCCAGATGGAGTTTAAAGCTACAGGGATATAAGTTTGATATCGAGCACAGAAAAGGAAAGAAAAATGTGGTACCCGATATGCTTTCACGAACGGAAGTCGAAGAGCTAACAGTAAACTCACTGATTAATTTTGATTCGGAACAGTTTCAGTCAGAGGAATATCTCAACCTCGTAGACACCATACAGCAACATAAGGAGGAATTACCCGATCTTAAAGTTCGAGAAGGCGTAATCTACAAAAAAGTTAGGTTTAATCGAGACGATTGTGGTGAGGAAGAATGCTGGAAAATATGGTTACCAAGTGGTTTGACAGAAGAGATACTAATTAAAGCACATGAGAATAACACATCACATGGAGGAGTTGCCAAAACTCTTTTTAACATTCGGGAGTTTTTCTACTGGCCTTCAATGGTAAGCCAAATAAAAGATTTTGTAGGAAACTGCCAAAGCTGCAAGGAAAATAAACACCACAAACAAACGTTAAGGCCAGAAATTGGTAAGGAAGTAGTGACTGAAAGGCCCTTCCAAAAGATTTACGTCGACTTCCTAGGACCATACCCAAGATCTAAAAGTGGCAACACTCACATTTTTATAGTCCTTGACCATACAACAAAACTGGTACTTTTAAAGGCAATGCCTAAAGCAACGACCCATTTAGTTAACAAATTCCTTTTACACGAAGTGTTCCGAAAGTTTGGAGTACCAGAAATATTGCACTCGGATAATGGAAAACAATTCGTCTCAGAAGCCTTTACAGAACTATTAAAACTCTATGGTGTCAGGCACATGCGCACGGCAATTCATTCTCCTCAAGCCAACGCAAGCGAAAGGGTCAACCAAACTATTTTAAGCGGCATACGAAATTATATACAGTCTGACCAAACAAAATGGGATGAACATCTCTCAAAAATTGAATGCAGTATTAGAAATACGATTCACTCCTCAGTTGGTGTTACGCCATTTTACGCCCTCACGGGGTACAACATGATTACTCATGCTCACGCTTATGAGATCTTAAAAAAGTTAGGAGCTATTGCAGACGGTGAAAATTGGGTACTTCCACACGCTGAACGTATGCAAATCATACATAAACACATGAAAGAGAAAAGACATGAAGCATACGAGAGAAATGTAAAATCGTACAACAAACGTAGCAGAGACGTCAATTTTGTACCAGGCCAAGAGGTTTACCGTAAAAATTTCACTCAAAGCAAATTTTCAAAAGAATTAAATGCCAAATTATGCAAACCATGGCTTAAATGCAGAATACGCAAAAAAATTGGCAGTAGCCTGTATGAAGTGGAGAATTTGAGAGGGCAGTTAATAGGTATTATTCATGCACAACACCTGAAGCAATGACAGTTTAACGATACTGAAGATTTCCTTTTGACTACTTACAGTATTCACTACTTAGTTAACTTTGTTGTTATTAAGTATCTATAAACCTTAGGCAAAAGAGATATCTGTGACCTAAAAGAAAAAAAACATAGCTACTCAAGGCACCTAGAAATCTCCGCACCAAAATAACCTTTTTTTTTTAAACCCATTGCATAGGATTATATTTCTAACGCAATAAATCTTGATACTTTTGTTAAAAAGAAAAAAAAAAAGAGCTTACAACCATTTTACCCATTTAATAATTAATAAACAGGCAGTAATCATTTTATTGTATGAGAAAAAAAAAAACTAAGACTAATAGATTAATAGTTAAGAAAAATAAATAAGTTGTTATACACTTTCAAAATTAAGAGTTATCGTTTGCGAACACCGAATTTAGTTCTATTTGGTTAAACTATTTTACTGTAATGGACACTTTGTCATGTACGCGCGTTTACTCTACGCTACAACTATATATATTTTTTTTTGTTCTAATAGTACGTTTTCCTCAACATTCGGTTTTCGTTATGCCCACAAATATGTAATTAAAAGTGAGCATTAATATACATACATACATAAACGTTTTTTTCTTCACCAAAATGCAAGTTTTTCTTATAAACACTCTTAGTAATAATGTTTCTGCTTGCATATCGTGTATGTTTATCTAAGAACAACATTTTATTAATTTTAATACAGACATTGTTGTTTTGCTATGAATCGGGCTACAACACAGAATAACATATAGGTTCACGGTACGTCAGGGCATCTGCAAAAAAAAAAAAAAAAAAAAAAAAAAAGGAACGTGTACTAATATAATCGTGGTTATAGGGAGACTAAATAAAAAAGTATACTCACATTGTTTGAAAGTTTCTATAATAGGTACCACGCAGTTTTTTTCAGAGCCAGTAACATTTTTTTTACTAATGTAGTTGAGATGAAACCAGCAGTGCTTTTTTCCCAGTTCAATGTTTTTCACGGGGTTCGAACAATGAACAGGCTTTGTGACAACCACTGAAATTGAGTATTCATTCTCATATATTTTGTTACAGCATTTCTCCACTTAATCTTTTATTTTTAATATTTTGTGTTGATATTTTAAAAATTCTTAACAAAACTGAAATACCGAAAAAAAGCTTTCTTCTTTTTTTTGAATGAAAAGAAAAACTCACTGCGAAGTGGTGACATGTATGGCCTACCAGCTGTTAGATTATCCGAAAATTAAGAGTTGTAAAAATTAGGCATGAAAGCAACACGAGGTCCCCGGCATGGGTTTCCTGTTTAAAATTAAGCCGACATTAAGAGAGAAAAGTTTGAAGAAGTTTGTGTTGATTTAAAAAAAAAAAATTAAGAAAAAGTGATAATTAAAGAACTCCTTTTGACTCGAAATTTTGGGCAAGATTTAGTTTGCTATCAAGGAACTGGTAAGATTTAAAATAATAAGGAAATTAAATAGAAAAAAAAAGATTCCCATTAAATATATAAATTGGTACATAGTGAAAACCTCATTCTTTTGTGCCAAGGCATACATTTATTTTTTCCTTTAACGCATTAATCCACATTCCTATCTGCCTACAGATATATGACAAAAAAAAATATGTTTAGACAAACATATAATTAAATTAAGTAAATGGAATTAAAATTTCATTTTTTTATTTGTTAGTTAAGGATCATATTGTACCACTGGGGAATATTAGTACCAATTTTGTGGGAAAAAAAGGACTAGCACGTGCAAACACAGTTTTCAACAATTTCATTGCGGCAACTCCATCAGCCAAGAAATTCCCACAACGTTAACTTACAATTGAGTACCAACAAAAAACCTAAGAAACACCCGGTTATTCTGTCAGCGTAGCAAAGGCCAAAACCTATAAAAGCTTTAAAACAGTTTGGACCGAAAATTAGCTTCCACAGAAAAAAGGACAGTAAGACCTCTTTAACCATCCCCTTATCGTTTTATCCAGGAATTCAGGTATCTACATGAAACTAACCTAAAGAAAATTGCGTTTGTACACATGTGTACCAAACATAACCTCAAATGTTTGTACCTAATGGGTAAGCAACGAAATAGGGAATAAAAGAAATTGTAAAGATAAAAGGAAAAAAAAGAAAGAGAAGAAAATAAATTTAAATATAAGAAACACGAACGAAAAAAAAAGAAAAGAAAACTGGATAATAAGAAGAAATAAATGAAAAATAAATTTGTAAATTAGAAAAATATATGTCTACACGTATTTATAAGTATATTTATAACGTATATGCACATACATGTTTTTTCTCTTACTAGGGAAAATAAATATGTATGAGCATATAAATATATTTATTAACAGAAATAGATAAAAAAAAAATAAATGTAGACTAATAGTTTAGATATATATGTACGTGATAACTTAAGAAAGAAAAAGATTAAAAAAAAAAAAAAAAAATCTTATGATAATAATAACTAACATAATAATAAATAATAAAAAAAAATTAAAAACGTATAACTATTATAAAGACATAACATATTAAGATAATTGTAATAAAAATAAGAATAATAATAATAATAATAATAGTAATAATAATAATAATAATAATAATAATAATAATAATAATAATAATAATAATAATAGTAATAATAATAATAATAATAATAATAATAATAATAATAATAATAATAATAATAATAATAATAATAATAATAAGAATAATAACAATAATAATAATAAATAAATAAATAAATAAAAAAAATAACAAAAAAAATAGCGATATGAATAAATCCATATTTCAAACAAAATAATATTGAAAACAAAAATACCAATATTAATAGAAATACTAATATTATTCTGCTATATTTATACCGATTAACAGAAATAATAATATCAATACAAAAACAACATTACTATTTTTTTTAAGCATATTATTCTTAATATTGAAGAGAAAACTAACGATAATGAAAATGTAAATAATGAAAACAAATAACTAACAATTCTAATAATATTATTAACTGACTTAAGGAAAATTTGATTTTTGTTAATAATATTTGTAAATTGTAAAATATTTGATTTTGTTGCAGGATACCGTTAATTTTCTTTATTTTTAAGAGCGGTAACTTTTATATATCTCTCAAAATATTTTTGTTTGTACTGAATAGGTGTATTTATTACTATGTCTTATTTCGTCCAAAAATATGTTAAATAAATCTTGTGCATAATGTATGTGTTAGTGTGCTAAATACGTTCGTCGGTTGATATGTAGGTAAGTGCGTTTAGGTCCGGTTGAGACTGTTTTTGGGGCGATATGAGAGTTATCGACTACACGCAGTAGTCCCAGGTGAATATATCGTCACGGCTGATTGAAATAGATCAGGTAGGGGAGGGACACCTGAAGGAGCCAGGACACCACGCTCCTAAATAACGGCAGAGATGTAAAACTCATCCGTCCACTTTCTTAGCCCGATGTAAAGTTCATACATGAACACCGCCACTAAAGCCCCCCTTTTATTTTATTTGAGATTGCACGAGCAACCCCTTTTTTTTTATGTGCAAATCCGGCGGAACAAGAACCACCCCATTCCGGCGAGCTACAGCCTAGGCTACCATCTACGTGCCGTTTCCGCACAGATATGAAGGATTTGTCACAAGAATTCAACGCAAACATTTTTTTGATTAGCTGCCGTCAATCTTGAAACGACTGGCAGTGTTTGGCGGAAATCACCAGACAGTAAAATCATTGCACCTCCAAAACATCTTGAGTCACTGCGCAGTGTGTGTTCTTTTAAGAGCTTCTATTGCCAGTTTGTGTGCCATTGTGCATTCGTCCCAGATGATGATTTTACACGCTACTAAAACTTTGGACATAGCGGAGTTTTTCGCAATGTTACATGTCGGTTGCTCCATATTTTCAAGGTTTAATGGCAACTTTAACGCTGAGTGAGCTGTGCATCATCTTTCTTACAATGTGGCCGCTATTCCAGATGAAGCTTCCGCTGCAACAATGTTGGATCTCGCACGAACAGTGGCTAAAATCAATGACATAACGAATGTCTTCCCAGTTCCACCGGGGGCATCCAAAAAAAGAAACATCATTTCCATCATTAATTGCCTTCGAAATTATATCATGGACTTCCTTCTATTGGAGGTTTAAAATGGAAACATTGGTTTGAACTAATTGGCTCAACTCATGTCGATCGTATTCAAGTTCACGCTTCAATTGTCAATTTAGTAGCTCATTAATTTCATGTTCTGGTGCTAGCAGTCCTAACCTGACTAATTAACTGCCGCAAAAAAGGTAACACATGTCTTCATTGACTTCAAGATTTGGATTTCTCGAGCAGACGCGATATTGATGTAAAATGTCTTTTGACATATTGTCCTTGTATTTGTTCCGCAGGTCACTTGGATTTGACGGGAAGCATGTCGAAATGATGAAATCAAATAATGTTCGTATCTGGCTTGGATATGCAGAAATAATTGCCTCAGCGATTGTCGTATCCCAATGAGTATCATTTTCAAACAAATTGAGTTCTTGACATGCATCACAAAATGTTGGGCAGACTATACCATAAACATTACGAAATGCTGCAAATGATGTTGGACCACGAACATTCACCAGCAACAACCGCAAATAAAACCATTCATCATTCTTCGAATGAACTGAATAAATGCAACCAAGAGCATCACTTGAACGCAAATCCGGATGCCCAGGAACCATAATGCCTTTCTTTTGACGTTAAAATTTTTTGAAGGAGCATTCCAAGTGTAATACCGTGGCATCTCCGAGTAAAGTAAAGTTCGTACAAACGGATCGCTTTGACAAACAGCAAAGAAACTTGTCAATGTTGTCGCTGGAGGTATTTCAGCACGTTGAACAATATTTGCTGCAGTGAAATATACTCGTTGGCCATTCTCCAGATGCACTGCTAAATGTGCAACAGTGGGATGAATAGGACATGAGAAATACGCCAAACCGCCTCATTGCAATTCACATATCGCCCAACTTGATAACGCGTAATTTCGTCGTTGCAATTGGATGCTAAAAAGAGCCATATCGCTGCCTTTCGTGACATATTTGCAATGTGTCTTAAATGATTCGGAAAGAAGTGGCAGAGCCCAACAGGTGTCAATCACAAAATCGTTTCCTTTTACTTTCTTTGTAATAGTTTTACCGTTGTCATTGTGCCATCAACGCCGATACAGTGGATAACCGTCATTGCCAGTGATATTTTCCGCCGTTAACTTTCGCGGATAATGTTTGGAACACTTGCCGTCGAACATGCACGGAGATGGGGGGTTGATGGGGCCACACGGCCCCAATATTGCCTAACAATATATATAATCAGCAAACGAATTTTTTGCCTAAACACACACAATTCACAAAATATTATCCTTAGTAGCGCGTCAATAACGTTATAAACATGTTTTGTTTCTTTCTTTGATAATTACTGAAAATTGCTGATAAAGCGTGAATAGAATAGCTGAGCCTATCGCACTTTTCATGATGGGAAGCTATTACCAAGAAAAACTTCACGAACAGTCCAGTTTATAATGGCTTCATTTTTTTGTTGCCCTATCCGCCACTTGTAAACATTTTTTTTTTTTACTTTATTAAATGTTTGTTGTGCTTACAAAACAATGTATAGAAAAAAAATGCGTTAATGATTCGCTAACTGACAGACAGATTCATCATTGCATAAACTAAATGCAAAGGGCAAGACTTCAAATATGTATTGGTTAATCTTGTAGCTTCTGAGCTAAAAAAAGATAGAACTGTAATTTTATTTACGCTCGAGAGGTTTCAAAGTTATGAATGCATCTTTCGTACTTTTTTTGAAATATTTGACCATTAGGGGCAACACTGGGTAAAAACCATATTTAAAAACTGCTTGTATCCATTTTGTTCCTTCGGAACTGAAAAAGATAAAAAGGGGTTCAAATTATATTTTGATATTGCGTTCGACAGGTCTCGAAAAAATATGATTATAAAATTTTGATAATTTTGATCCTAAGGGGTAAAAAGGGATAAACATTTTATTGGTAATTTTTAAGTTATTTTTGTTACTTTTAAACTAATAATTTAAATTGCGTTAAACTGGTTTAAGAAAAATATGAACACGTTTTTAGAAGTTTTTTACAGATATTGAGACTTATATAAGAAAGTATTTTTGTTGTACGGGAGATGCCATGACCATTATTCCCTTTTCTCTTAAGTATACTCACCACAATTATGTATATTAGCAAACATAAACATCCATAGACAATTTTGAGACTCTAGCTTTAAGAATTATTGAAGAACATGTAAGAAAAATCAAATTGTACGGGAGGTTCCACACCAAAAAGTTTGGAGACCTTAGCTGTCACAGTTAATGAGATACACATATGAATATTTCCATGCTATTGGAGGTTCCAAATCCATAATTCACTTCCTGCCTATACTCGCCTTAGTTATGCATATAAGCATAATAAATACCCATATTAAATTTGGAGATTTCAGCTGTTACATTTATTGACATATATATGTAAGAGATTCTTTCTAGTAAAGGAGGTGGGTGCCACCCCTATTGTTATCTTTACGCCCAAGCTCAGCTTAATTGTAAACATCAACATTGTAAGCACCTGCACAAAATTTTGAGACTTTAACCTTATGTAGCTGAACTATGCATATTACCATTATAAACATCTTTACAAAGTTTTGAGAGTTCAACTGCTACTGTTGTAAAAATATATACAAAAAACTATTTTCGTTGTATAGGAGGTACCACTCCTATTTATTTTTTCCCGCCCATAAAAAACTCAATTATGCATATTAGCACTATTAACATCCGTACAAAGTTCGGAGATTTCAGCTGTTACAGTTGTAGAAATATATACAAAGAACTATTTTCGTTGTATGGGAGGTGCCACGCCTATTTATTTTTTCCCGCCCAGAAAAAACTCAATAATGCATATTAGCACTATTAACATCCGTACAAAGTTTGCAGGCTTAAGCTGTTACAGTTGTTGAAATATATACAAAGAACTATTTTCGTTGTATGGGAGGTGCCACGCCTATTTATTATTTCCCGCCCATAAAAAGCTCAATTATGCATATTAGCGCTATAAACATACGTACGAAGTTCGGAGACTTCAGCTGTTAGAGTTGTTGAGATATATACAAAAAACTACTTTCGTTGTATGGGAGGTGCCACGCCTATTTATTTTTTCCCGCCCATAAAAAACTTAATTATGCATATTAGCACTATAAACATACGTACCAATTTCGGAGACTTCAGCTAGTACAGTTGTTGAAATATATACAAAAAACTATTTTCGTTGTATGGGAGTTGCCACGCCTATTTATTTTTTCCCGCCCATAAAAAACTTAATTATGCATATTAGCACTAAAAGCATCCGTACGAAGTTTGGAGACTTCAGCTGTTACAGTTGTTGAAATATATACAAAAAACTATTTTCGTTGTATGGGAGCTGTCACGCCTATTTATTTTTTCCCGCCCATAAAAAACTTAATTATGCATATTAGCACTATAAACATACGTACGAAGTTCGGAGACTTCAGCTGTTACAGTTGTAGAAATATATACAAAAAACTATTTTCGTTGTATGGGAGGTGCCACGCCTATTTATTTTTTCCCGCCCATAAAAAACTTATTTATGCATATTAGCACTAAAAGCATCCGTACGAAGTTTGGAGACTTCAGCTGTTACAGTTGTTGAAATATATACAAAAAACTATTTTCGTTGTATGGGAGGTGCCACGCCTATTTATTTTTTCCCGCCCATAAAAAACTTAATTATGCATATTAGCACTATAAACATACGTACGAAGTTCGGAGACTTCAGCTGTTACAGTTGTAAAAATATATACAAAAAACTATTTTCGTTGTATGGGAGGTGCCACGCCTATTTATTTTTTCCCGCCCATAAAAAACTTAATTATGCATATTAGCCCTAAAAGCATCCGTACGAAGTTTGGAGACTTCAGCTGTTACAGTTGTTGAAATATATACAAAAAACTATTTTCGTTGTATGGGAGGTGCCACGCCTATTTATTTTTTCCCGCCCATAAAAAACTTAATTATGCATATTAGCACTATAAACATACGTACGAAGTTCGAAGACTTCTGCTGTTACAGTTGTTGAAATATACACAAAAAACTATTTTCGTTGTATGGGAGGTGCCACGCCTATTTATTTTTTCCCGCCCATAAAACACTTAATAATGCATATTAGCACTATAAACATACGTACGAAGTTCGGAGACTTCAGCTGTTACAGTTGTTGAAATATATACAAAAAACTATTTTCGTTGTATGGGAGGTGCCACGCCTATTTATTTTGTTCCGCCCATAAAAAGCTCAATTATGCATATTTGCACCATAAACATACGTACCAATTTCGGAGACTTCAGCTAGTACAGTTGTTGAAATATATACAAAAAACTATTTTCGTTTTATGGGAGGTGCCACGCCTATTTATTTTTTTCCGCCCATAAAAATCTTAATTATGCATATTAGCACTATAAACATACGTACGAAGTTCGGAGACTTCAGCTGTTACAGTTGTTGAAATATATACAAAAAACTATTTTGGTTGTATGGGAGGTGCCACGCCTATTTATTTTTTCCCGCCCATAAAAAGCTCAATTATGCATATTAGCACTAAAAGCACCCGTACGAAGTTTGGAAACTTCAGCTGTTGCAGTTGCTGAAATATATACAAAAAACTATTTTCGTTGTATGGGAGATGCCACGCCCATTTATTTGTTTCCGCCCATACACAACTCAATTATGAACATCAATAAATAATTTAGTTGTACCAAATTTGGAGACTTCAGCTATAATAGGTATTGAGATATATGAAAAAAACTGTTCAATTTGTATGGGAGGTGCCACGCCCAGTCGGAATTTCCAAAAACAAATAAGCCTAAAACGCATTCCCAGACATCGGGTATGACCTTTTTTCAAGTTTCATTAAAATCGGTCCAGCCGTTCTTGAGTTATAAGCGGTGTCACTAACAAAAAAAAAATTGTTCTTTTATATATAAGATATATTACATGTAGGGAAAAAGGAAAAGATTTCTTACTTTTGTCGAATTGTAGGGATTTTTTCAATTGCAAATTTTTGTTCACAACTAAAAATTATACAATTATGCAAACTTTAAAAAATATATGCTTCTCTTTAAGTGTATCTGGTAATACCTCTATAATATGAGTGACATTTTTATTAATAATGACAAGTACACAATTGTTTAAGCTGATTATTTTTTGCTGGTACAAATAATTGTCAAAACAACTTATACTTACTAACACAAGAATGGTTAACTTTGAAATATAGTTTTTTTGAGTATGAAAAGCAAATATTGTCTAAAGTAGATGTTAAAGCATTTGGTTCAAAATCTGCAAATCAAAAAATATATGACAATTTTTAATTTTCCAAATTATGCAAAAAGGACTTTTTCTGTTGAACTTACGTACCTTAAAAAAAGAAAAAAATTAAGCTTTGAAATATTAAATTCTGATAAGGTTAATTATTAAATCTCATTTACAAGCAAATGTAATTAATTGTTTAAGTTTTAAATGCACATCTAGTCATTTAAAAAAAACTGATTATACAAAATTGCATTAATAATTTTTTTCAATGTAATATTTGTAAGTTTTCTTTTGTTTTTAATTTATTTTTATGTTATTCTTGTAGTATTCTTGTTGTTTTTTATGTTATTTTTGATCGTTTTTATGTTATTATATAAATGAACCTGAATTTATGTAGCTGAATTAAAAATGTACAATAAAAATTTAATTAAATTTTTTTAAAAATTAAAAAAAGTAATGTAGGGAAACAAAAAGTGGGTGTAGAGAAAAAAAACGATTATTTCCCCATAAGGTTAGGGATTTCTAAAAAAATCTCCTGGCATCACTGCAAATGTATCATGACCATACCGGTGGCTAAAATTTGTTTTGTTTGCGCCAAGTAGGTCGAATCATAGGCATAACAAGCTGACCTAAGTTTTTAATATTTGATTGAACATAATATAACCGATGGCAAAATGGCTTTGTGGGTGGATAAGCATCGCCCTCGGGAATTAGTTAAACTAGATTTTCACAAGGTTTGTAAATATAAAAAAATTATAAATAATTGCCATACATATTAACCCTTTCGAAAAGGAACAAGCTGAACATTTACGAAACCTCTGCCAGCAGGGAGATTTTCCCCATTTAATGTTTTATGGACCGTCCGGAGCTGGCAAGAAAACACGTATAATGTGTTTGTTGCGGGAACTTTATGGCCCAGGAGTAGAAAGACTGCGTAATGAAACAATGACGTTTAACACACCATCGAACCGTAAAATTGAAGTGATGACTGTAAGTAGTAATTACCATTTAGAAGTAAATCCCTCCGATGCTGGCATTTACGATCGCGTTGTGGTTATTGATTTAATTAAACAAATCGCCCAAACACATCAAATCGATCCTACTGGACAAAGAGAATTTAAGGTTATTGTTTTGTCGGAAGTAGACGAGTTAACTAAAGATGCACAACATGCTTTACGTCGCACCATGGAAAAATATGTTGCCACTTGTCGCATTATATTATCAGTAAATTCGACCTCTAGAGTTATACCTGCCATACGTTCACGTTGCTTAGGCATACGTGTGGCTGCTCCAAGTCCGACAGAAATGTTATCAGTACTACAGGCTATAAGTAAACGGGAAAATATAGTTTTACCAATGGAACTGGCAGAGCGCATAATAGATAAATCGGAACGTAATTTGCGTAGATCTATCTTAATGCTAGAAGCCTGTAAAGTACAGCAATACCCGTTTACAGCACAACAAGATATTGTCGAGCTTGATTGGCAGGTATTTTTGCGCGAAACCGCCAGTCAAATACTAACTGAACAGTCTCCAGCCAAACTGGAAAAAGTTCGCGATCGCTTGTATGAATTGCTAGCTCAAGGCGTCCCACCCGATGTCATTTTTCAAGGCTTAGTTAAGGAGCTGGTACTTAATTGCGATATGTCCATTAAGGCAAAGACTCTAGAATATGCGGCATTATATGAACATCGTATGCAAAATGGGTCCAAACATATTTTCCACTTGGAAGCATTTGTGGCACAATTCATGAATATTTATAAAAAGTTCATAGCTGATGCCATTATGATGGACGATTTTTAAACAACGCGTTTTCGTTTTTCCGTATTAGGTTTATACATATGTACTAATAGACACAAATGAAATTCTTTAATAAAAATTATTTTAAAACATAAATGTGTTTATTAATTTTTTCTAGTTTTTGGCCTTTTTAATATTAATTAATGGGAGCTATTCTGCTTTTCGATTACGATTCCGCATGCAAATACGCATACCCCTGAGGGGTAATTAAGACTATTTTTTAAGCTTTAGGTCGTCAATTGATAATTTATTTTTCACAAATTTTTTCTATTTTTTTTTTTGTTTGTTATAGTTTTAAAAATAGTTTTCGCCTTTTTTTTTACAATTTTTAATAAAAAAAGAAATGAAATGCATATAGACAAACTTAACCAACAACAAACCCTATAAATTAACAAGAAAATTGGGATTAAATCCTAAAAAATATTAAAAAAAAAAAGAAATATTAAAAACTGTAAACAAAAAAACCGACAACTAGTTTTTAAAACTATAATTACAAACATTAACCTTTAATAAAACTTCCCAATGAAGCCACACAACAGAGTGGCAAAATATTGAAAGAAAAAAATTTCTGAAAATAAATATAAAAATATACCTAAAGCTTGAAAAAATAGTCTTATGCACTAATAAATATGTTAGTTTTTAACTTATAGAGTAGTAAAAGAAAGAATGGCGTTTGTAAGATTGTTGTGAAAAAATCATCAAAATGTGTCGTTAACGAATACCCAAAGAGGTTAAAAACTGACTAAGCGCACGTGCTAAAAAAAAGAATCCAAAATGAATCCTAACATTACTCACACGATCTAAAAAATCATTCGCGCTAATTAGTAAATGCAAAAAAATTGTAGAGCAATCGCAAATTAATCATCCAGACGTTTAAAATTTAACTTTTGTTTGTTTTTATTGTTCTATCCTTTTTATTATTTATTATGATATTCTACTTATTTGGAAGATCGAAAAATGCTTAAGCAAAAACAGATCATGCAAGACGATCACTACTTGGCTTATAAAAACAGCACATAAGTGTGAATATCGTTTTGATGTATTTTAAAATAACTTAAACTTGCGATTAAATTGAATACTTTAATATAAAATAAATTGTGTTATAAGAATGATTGTTAAAATTTATAGCATTTAAAAATTTTAAGGTAAAATCGTTTTTGGAACAATAATTAATTTCAGTATAAAATCGTCAACAAAAAGCCGATTACAAAAAATCGATTTTTTTGGGGTCGAAATCGCATACATACATGTGTTTGTACGTACGAATGTTGATAGGCTTGATGACAACGCAATATATGAATAATAATAATAAAATATCACTGTTTCAAAAAAATATTTTTATTGTGTTTTTTTACATAAAACTTATTTATACGTGGAAATTTTGTCTAATTTTTAAATAAATTAATTTAAATTCGTTTTTTCTGCTTTATTCATTAACAATTTCTAAATTTATTTAAAATAAAATATAATTAATTTAATATTAGAAATCCATGTTATAGACTTAAATATGTATATTTTTTTAAAAAACCTAATGAGAACTATCTTTTAATAATCTGTAAAAACAAATGTATATATCGCTACTTCAATATAGAAAGGCCCTAACTCGTATAGGCTCTAATGTAACGATATATATTTTAATCCTTTATAACGCTGTTCAACTTAAAAAAAATTATAAATACAAAATTGATGAATACAGTGCTTGCAATTAAAGTTAAACATACATTACATGTAAGAGATAAATCAAATTACATTTTAATGAATATAATTTTTTAAAAGAAACTCGTATTTCTTTTACCGCAGGTGTTTTATATAACATACATACATATATGTATTTATGAGCATTCCAAATGCGACCATTTTACTCAGATTGCAATTTAAAATAACATTGTTTTCCAAGCATACAATGGCCACAAAAAGTGGAAAATAATTTTTGAATTCAAGATCGTAATGTTTAAGATATTAAGAAAACAAACAAAACTGTTTAAACTTAATTTAACGTATTTTTGATTTTTAATTTCTAAAAAAAAACAAATTTTTCTCAAGTTACATTTTAATCAAAACGTAAATTATTCAGTATGTGATCATTTTAAATTCTTCCCGATTAAATAGAAAAAAAATTTTCATTATCTTGAAGATGAAAAAATAGTAACTAATTTTTTTTATTTAGAGCGGTTTAACGTGGAATTGCCCATATTTATATTTACTAACAGTCATTTAATTTTAATTTTATTTCTGATGCACTTAAGAACCGAAGGCAAAAGTTTCTTGCACTTGTTGTTTTAAATTTGACAAAAAATAAAAAATGCTACAAAAATGGTAGAATTTTTATTGTAGATTGTACTGAAAATGTAAATGTTGTAATAGTTAAGCGGTTTAAAACCTAAAAATTTCAAAAAATTTAAGTAATCAAGCTTCAATTGTATTCTTCTTTTGCATTATAGAAACGAAGTCTTCGAATTTAACAAGATAAATCAACAGTTTATAAAAAAGGGTTTTTATTCGGTATTAATTAGAAAAATAGATCTAAGCTTGTTTATCCAAATGAATGTCTTAAATGCATCTTTATAAACGTATGTTAAATATTTTAAAATTGTTTTTTATTAAACTAAATTAAGATAAAAACATATATGTACGTATATTCTGTGTTTGTTTATTTTTTATGTAATTTAAATGGTGTATATTTAATAAGAATATCGTGGTCTTGTGGATGTTGTTTTTGTATGTGCTCATCTAGGACTTGGTAATTCGCAAATAAATGCAAACAGTAACAACATTGCAGCAAACCTGATAAATTGTGTTTTGACTTAAATAAGGCAGCATTAGTTAAACTACTATCACTATTGATTTTTGTTGACTCTTGATTTTTTAAATTTAAAAGGTCTCGAAGCCATTGCATATTTTCTTTTAAATTAGTAAAATTTTCTTCATTACACTTATTATCAGGCACTTTTACTTCACATTCTTGAATGTTTAAGGGTTGAGGAGGTATTAAGGATTGTTTAGAGACTTTACGACGTTTTTGTTTAGATGTAGGTAACATTTGAAGTTGTATACATTGTTTTAAATGTTGTTGTGTGCTAGAACAATTTGTGTAAAATTTATTACATTTGTTGCATTCAGTGTATTCATTTTCTTTGTGTTGTTCTAGCAGATGTAAATTGTACAAACGAAAACCTTTTATTTTTTTTAAGCAATATTTACAATTGTATTTTTGTAAATCTATTTGTCGTACAGGCGGTTTAATTTTAATCTTTTTTACTTGAAGTTTTAATTCAGTTTCTTTTACCCTCAGATTTACTTTCGAATTTCCTTTAGGTTTTTCCTGGGTTTTGACCTTTACTTTGCTAGAGTTTTTCTTAGGTTTTACTTTGGTAAATTTTCTTTCAGTTGGCATTTTTTTCAACTCCTTATCCTTTGGTTTCAACTTAAGTTTAATTTGAACTTGACCCTTTAATATCTTTGTTGCCGATTTTTTTTCTTTAGGACTCGCTGAAAAACTACTCTTATTTCCTTTCTCGACTTTAAGTGATTTTTGTTGTATATTTTTCGTTTGTTTTGTTTTTAATTTTGCTGTTTGTAAGTTATTTTTTGTTTTAAGTGTTTTTGTTGATTTTTTATTAATTTTTTTCAAGTTTATTGATTTATTTTTCTTCGGGTTTTCATTTTTGCTAGCATTCTTACATTTGTTTACAATATTTTTTAATTTTTTTGTCACACAAACTTCATCTTTTGGCAGATTTCCTGCTAGTTTATTTATATTTAATGCGTTTGAAAGATTAGACGGGCCCGGCAGTAAAGAGTTTACACTGAGGGAACGAGTTTTATAGGAGGCATTTACTTGAAAGTGTACACTTTTGTTAGGCGTTGTTAAATGATTGTTAACATGTCTTAGGTGGTGTAGATATCCCGCCACTATTTTATGGCATAGCTTACACTCAAAAAAGAATGTTTTCCTTTTAATAAATTGAAAAATTTTAGCTGTCTTAGCTACTTCTTGTTGCCGAGCTGCATTCCAACCAAAAGCACTTACGTGCACCAATTCCCGCAGATGGCTTTTATACTGTTGGTAATCATGACAATTAATTAAATGACGACATAGAGACAAATATTGTGATCCACACTTGGTTTTACACACCGGACACTTAAGTTGTTTCATTATGGGATCTTTTAATGTTTTTGATTCGCTAGCATGTTTTTCTATTATATGATCTTTGTGCTCTCTAAATATCTCATCAATACGACCACACAGCTGGCATTCATAAAACGTTACACGTTGCATATAACGTAAACGTATGGTCATAAAGCTATCTTGGCCGGACCGAGGCTTTTCGAACAAAGAATCGCCGTTATATTCTCGGTGCTTGCGACGCATATGATATATAAGGCGTTTATCGCTATGAAATCCAACTTGACACAATATACACTTCACGCCTTGGTGAATGCGTTTGTGAACGGAGAGGCTTTCAGAATTAGGAAATTTTACTTTGCAAACGCCACAAACTGCAGACTTCTGAGTAACTAATGCAATTGGTGTTTGATGTGTAGAAAAATTAGAAGATTTTTTAACTGGAACATTTGTCGGAATATCCTCGGGCTCAGAATCACTTGATATTAGACTTAGGCTGGCTACCAAGCGCATTTCTTTTTCGTTGTAGCATTTACGCTTTCTTTTGTTTTTTGTTGATGATTTTTCTGATTCTGCATCAACTGTGCGGAACTCGATTTCTTCATCATCATCTTCGACTGCAACTTGTGTACTGACTTTAGGCGTACTTTTTGTCTGAGATAGTAACTCAGGCCTGTTATCAATACTTTTTGTAAAACATAATTCATTCGAAGAACTTGTTGCAGGAGTTAACAGTCCACTGCATATCTCTTCATCTTTTTGTTCATTATCATCGACGTCATCTAGTTCTATAATTGCTACAATGCGATGTCCCTGAGCATCGACAAGATTGGAACCTGAATGAGGATTTGATGACAGTGTCTGTGCCGTTGGGGCAGGTGTGCTTTCGCGGGAAGTTAAAACTTCTATTACTTTTGATTCGTCACCTTCACTTCCACCAGTTGATGATTGTGGTGGAGTGTAACCTGCGTTAAATTGATTAACGAACTGTTTGTCATTTTGCTGGTGCAACTGTTGCTGCGATGAACCTATTTGGTGGCGTTGCATTTGGCTTTTCTGATCAAACTTTTGCATAAATATATTAAAAAGCATTTCATCGTCATCAACAATGACAGGAGTCTCAGGACGTTGCGGCCTGTCAACGCAGCTTACATTTGGTACGGTAGTATTAGGCAGTCTTTTAGGCAGTGAAACGTTTTTAATGTTCCCAACTTCTTCAATTTCTACATCGCTGCCACTATCACAGCCGGCATCATCTAATCGGTGAAAAATTTGTATGCGTTCATCACAAACCTTGCAGATATTTCCCAATGTGGGTGTGGTGAGTAAAAGCTGTTGTAATATAATTTCAAAGTTATTTTATTTTTAAACTAAACATATGTGCATACATATGTATATATTTATGTGGATGCAATTCAGAGTCTACTTTAAATTAATTCTAGGGTTAACCAATTTAATAAATCCTACCTTTTTGTTAGCCCTTGAATTTTCTTGAAGCTGTTGGGAGGCATTAGCTAAAAGTAAATGCTTTTTATTTAATTGTCTTAACTCCTTCGTCGTATACTTTAAATTGTTTTCTGTGCGACAAATACGGCAGACATTAATTTTTTTCATGTTGAAAATTATTTATATGTACATAGGTATGTGACACATATAACAAATTCCTACACACTATCAGAACTATTTTGCTTAAATAAGAAATACGATTTGAAGAAACAACTAAAAAAAAACATTTGCCAAATGTAAGGCTGTAAAATAATAATTTAAAATTCCAATTATATTTTCTTTAATTGTTTATTTGCAAAACACTAATAAAAATTTATATGGTGACAGAGCGGTAAAACGTCGCTTGTCACTTTTTTGTTTGGTAACGCCAAAAACAAGTGGCAGCCAAGGCTGCCAGATATGACAATTGATCGTAATTTTTAATAATTTTGGGCACACTAAATGAAGCCAGGATCATACGATTGCATAATTTTCCAAGGCAGAACCATAATATGCATAAGCTAGCTTACCCTAATGTCAAAAATTAACGAAAAGCCTCTCAAATGCATAAGCAAAATTAATGTAATTTTCATAATGTGATTAAATTAACGCATTAACTGAATTCCGCAGTTCCCCGTCTTCGTAATATATAAACGTTTGCATCAATATTATTTTCCTTTAATTGCCTAAACAAACACATCACATATAAATATTATGAAAGTATCATATTTTAATTCTTTATATTATAAAAACCCAACTTTGTAATCGGTAAAAAATTTAACCAAAACTGTTGTTTAAAAATGTAAGTAAACATACCGAATGATACGGAAAAAACAACAGTGTGCATGTGTGTGTATACAACACTTAAACAGATGTTTACGTACGGAAAATGCTTCCAGTTTCGCTTTTTGTTTAAAGGTGGTTTTATACGAGATGTATTTTACATATGATCTGTTAAACTTCTCACTGCGAAATATATACATGTCGGGTAAACGGGTGGAAGCATTGCTTGTATGAAACACATTTGTAAAAGTCCTATGACAAATTTTCGATTAAAGGGCATTCTATTTTCATCTGACAGAGCATGTGGCATCAGCAAACAATATCAAGAAAAAGTAAGTTGTTTATTTTGGTTTGGAGGTTATGTCAGATGTAATTACATACGTACGTGTAAAAGCAAATATTATAAAGCATCTGTAAAATGACAATTTTGACAGGCATACGCGAATACATGGGATTGCAAAGGTGACAAGTCATGAGCTGATGACACATGGTTTGTCAGGTGAAAATATAGCACGTTCTAATTACAATTTGTGATATGAAATTTACATATGTGTTTAACACATGCATTGTTTAAACGCGTTCAGACGGCAGATATCAATTTCGCACTGCAAAATTTGACAAGTCATGTGTAAAATACATATCGTCTGAAACCCCTTTTAGATTCTAAAGATGTTGTTAGCAAAAAAAAAATAAAATACAGATTAAGAAATTTTGACAACTACACGTCTGAAATACCGTTACTCAACTGATTAACCGAGGCCACCTGTAATTGATGCGGATTTTTGTTTATTAAAAAGATTTTTAGGTTATAGTCATGGTACTGAAAGGTAATTTTACCATGGTTATAGTAAAAATCGGAGTCTAGTCAGTGATAAGAATTGCCGCTGATTAAGTATTTAATTTTTATGAAGTAGATTTGTAAAAAAAATAAAAAAAAAATACGAATTTGTTAGATACAATGGAAACTTTAAGTTATCGTGAAGTTATTACAACAAATTCCTGTCAGGAAGAATGGCACGAAATTATCTTAAATACTGGTAATATTTTTTTTATTCGTAAATATGTTTAAAGAAACTATTTTGTTTTGCTATTAGGTGCAACACATAGCACTCTGCAAGACATTAAAGTTGCAGAAAAAGCCGGAGGATTTTGCTATAAAAATGTTGATATTAACCATACCCGTAACCGCTTTATACATTGGCGCACGTATCAAGACATATTGGAGTTATCTGAAATAAGTTTGGATTTTAATTTGTATCAAAATAATTTGCGGTACAAGTTTACTGACTCACCCGTCATATCGGTTAATATAATAGAACAAGGAAAATATATTGTTTTGTTAGTTTGTACTGTCTGCAGTTTACATTGTATACACTTTCCTCACCCTGACGCTCTAACGGATGTGTCGTTTGCCGAGCATGGATCCACAAATGGCTTGAATACAAAGTCGTTAGATTTTAAAGACTCACAATCCTTTTCGATATTCAAAGATAGTAATGCAGTGGCAGCGCGTGATCCAAAAAGTTTTTATGTAATTGAAACGCCGGGTTCATCAAGTAAATAACAATTTTTTTACCAAATGCAATTATAATAGAACTTGAATTTAGATAGTTGCATGCCCCATACTGCCGCTAGTGTTTTGTCTTCTGATGGAGAATTGGCTTATTTTGCTGTGGCCTGTCAAAATGTATTGATGCTGTATGCCATGGACTGTGCAAGTGGACATACAATGGGACATCAACTGAAAGAACAACACATTATGCCCAGAATTTTTTCAAACATAAAAGGAGCGTTAACGTGCGTAAGCTGTTAGACAAATTATGTCTTATTTTAGAAAAAATTATGTTTTTATGCCCTTCACATAGTTTGTAATTTCTTTATTATCCATTTGCGACCCCATAAAATATATATATTCTGGATCCTTATAAATAGGAAAGTCGGCATAGCCATGTCTGTCTGTGTGTCTATTTTAATAAAGTTCCCAGAGTCAAATTAAGTACTGCGGACCAGGTATTGGTGTCAAACAACAGAAATATCCCTGAGATGAATGCTTTTTAAAATAAGCAAGATCGGTTCACCACAGTCCTAAATATAGACAAAATACTGCGAATGCTCCCCTTTTTTTAGAACAAAATGCATACAAAAAATGTAACAAATGTAACCAACTGGCAACGCTATTAAGCATACATATGGTTGTGCATAAATACGCATTAAGTTTCTGTATGTATGTTTGGACGTAGGTATGTATGAACATGTTTTGTTAATTTCGGCACACAATTCAAACGCAAAAGAGAGTGAAGACTGTCTACGAAAGGAGTTTGATAGTTTTTACAGGCATGTTTCGAAAATCACATGATTTTACACCGTTTGTGATTTTAAAACCATAATTGTGATTTTAAATTAACTACGAATTTCAAAATAAGGTTATTGAAGAATTAACCAGGTGATTCTAAATCGACAGGCATTAAGCTGGCCGGTGTGAAGAACACAATTCTTGTAATTTAAAATCACTTTCACAAAAAGTAATTTTTAGAACATGCCTGACAGTTTACTATCGCTCTTAACACTTTTGCGAAGACAATAGATGTATATCGTATCAAACCTGTATATTGTTTTTGCTTAATTTGTTTTCTGTTTTTTTAAGAACCATAAGTAAATCATAAATAACCCTGCTTATTTTCATTTTCTTCTATGAACTCTCATTGGCGTTCGCACGGTACAAGTCTTATTGCTTAAATTGTTTTGATTTTTTTCATGAATATACGCACGCCTACTGTTTTTTTTACATTTTCTTTGTCCGTCAAATTCAAGGCATATCGATACAAGGTAGCCGCAATAAAAAAATTAAGAGAGTCGTTCTCTTACTCTTAATTTTTTTTACATGGAGTTTGACACTAAACTCGAAAAATTTTTCAATTTCGGTGTCAAACTTCATATAAAAAAAATAAAGAGTAAGAGAACGACTCTCTTAATTTTTTTAATGCGACCACCTTATATAAATATGCCTTGGTCAAATTCAAGCAAGCTGAATTGCAAGTACAAGCAAGTCTGTACTAATTTTATTTTACCTCACCCCGTTGTCAACAACCTAATCAGCTTAGCTTAAATACTTGCATCGTGCAAATTAGGACATAGTGTGCTTGTTGTTATAACCTTTACACAGTGGTAAGGGTATAAATCAGTTTGTCACTCCGTTTCTAATTTTTTTAATATCCATTTGCGACCCCATAAAGAATATATCAAGGCGAATTAATTGACCAGGTGAAGTTAAGGGCACAGCTGATCTACTTTTTTCTTGCATAAATCGAGGCTGGGTTGTCAAATCAGTTTATCCTTACTTTTTTTTTTGACATATCAGCCAACGAAAATTACACCGAAAACGAAAATTTTGTGAAGGGTATATAAGATTCGGCTGAGCCGAATATAGTGCTTTCACTTGTTTTTGTTTTTATAGTGGTAAAGCTGATATATCTGATGCTTCATATGCCAGTTCATTGGTATTCACATGCATAAATAAACAAATTTTACTTATGGCTCTGTACCGAAACGATTATTTACGTGTTTGGGCTACAGCTAATATGCAAATAGTTTGTTCCATTAGCTGCGTTCGAGAGGGCAACGAACAAAGGATGCAAGGACGTAATATTAGTATATTTTTATGGAGATTCATAGATTAATACTTTTTTTACAGCTCAAAGTAACGCATTGCGAAAAATAAATGATTACAGCTTTTGTGCATTTGTATCGTATTTATCTGGTTCAGAATTTGTGTGTCTCGAGTTTCAAACAGATTCTACGTCGAACAGCGGATTAACCTTACAGCGTCGCAAAATTACAACCGCACCTCAATTGGATTTAACAGATTTCGATGTATGTAATTCTAGAATCTGGGCACTGTGGAGTAATGCGGAGGGCGAGTTTAGCATTTCTAGTTTTTCGCTTGTAAAGGGAAAGGGTCTTAACTGGGTTTCAGCAGCCATGGAACCCCCACCTGATCGGTATTGCTTAGGCATAGAACAAGGCATGGATCCTAGAGAAGCTTATTGTTCATATATTTTTCATCCAGGAAAGTTTGAGCGCAGTGTTATAGCAAAGGCTTTGTTTGTGAGTAGACTCTTTGACTAAATTTGCTTTTTTTTTTAAATAATTGGAACGCCAATTAATTAGCAAGTAGATATTAAAATGTAAAATGTCCTTTTAGATGTTTCGCCGATCAAATGTTCGTTTTGATGGCAAACACTGCTCCATGACGCTTCTGAAGGAACATGTTTGCCAGGCGATCGAAGACGAACTTCAAAATGAAGTTAAAGATTTTGATGTTTCCGATGATGATTATTTAGAAATATCTACTAGATTATGGGAACGTTTTTATTCATGTTGTGAACAATATCATATGAAGAGTTCACAGCCTAGTGGTATACTAATACTTGAACCTTTAGATGCTGTGTGTGTAGTAAAAAAAAACACTTTTTCTCTGCTAAGACCATGTGAAACTATAGAGCATTTAGTGTTAGCTGGTGAAGATGTTGACACAGATACTGTAGTACCTTTACATTTTCCTGAGAATGAACCTCAAGGCAGAGACTTGGTAAAGCTTGTTGAAATTTTGGCACAAATAGAAAAGTGGCTCCCCGAAGATGTAAAAATAGATATCGATCGTAAACTGTATCAATTGGAAATGCCTAATTTGGTAATAGAAAAACTAACTGAAGCCCTTTTGGCATGTGATACTGAAAAAGAGCTCTTACCTTTAAATTTCTTGGTTGAAATTAGACAGAAAATGCAATCTATTAAAGATTTACGTACCGCGATGTCTATGTTACTTGATATACTACGAATAGACAATGAGAATATTCATACAAATTTGAACAATGTAAATCACACCACAAGAACGTTTATGCCGTTTGGTTGTCTCTTTGGTAGCCAGGTGGGATTATCCTTGTTAACCGAAACCGTTCGCCAAAACGCTTTAATACGGTTCGCCATCTGCCGAAATCTTTTGTTGCTTCAACAAATTTTAATTGACACCCACTCCCTGCCGGTCGATATTCTAGAATGTTTGCGCTCTCAGTTCATGCCTGATGTTCTAATATTTTTACAGTCCTACTACGTGATGGTATGGATATCTGAGACACCGGTTAATATTAATACAGCAGCAGCTATGGAAACCTCTATGCAAAGACTTAACCTTTTGCAGCTAACCTCTGGCTCAGGGCGCATTCATTCAAATGGCGGTAAATGTAATACAGCCCCACTGTTGCAGATTTTCCTTAATGCCAAGGGACTATATACAGCATTGGCTTTATACGCAGACCACTTTAAAATTCTTAATAACGTCTCATGGCAACATACCTTATTGCATTTATCTACCATAGTAAGCCAACTAATTTGGGCTGTGTCATTCAATTTCGTGTTTGGAGAATGGCTCTTCGGAACTTGCCAGCATATAATTATATCGGATTATGTGCGTCTTCTTAATAGCTGGTGCGAATGGAACATTTGTTCCAGGCAATTTATTTTAGCCGTAATTTTACTCGATAGCGGTGAATCTTATAAGGCATATGATTTATTTTTACAATCGGCCAAAGGTGTTGTTAAAGAACAATTTCTAGCTGGAAAAATTCTTAAGAATACTCCGTACGCTTCTTTGGTAGATAAGTTATCTGATATTGAAGCTGATAAACATCAATTGGGAGTTACAAACCAATGTTTAGCTCAATACTATCTAAAAGTTATTCAACTTTTTGAGCAGCACAATGCTTTGGATCATATAATATCAATGGCCCAGGTGGCAATTGGCTTGTTGGATAAAAATGATCCACAGTTGCCTATGTTTCAGTCAATTGTTTTTAATAACCACCTACAACTGGAACATTATGAAGAGGCTTATCATTCACTTATTTATAATGCGGAATTGTCACGTCGTAAAGATTGTTTGCGCCAACTGGTTGTAACTTTGTTCAATCGAAAACGTTACGATTTGCTTATGCATTTTCCGTACGTTGGTCTGCATGAAGAATTTGAAAATATTGTCGAATCAAGAGCGCGTTCGCAGTCAATAGACAAAAACGATATTTATGATTTCTTATACGCGTTTCATGTAAATAATGGCAACATGCGTAAAGGTAAGTCAAGACAACCCACTGTAACTTTTCTTAATTTTTAATTACATTAAGAAATTTAATTAACATAAGTATGATTATTTTAGCATCCGCAATAATGTATGAACAATCAATGCGCTATCAACTTGAAGGAGAATCTTTAGAATCCCTAAACAAGCGTTTTTCATCGTTGCTGATCTGTTTGAATTGTTTGTATTTGATTGATGAACGTTATCGTTGGATCGCGAAACCAATTATAGGTGATGAATCCGATTCAGGTAATATATCAAAAAATGACATTCACGGCCACGACGAAGATGATGGAGAAAGCGATCATCAAATATATCTTACAAAAGCTAAAGTTGTAGTTCTCGAAATAAAACACATTAAAATGGAAATGCTGCACACTGAGGCATTAATAAAGTTATCAGAGCATCGTAAAGATATACATTCTTTTCTTAATGCTGGACCTCAGGAACTTACCATGATTTTAGCTAGCTACGGTTTATTTACTGCGGCCCTTAAATTGGCAAAAGGATTTTCCATAAGTGTCTTGCCCATTTTTGATAGCTTAGCAGCATCATGTGTACGAACGGCTGATGAAAATCCCGCAGATGCTTGGGACTGGCTGCAAGAAAACGATTTAGCAGATTTACCGCATCGAAATAAAGCTTCAGATATGTCTTGGGCTTTACTAAGGAAACTAATGGAAGAAAATGAAGAATCATCAACCCAAATATGTAAATCAGTTGTTAATAAACTGTTAAGTTTGCATGTTTTTATACCACAATGGCTGCATAATGATTACAAATTGTCTAACTGTTCAGAACTTCTTTATTTGTACGTTAGTCACAATCGTCTCTTAGAAGCTGCTGAATTAGCTCAAGAAATGCTTGCGTCCATGCTTGGAGCTGGAAGCGAATATTTCAGTTTTAAACATTCTATTGCAGTGACAAATCCTGAAATGTGCATCCCTATAAATTCTTTTGATCTACTTCTGAACGGATTAAAACTAAACGATGAGGACATTGAATACCGTCAGGCTTATGTCGATCTTGAGGATAAGTTGAAAAAATACATAGAGACTGCAACGCGGACTGCTCAGGATAAAATAGAAATGTCTTATCTAATTAATCGCGAACGCCAACAGCAACAGTTAAAATCTTCAATTCAAGAGTAAATAAAAATTAAAAACTTTCTTTTGCATATCTTGAAAATATCTGTTGAAGAATAAACGAATTTGAAAAATGTTTTTAATGCAAATATCAGTAAATAAATTTACCAACGAAATGGATAGTCAATTCCCCTTATTGCGAAAGTGGTTGTCTACGTTTTTAGCCGAAATTAATTTAGTTCCTCGAAGTAAACTTGACCCGAATAGGTAATATTTTTAAGGTATGCATTGATGTAGACATTTTTTCGATAATTTTTTAGGAAATATCAATATTTTTTTAATTTGACAAAAGCTTACTTGCAAGTCGACGTCGATTGTGTCGTTGTTGACATCGCAATAAAGGGGAATATTTAGTCTTACTGTGTTGGCGTTATCGTTTTGATGGTTGTCGAATTCCACGGAAATATGGTAGATGATAGATACTTTTAACATTTACGTATTTTTTACACAATATCAAAAAATTAAACACGAATTCGCAAGGCTTTTTATATAACATTCGTTTTTAAACCAAATCGGTTTACATAATATTGGGGTAAAGGCTTTATTCGGTTCAAAAAAAAACTTAAATTTTCATGTTTAAAGTATACAGATTAAAAAAAGTTATAGAATTATATATACATATATGTACATATACATATATATATATTTTTCAATAAAAATTTTACTTTAAAATAACTGGCTAAAATTTTAAGAAACAGTCCAAACTTTTTTAATGCAATTCTATTGTGTTTTCAATGTTCAGCTATTGCCACTCTAGTGCCATAAAAGACAAATAATTACCCTCAATAACAAACAACCAACACAGTCCAACCATGTGTGTGCCGATCACTGATATCATGGTTCAAAAACCTTACAAGGTATTCTCGATTTAGCAGCTGACTATTTTTTGCTCACTCGTTTAAACTGCCAAAACAGTATGTTTTCCTTACATTAACGACGTTGTTTTTACAACAACTTAATATATATAGGGCATGTATGTTGTAGTTCTTACCGTTGCGGAAATACCTTGTTAGGTAACTGTACCCATGGCTGATATACATAATTGTTCGTCTTGAGACAAATTCATGCCTAGACAAATGTCAAAATCCAAATAAAAAAAAATCCAGTATTTTTATACTGGGTTTTTTATATACTGAGTTTGGCGTTTGTCTAGGCATTAATTTGTCTCGTCAAGACGTACAATAAACCATTTGTTATTGTACGTCTTGGCGAAACAAATTTATGCCTAGACAAATGTCAAAATCCAAATTAAAAAACCCAGTATTTTTATACTGGGTTTTTTTATACTGGGTTTTAACGTTTGTCTAGTCATAAATTTAACTCTTCAAGACGGTCAATAATGGCTGTGAAAAATCCAAAGCAGGCCCAGCTGATTAGAGCCAAAATATCAAAACTAGCTGTTTCTGTTTGTTCACAATAGGTAGGTGCACCAAGTACACACCAAAACTTTTTGTGCATTTTCCCTCTGTCAAATTGAATGGAATTCGTTTGACAGTTAAAAAAGATTATGTTCTCGCTGTAAAAATAAAGCAACTAAAATTATTACACATCGTTTTTTCTTTGAGCTGTTGTTTGACACTTTAGCTGAAATATGTAGTTGTTGCAAGGACGAGTATACCTGATTAAATGTATCATGATTCAAAGGAGCCCCTGCTATCTTTTTAGTATTCTCTGCGACCTGGCAACTCTTGTTTGACATTGCGTTCGTAATTTTGACAATCAATGCAAGTCGGTTTTTTATGTACAGAAGTTATTTCACTATTTTTTTTTCAAGAAATAAGTTTAAATAAAAGCCCTATTACCAAAAGTGGTAAAATAACTAATGGATTAATAATAAAAAATTGTGTTTGAATAATTAATAAAAATTTGCAAACCCATTTCTACTTAAGATCTAAAGGCAAACGTTGTAGGCTTATTTGTTAACTACATAATAAAAAGACGACTTTGTCGTCCATTAATTTATGCTCTGTAAATTTGTGATACTTAAAAAAACATTTCCTTCGTAGATACCAAAAATGGTAAGTAATTATCATACTCAATAACATAAGAGAAAACATTTTTTTATGATCCCGTAGTCTTCCCCTCTTGATTTAGTGGACACATTGCTACGTGATTTTTATTCTTCGGCCACACCTAATTACCGCAAACGAGAGATTGAAGCTGAGTTAATATTATTTAAAAATCATTGCGACTCATGGAAGACATGCCTGTCTGCCGTCGGTAATAGTAGCTTATTTGAACAAAATCAATACCTTTGGTTTTTTTGCACTTCCACGCTAGAGCATGCCATTACGCGACGATGGATGCAACTGGGGAGCTCAGATAGGGCTTTGATGAGGGAAATACTATGGAGTGGGTTTGTCAATTTATCAGCCCGATCACAAAAAAGGCAACGGGACACCTTTGCTCAACTTATAGCATTAATTGGAAAACGTCAGTTCCCAAACGAAGATCCCAACTATATTATTCACTGTTTAACTTTAATAAGGTCAAATTTTGTATTGGGAATCTCTCTACTGCGAACTACATCCGAGGAGGTAGTTAGTAATCGAGAAGATGTCAGCACCGACAGAAAACAATATTTTCATTCCTGGTAAGTCCAAATTAATATAGTTATGTGCATTCTGTTAATCACACCCTTTCCTTTATTTTTGTAGTAAATAATTAAAAAAAAATAAATTGCTTTTTTAATATTAAATGCTAGAGACCGGAACTTCATGTAAATGCATGTTTGTTGTCGTTGATCTGAGATCAACATAAACTAAATATCTGTCTGAATCAGGAGTTTTTTAATTAAATGGCATCGATTTGTTTGTACATATTTTTACATATTTTGGTACCTATAAATGCATGTTTTTGCATATATTAGTCATAATGCATATTTTACTACATATTTTTTGAAAAAAAATAACGTTTACTTTCTTTCTGTAATTATTATCATATTTTCTCTAAGCAACATTTTTCTAAATCAGCCTAAAAATAGGCAACATTTAAAATTCTATTTACTATGTTTTCTTGAATAGTTGGGCTAATAGTAATAGGTACATTTTTTAGAATTTATTAATTTCTTGCACATGTATTGAAACTGTTACAAAAGTAATTGTTTTACAACCATGCAAAAACTACAAAAGAAAAGGAAAGTGAAGAATTTTTTTTCGATTTTTTATAACGGCAAAAGAAAAATAATTAATAGTTTGTGGTTCCCAGAAATGGAAATAAACGTTAATTTGTTATTTGTTTTTCTTAAATAAATACATGTTTAAAAAACCAAAAATTAATGCATATTTTTTAGTTTTTTGTACATATTTTTTTTTTTTTTTTTGGCATATTTTAAGTGCATTAAACGCAGTTATAAATGCATTTAATTCCAGTGTCTAATTATTGCATATACTTTATCAACCTCGCGGATTCAAATCGTCTACTGATTTTTTTCTGTTTTGTGTTTTTATGTTTTGACGCAGTTTTTATAAAACGAAAGGTTTTAAAAAATTCTGTCATAGTGCATTATAACTTTATTCATCAATTTTTAATAGCTTATCCAGCGTGACCGTTCGTCGACTGAAGTGGCAATTTTCAACCTTTTTTTGCAACGTTTTTTTTTTCGTTTTTGCGACTTCTGATTCTTTTTTGTTATAACAGATATAAAAATATGTTTTTTACGTATGCATGTGTACACATACATGGCAAATTTCATAGATTGTCAAACATTAATCTGCGTTTTAGAATTCGGTAATATTCGTATATATATTATATCATCAGCGAATATGACCGAATTCCAAAACGCAGATTCCTCGGAAACATGCGAAATTTATCGTACAAAATTTATTCTTTGGGCTTATAAACTGTTTCTTGCGTGAAACATGGTCAAGAAAACTATGTAAGCGCAGGACACGGCGACCAATTTCGGCGCAGCATTGTTTGCCAAGGTCAGATGTAGCCTCTGAGGCCAGCTTTGGAGCCAAAAACTTTGAGTTCGCCTTTATTTTCCTCAAAATATATCGCTCTGCCGTTGTTATATACGCGATTTTCGTGGATGAAACGCTTAATGATTTTTTGGACTGTGGAAGCCTTAAAATTTACCATTTCTGCTAATTATCGCTGTAAATGGCAATTTTTAAAGTGGTTTAAAACTAATTCCCTTTGTTGTAATGTTGTACGCGGACTCAGTTGAATTTTTGTAAGTCGAGACTTGATGAAACATAATTAGACTAACAATTCCACAATAAATCATTCCTAGAAATAGAAATACGAAACACGAAAAAAACGAACAACACTGCATTAAGGTACTGTTACAGTAGAAATTTACTGCATAAAATAAGTTGTGAGATAAAAATTTGAGTATTTTCTGTTTTTATACTTTTAAGTAGTTAAAAAAATCGTTTTTGCAATATGTAATTTTCGTTTGTTAAACAACAACGTTTTCTCTTTTAAATGACGACAAATTTTTTTCAAAATTACCGTTGGTTGTGTTTTTATAGGGCTTTAAAAACAAAATATTGCACTGCATAAAATAAGCTGTGAGCCAGTGTAAATATAAGTCAAATTAATAACAATTGTTGCACGTATACTAGTAAAAAATGTAAAAATATAGTGTGGGAAAATTAACTTAGCTCAGATTCAAAAGTTTCAATAGATAGAGGAAATGGTAAGTTTAAATTGTTGACAATAATTACCCTGTAAGAGGTGCTGAATAATTTTATTCTCGTGAGTCCTGATAGCTACTACAAAAGTCGTGGAAAAACAGTCCCAATTTACTGTCATGCCAAATCGGAAGTGGTAAGTAATTGCGGCCACGGTGTCTCTCGGTATCCGTTTGTTCAGATCAAAAAGATATGTGGAACTTCTCAGATCTATCCTCCAAGTTATTCTAGTAATTCCAAATCTAAGTTCGTTGGACTATCTGTCCCTTACAATTCAGCCAGCGTATTTATCCACAGGGTGTATGCAAGAAGAAAGTGGAAATAAAGTGTTCGATAGCCCTATCGCACCATCCTTAGCCAGTTTACCAGCAGCACAGTTGCCCGCATTGATATCGTGTCCTCGCATCCATATCAGAAAGCTGTCAATGCATTGCAATCCAGTTTAAGGTGTCCCGAATTTTCGGACTAGTTTTCGGAATAACATTCCTGGTTGTGCAAAAAAAATGCCTCCACCAACACCGTTTTTCCCTTTAGAGTCCTCTGTATAAATCTCCAGGTCGACAGGTCCTGAAGGTGTGGTCTCATCCGCCCTTCCCTCTGAAATAGCGAAGGAAAATTATCCGAGTAGAAAAGATTCCGGCGTGCAATGGTCAATAAGATCGGAAACGAAATTGACAGTCCCAATAATACTTGCATGACCGCATGGTCTGTGTCTCCATCCCCAATTCCTTGCCAGAAGTTTTGCTGTAAGCCAGTTGAAAAAGGTCAAATTTGACCTAACTGGAGTTGTTTCCAATCGTCATGCCGCGTAATAAAAAGTGTTGTTCAGTCTATGTTCAAGGTTCGGCTTTTCACCGAACGTGGACCGAACTTTGCCTGAAAATCTATTTGTTGCACAAAAAATACAAAAGTTTCAATAAGGATTTGAACTTTTTAAACAGGTATTTGGTGCTACGTTAATGCAAAAAATGTTTTTTGCTCACAAACTTCTTAACTTCCCGGGAGTATAAGCTTGAACGTCCCCAGACCTTGCTTTCTTAGCCACCTCCGTCTTGGTAGGGGTATTATGTTGTTGTGCAAATACTTGTAACTCCCAAAAATAATAGTTACGGACTACCCCAAAACCTTTTCCTAAGGCAACTGATGCATGTTCATTCGTCCATTCGTCCGGCTGGGTATACAAGTATTCTTGTGATTAAAGTACAGTTCGCACTTTTAATGATATTTTGATAAAGTTCGGCACAAACAACTTTTGCTGTAGTGACCAAGGCTATCCAAACCGATGGTGATCGGTCTATTATTTTATATAGCCCCCATACAATTGTCTCCTTAAAATAAGTAAATGCCTTAAATATTTGCTTTTTTCAAAGAAATATTTCATGTGTTTAAGACATTATGCCTCCAACTGTTACTCTGAACTGTAATATGTTTGGTCCATGGGCCACATATATAAGTCCTACTCCCGGAATAACAATTTGATGTAATATGTAAAACTGTTTGTTTTTATATTAACGATTTTGTTAAATAATTAATGGATTTTACTTTTTTTTCAAACTTATGTTATTCCCAGATTACTTTAGAAATAGTAAAAAATGTATTGAAATTAATAACACAAAAAGTTTTCTTATTAATGTAAACTGTGGAGTCCCTCAAGGTAGTGGATTAGGTCCAATATTATTTTCAATCTACTTGAACGATTTAAAGAATCTTGAATTATGGGATCAACTCTACACGACTGACTTGGTACTGAAAAACAATGTTGAAACAGATGCCCGCCCGCACTACTATTTGAATTTGCTCGGTTAAATCAGTTGGTATTAAATTCGAAGAAGACAAAACTTGTTTGTTTTGGATGTCAAGCGGTTCAAAATAACTTTACAAGCCAACCTAAACTGGGATTTACATTATAAAAAGCCTTAAAAAGAAAACAGCGCTTGCAAAAAAACTTCGAAGCGAAATTAATTATATATCACGCCTTAATTCAATCACACGAAATTTATTTAGCTATTGTTTATGAATATCACAGAAGAAATGTTCTTTTAAGTTCCTTTAAAGTATGTAAAACATGGCGTTAAATATTCTGTAATAATTAAATACCACCTATTCGACTATTTCATTTTAGAGTGGCGTATGTAAGACAATTTTAAGAATCTATGGGTTTATATGCACCAATTATTTAAATTATATGTATTTTTAAATCTATTAACAATATTGGGCACAAAACCATTTATTTTTAACAAAATCAATCAAACTATTTAACTCGTTATAACTCTAATTTACGTGTTTCAAGATGCAGATTGGAAAAATCTAAACAACGTATTGATTATATGGGTGGCACTCTTTACAATGATTTGTCAAATTAACTTAAAGTTATTGTATGATATATGTACAATAATAAAAATAAAAAAAAAATAAAAAAAAGCATTTCATTCCATCTGAGAGATGGATTAATGCTTGTCCGTTAGTCAAGTGTTGCCAAAGAGACTTTTAATGGAAAAAAGCATGGAGTATATGAACAGTAAACTTCGTCCTAACTTACAAAAATAAAACAGAAGGAAAACACTCATACCGTATCCCTTTCTCTGTTACATGTAAGTTAAATAGGTGATATTTACAACCAAAAGGCACTACTACCGTTAAAAGAGTACTGATGATGAAATTGCGTAGCTGCTTTCGAAAATTCATTCTACTTGGCTAGTAGCGGTAGAAAAATCAGCTTTTTTCAAATAAAAGTTTCTTTCAACATTAACGGAAAATATTAATTTCTTCTAATAAAAAGAAATTATATGAACTTAAGCCAAATTAAAAAGTAAACATTTGTATTAAAACTATTAATATAATTTCAATATTAAAATCCTCAATTAAAAAAATTCTTATGTTCGACATTTGAAACTCCTCTGATGTAAACTTAGAAGCTTTAAACTTGTTTTATTATTCATGAATATTAATACATAAACTCAATGCATGCTTGTGTTAAATAAAATTTGTACAAAATACGTACATAAAACTTGCCCACGTTTCCTCAATAATGCCTTTAAATCGCTAAACACAAAATAAAGTCTAGTTAAATAGTTTCATGCAAATAAAGGGGGGAAAACAATAAACGCAATTTTATAAACTTTTAACCATACGTAAATAAATTCACATTAAATTAGTTAAATTGCGAATGTGTAAAGCTATCAAGATATAAGACACATGCGCAAAACTTTCTTAAATATGTACAAATTATCCTACCAAATAATGTGAAGATTAAACCATTATTGACCATACCTTAGACGTTAAAACGAAGTTACCTTTACCTGCACAACTTTTTTGCATATGTTACCACTTAAAATAATAAAGGGTGATGCTTGACCGACTATAACTTATTTTTTGATGTTTTTTTTTTAATTTTTAATTTTAACTACTGTGCAAATAACACTTTTGTAAAACATTTTATTTGTATGTATATATGTATGTATGTTTGTAAGAATGTATGTATGTATTAACATGTAAATGTCTTTTTTGTTCTTAAAGCACGTCAATGTGTATGCCTGAAGTAATGGAATTATTAACAAAATACTTACTAATAGCTGTATGCCATATAAATGACAAAGACATTCATTCCATATCAAATGAAATCGTGGATCATAGTTTAGTAACATCGCTGCCAAATGATAATCAATTAAGGTAAACATTTGTTGTAATTTGTGTTTTGCCCCTTTTTTTATTGACTAAAAATTAATTTTCCTGTAGTTCCTGTGTGTTAGAACTGTTAACGTGCATCCAACATTTAGTGTCGTGGATAAGAACAGATTTAATATCAGAATATTTTCTTATGTCAATTTTGGATATATCACAATGGCGTTCATCACATCAAGAGCTATCATTGGCCGGTTTGTCTGTCCTGAATGAGTTGTTGTACTTGCAAAAATCTTTGCCATACAGTGTAGCCCTTATGTCTGGCATAAATGTCCTCTTGGATCAGCATAATATGTCAAAGCAACAGAATGAAATGTACACCGATAAGTTTCGTGAACTTTTACGTTTATATTCTGCTAAATATTGGCTAAAAATGTTGCAGGAATCTACAGTATTGGATAGCTTTTTAAGGTCGTTATACTGTTGTACCGTTTTTCGTAAGTTAAAAAAAATTAATTTTAAAAGAGTTTATTACATGGACGTGTATAATTTTTAGAAAATGGCGCATATGACTTTACAGAAAAACTGGAAATTTGGACTCCTATTATAAAGGGTTTGACAACACACGACAAATTAAATCGTTACAATGATATTGTACATCAATTGGTATCCGAAATAATGCATCGCATACAATTTGAATATAATAAGACTGAATTGGAGCTTTTGGACAGTGAACTAATGGAAGATAATGTAAAATATATCTATTATTTTTTTTTTGGTTTAACTAAAACATTTAAATAAATATTGTTTTTATTTTAATTCAAAGACCCAAACGGAATGGCAGCAATATTTAACACAGTGCATTGAGTGTATTGCTCTAATTGCCGAGACTCGCCCCAATGCAGTTTTTTCACAAGTATTCAGTCATTGGTCACGACCACATGTTTATCTTCAATCTATAGAGAATGATATAAATAGTGGAAAAAGTTTTGAGTTGTCGCGCAAAATCAAGTCTCAAAATTTTGCTGAACATTTAAGAGATTTTTCCACTGTCTGCCAGGCGGTAGTACGAATAGCTCCTTTGTTAGACACTAACACAACAGTCGAACATTCAACCGAAGTTAACTGCCATTTAGATATATTAGCTGCTAACCTATTAACAACAGTAAAATTTTTTACTAGCAATAAGTTACATTCAATCGATATTGATACCTCAACATTTCAGACTGATTTTGATTATTTGTGAGTAAATGATTTTGTACCCATTTATTTAAATGAAAAAAAAAAAACCTGTCTCGTTGTTTTAGATACGCTCAAATTCTTATGGCCATACGCAGCATTTTGCCAATAAGTCAATCTTTAAAATCCGATCACACGCTTTTGCAATTGTTTGAAGCGTTGGGTGGTATTTTTCAACCCAATACCATAATGGGATCATCGCCACTAATCTATATGGCAGCCAGCCAACTGTTGTTGTGCATATCATCTGTGATACGTCCAAAATATCTTTTGGAAATACCTACAATTGTTAATCTCATGCAATCGGGTCCTCGCCTCACGCATTTACCACGACAAGTTATTGCAAATATCTATATAAGTCTTATTAGTTATCTTGTGTTACCTTGGAAAAATGTCGATGAACAGCAACAGGAGTATTCGCGACGCTGTATAATTCTAAATGAGTATGTTGAATGTTTGGCTCAAAGTTTTCTAGAGTTGGATTTAAATTCTTTAAGTGCAGTAACAGCCGAAGCTAAAGTATCATCAATTTCCCTAAGTTTATTAGTTACATTTAGTTTAGTTATAGAATTCTTCAAAGACTCTCCAAATACAACAAAAGACATGTTGGCCTCTACTTTTAAGGTATGTTTGTATGTCGTGTTATCGCTAATTGCTCTTATCTTTTTAAAATCTTATACCTTTTACTTTTAACTTTTTTTGACTTCACAGCCTATTATAACAAAAGCTTTAACGATTTATAATTCATTTGGTCAAAATAGTAATGCTATTTCAATTACTGTAGCTGAGTTTTGTTTAAGCGTTTTGCGTACGTTACAAAGTCAATTGGGTTCACAATTTATCAGGGAAATGATAACACTTTTCATAACGGTTAATATAAGGTAAGTTAAAAAAATTCCAGGCTTAAATTTCAAGGAAATATTTTTAAGGCGTACAATTAGACAGAAAAAAATCAATAATTTTTTTCCTTGAAAGTTTGGGATTAAAATAAAACTATAGCTTAATTAAACAAGGATAAATTAATTTTTTTAAATAACTATAATATTATAGAGAACAATTAACACTTAGCCGTGTGGTGGTGATAGAGAAAATTTTACAAATGTTTCAATTAATTGTCGAACAGCCTGGAAATACATCATTAACTATGCTACCTTCAATATTAGATTTTACATTTGAACACATTATGCCATTACTACAAGTGGAAAATAATGTTGCCGAAACTACAGACTTGACCAGTGTGGTATATTCACTGTTTGATAGGTAAGCGAATGTTGTAAATATTTAATGTTCTAGATACCGTTGAAATAATAATAAGTAATTTTGTTTTTTATCTTTAGTATACTAACGTGTAAATGGCAATATTTTTACAAGTCACATGTTCAGCCCAATGGTGTTTTACAACAACAGAATGGCAACAATTGTAATAGCAATCCAACCATAAATCCCAGTGATAATTTGCATCCGGAACATTTTATGGGTATAATGAACGCATATGGGCAAATTGTTGTTACCGGAAACGATCCGAATATAGTTCGAACCGTTTTAATATCATTGCAAAATGTTCATGAAAAGTGGCGTCTTTATCAGAGACCACTATTCAAAGAAAACTTATTGACCTCATTTCAAAGGGCTTTAATAAATGTTCTTCTGTCTGGCGAAGGCGCTTTACATTTTGATCTACTCACAAATGCTCTGTTCGCAATGTCCCAAGTAGATACCATAAAGATGCGTGATAGTTTCACAAATGCTGGCCTACCGATTGATATAAAAATAATTGATGAAATTTGTTTAACCACAGTAAGTAAGAAGTCACTATTTTTAATAATCGAGTTTTAAATAATAACAGTACAATTATAATTTATAGTCTTAACAAATATGATAAAAAGATAAAAAAGTACTTTTTTAAACCCTTCTTTTACTCTCTATCATGATCAAAACTTATAGCTCATACCTTTCTTATTTTGATTTTTAGTTAAAAAAAATACATGCGTCATAATAACAAAAAACAGAGGGACGTAGCTTTGTTTATCGTCTTAATTTTACAATTTTTTTAGTTACGCCTTTTTGCGTTTTTGCCTACGATATGTTTGTATGTATAAATATACGAACATCTACTAAAAAAGAGAAAAATTAAAAAAAAAATTATTTTTATTCAAATTTTATAAAACATACATATTTCCTTTATTTTCTTTATTTTTATTTCATTTATACAATTAAATTACACTTACAACAAGTTTTAAAATTTGTTTCTAAATTTATACTTTTTTTGTTCTTCTCTTGTAGGACATTCCAACGTTTTCCCAGAAACTGACTCAGTTGATACAAGATGCGCATTGTGTACATTTAACCCAAACATAAAAACAACATAATTTTTATACACTTTTTTAAGGAATAAATTACATAAATACTTATGTATAAATACATATACACAATTTATTAATTAGTTTATTATATTTGGCAACGTTAACATACCACCTTATTATGAATTACAACTCAATTTTATTTCAGTTGTTATGTGAAAAGAAATTATTATCATTTACAACGTTGTGTTAGTTTTTTGGTTGACAAAAACATCGAAAAACTATAACTCGTCAGTAGTAGTTGTTTAGGTTGGTTGTAATCATGACACCAAATTTCACGTAACAAATGAAGTAGAGTTAAGTTGTTAAACATATTAGGAGCCATAATATGTTTAAACATCTTTAATTATGTATCTCGTAACGTATGGATAATCATGTGTGTAAGGGGCGTTCCTATTTAAAAATATCGGATTTTTATTTACCGTCAGCCAGATACTTGTTCGTTGTTTTTTTTAGAGACAAATAAATAAATTTTGGGATAAACAAAAGAAGTCAGTCGTAAAGTCAGAAAAGTATAATTAGTATGGGTACAACATTTTGTTTTACACATTTCTAACTTTGACCCCAATCAAATCTCTTTTAGTTCAACATGATATTACAAAACAATAGTTGTGTTTAATAACTTTCCAGAGAGAGTAAAAAAAGTTTTGAAATTGCTTTAAAAAATATTTAAAAGCAAATGAACACTACACATGGTTAAATAATTTATCAGGTGTGCTTAATTCAGAGAGAATGTTTGACTCTCTTACTTTTTTTTGTTTTTTATAGATGAAGTTTGACAATATGGTTTAAATTATTTTATTATGTGGCAAACTTCATGTATAAAAAAGAACAAAAGTAAGAGCCAAAAATTCTCTCTGAATTGCTCACACCTGATAAAATATTTCACCATTGCTTTACCAGCCAAAACTTGCAAGCAAATTTATTTTATTGTAAACTTTTTTTAAAAATTTTTTTGTAAGCCTTATGATGAAACAACTGATTGAATACTTTCTGCTTGTAAAAATTTTACTAGTATTAACAAATTATCAGAATCAATTTTGTTTCTAAACATGTTATGCTCTATTTTGGCTTCTAGTTTATAATATTTTTGTGTACGTAAACACTTATCGAAAATTTATAATAATTTTTTTTTGTAAATGAACGCACCTTATAATGAGAAAATTATTTAATATAATAACCACAAATTTAGAAAAAAAATTCTGCAACCAAAAATTTCTTGAAATAAATCTGTTTTATTTTGTTTCTTTTTAACAAAAAAAAAAAAAAAAAAATAAAAACAATTAAATATAAAAAAACTTATTTATTTTTTTGTTTTAAAGGAACAAAAATCTGGCCTACGAACCGTAATCGAAACACTAAATTTTGCCCTCTAGTATACATATCTATGTATGTGTGTATAAAGGGTAATTTTTATAGAGGCGAAAATTTAAATAAAATGGATTTATATTGATTATAAAATATTCAACATGAAAAAAAAATTCCTATAACTTTTAAAAACATACTTTGTTTGTGTATTAAATATTTTTATATTAAACTTTATCGTATAACAAAAATACTGTGTTTTATTTTTAATATAATTATGTCATTATTATTAAACATTTTACTTTAGCTTTAAATTAATTGTTTTATCCTTCATTTGAATTTTTTAAAAGGTACTTGTTTTTTAAACAATTATTTTATATTTATTAAAATACTTTTCAATTTAAAAACTAATCAAAATTTTATTTAAAAAAATATAAATTTTTTTTATTATTGTTTCCCTCATTAAATTTATATAAAAAAAATTTATTTGTGATTTGTTTGCTCTATTCAGCATTACTAGTTGGTGCTTAAAAAATTGTTAATTTTTAGTTTGTGTTTGCAACTTCAATTTGATTGTATTCATATACATGCATACATATAGTATATTTAGGTAGTATACATCAACCAAATGTTTACTGAAAATTTTTCTAGTTAGTCTTTGACTACGACATGAAATTACTTTCATAAAATTTTTAATTGTAGTCAAAAAGGGTTATGGAGAGCCTACTTTCCTATGCGACTCGTCCAAAAGCATATACATAAATGTATGAAAGAAATAATGGGGCCGAGCCGGGGACTCGATTTGAATAAAAGTTTTGCTCGATCAATTGAGTTGTCAATGCTTTAAACATAAGAATTTTTCAAATTTGATTCGAATAAATTCCGCGATTCGGCCCCTCACACGATGAAATTTTTTTTGAAATTTATTGTTTCTAGACGAAAGGTAAATATGGTACTAGACATGTTGAAATTTTTCATAAAATTACTTTCATGAAATTTTGCTATTGGACACAAAGGGTAATAAAGACCCTACCTTTCTACATCTCTCGTCTAGGAACTTTAAATTTTAAGCAAGTAATTTTATGAAAAATTTGATCGTGTAAGTCGAGTACTAATGAAAAATGCATCGTCTTAATATAGTCAAAGACGTTTATTTTTTTTAATAAAATTTTCATGTTATTTCATATAATTTTACAAAATTCTTTTTTTATTTTTTAAAAAGGGATGTTTTTGTGGTCTGGATTTCTAACAAGATTTTAATCTTAAGGCTGTCAATGTAGTAAAGGTCGGATTTTGCTTACAGTTTGCGCTACATAAATGGAACTGTCTGAACTTAGTTGAACTAAATAAATTCCTTTTCCTTTATTGAAAAATGCTTTACGTTGTTTACATACACATGTATGAATGCATGTTTAATGTTTTCGTCGGGGTTACAATGCGCTGGTATAAAAGTAGTTTTGAGTAAATGGTGTTGTATGCCGAAATTCTCAACAATTATCAACACTAATCAGAATGATGCTGAAAAAAAGTATTATGCCTTTGTATAGACAATTGTAACGCTCAAAATACTAAAGTTTTAGACTTGTCTTTAATCGAACGACACCTTAAATCTCAAGTTCCTAATTTAATTAAGTGACATTTGTTTTAAAGCTTCTTAGCAAGTTCAAATTTTTTAGGCGTTTTAAACAAACTAGGTTGTATTTATTACTATAGAGCGAGATGAAAATATCCCACTTTCCCGGGAAACCAAAAAGTGCGAGAAAATAAAAATCCTATTACTATTGGTATGTAGCATGAATTTTAATTTGGACACGCTTCATATTACAACCATTTTTTCATATCTTTTTCACGACACATCAGTTTGGGACTAAAAACTTATTTCTATGTAAAGCCCATACAAAACCAATTAAAAAAGGAACTTGAATTAAGTATTTACCAACACTAACGCCCATGTTCTGACAATCGCATTTCGCAAAATATTGGCGATGCGATTTGAAATCGCATAACAGGTGTTCTGAAGTTCACAATCGCAAGAAAGTTTGCGACTTCAAATCGCAAGAGGTAGATGAGGTGAACCGATGTTTTTTGCCCAAACTAGGTTTAAAACAGCCAATCAAACTATGCATAATTATAATATATGGGGTTTTTGTTATAATTTTCACAATTTGTTTTATTTTTTGTAAACAGTCTCAATAAAAATTAAATTTAAAAAAACTGTTAGTTATGTACATCTTCATTTTTCAGTTGCTTACTTTTTTTATGTATGAACTTTATTGGAAAACAAGAAAGAAAAAATGTTGTTGCAGAAATAGGTACAATTTTTATATATTCCTTGGTTTTTTGTTTTGTATTTTTAAAAGAAACATGTTTTTATTTTCGAATACATCATCGAAAAAAAACAAAACGCAAAAAAAAAACGCGTGAACTACAGAACATGCAAAAAAATTTTTTGCGATTTACAAATCGCATGTGATTTGACAATCGCGTGAGAGTCAGAACATGGGCGTAAAATTCATTTACGATTCTTAAACTTACTTGGGATAGAAGAGAATAAAGAGTTTTAAGAATGAACAAAGATTTCTAAGAGCTTCATGGAGGAACCTCCACCAATTCATATTTTATTTACAATACAATAATTATTATGAATTAGGCCCTTAGTTTTTAGTGCCTAAGGCCCCTATTATGGTTTAAAACTCAACTCTATTTCAGTTGTAATATAAAATATGGTGTCATGCTAACAATTAAACCAAACAACTGCTACTGACAAGTTGTAATTTTTCAATGTTTTTGTCATTTAAACTTAAACAATACAGTTGTAAAAGATATTAATTTTTTACAGGTTTGGTTATATGTAATTGTAATATCAAGTTTCACATAAAAACTGAAGTAAAATTGAGTTGTAAACCATAATTAGGGGGGGGGGGGGGGGCGGGGGGGGGGGGGGGGGGGTTAAAAAATAATTTTATTGACTGTTTTTCTTAGTTTTATTGGAAAATAAAAACTTTATATATTTTTTTCATTTTATTTTTATAAATACATTTTTTTTATAAGTTTTACTTAAGACTTTATTTCCTCAATTTTAGTTAAATTCTATCTGTTTGATTTTTTATAGTTTTATTAACAACAATAAATATTTATGATTTACCTAATTTGCATATGATTAAACTTAAAAGTTTATTTAAATCCGCTTGAATAATGTCATGTTTTTTCACTTAAAAACAATTACAAAAATGTTTAATAAAAAATCAATTATTAGTTCTTTAACTAGTACATGCAACACCACTTTAGATTTTTAATTAACTACCTTATAACTAAAAGTGCCCTACCAGAACAGTGACAGTCATTTGATTGGTTATATGACCGACACAGATGACCGGTCATTCGGTAATTATTTTATATCATTTTCTTAAGGGCGATGTGAAAAAAATGACCGAAACTTTGTGTACGTGTGATCTTGCATCTCTCTCGCACCTTCAGATGTGATAGAAATATTGGTCACAAATGACCGAAAAAAAATGTTTCAGTGTTAGTTTCGGTCAAAAATTTCTTGTAGGGTGTGCTTTAAATTCATGTCATATTTGGCATGTTCTGCATTCCACTTTAAATAATAAATATTTCTTTAATTTAATTTTTTACGTTTCATTTGGGTTTGATTTTGAACGAATAAAAAATTGTAAGCATTAAAAAAAATAACTTTTAATTTTTTAATTTCTTTTAACTTTAATTCTATTACTTTTCTGGAATATGCATGACTTTGAATAAATATTTATTTAAAAGGATTTTTAGAATATATAAAAAGTTTATTTTAAAATATGATTAGTATTTTTTAAGAATAAACCAGCTTCAAAACCTTTTTAGGATATTCATTTTATAGTTGTTTAGAAGAAGACAAAGGCCACTGTCGTCAAAAACTAAAAGGATTTATTAAAAAAGTATTATCAGCGCCATTATAACTATTCTTGGGAAAATGAGTTGACGGGGAATAAATTTTCTCAGGATTAAAACTCCCTTATTATTAACAGCGGAGAAGATCAGTGTTGCGGCAAATAGGATTTCGAATTTTCGCTATTATCTGTTTTGATGTAAACTGTGTTTCTTTGTGTCGAAGAAATTTTCCGGGAAGAGTTTATTTTGAAAAGCGGAACAAGGAATATGAAAAAAGACTTTTGTCTTTGTTCAAATAAGTTTTAAATATTCTAAAACGAGCATAAATAGCTAACTTGGCATTACTGCTTATAAAATAAAGCACAGGTTTATTTTTTGTATCGGGTTTTTAAGACTAGGTAATTCAAAAAGAAAGTGCCATGTTTATTCCAAAATCATTACAACGCTAAACTATATTAGAATAAACAGAGGGCCAATTATGTTATTTAGTTGGATTCGAACATTTTCCGACTTTGTACAAATTCGAAAATTTATTTTAAAAAAAATTAATTTTTATTTTTTTAATCAAAATTAATATCTATAGAATACAACCGCAAAATTCAAAGGTGCCACCATGTTTTTTTTAGCATTTTCGAATTCGCCATCAAGTGAAATTCCCCTTTATGGATCTTTAAAACGTTTTTAATCAATACGACAAGCTTTTCAAAAGCCTTAACGATTTGAATCGGATTACATAGAAATATCTAGTTAAGGAACTAATACTGTTAATAAAAAAAACTTATTGTTTAAAAAAAATTTAATTTACTCACACTTTAGTTTAAAGACATCAAACAGTTACAAGTAAAACAGAGCTATTAAATTAACAGATTTATGCGTTATAACCACAATTATAAATAAATAATTTTTGCACATTGGTTAGCAGTTTTAAACTAATTACTTAATCTCTAGGCATGTATGGATAGTTAAAAACAATTATTTTAGTTATAAAATATTAATTTAAAAAAACACATTCAATTATATTGAATAACTTTGTATTCTCTTTTAGATTTTATTATTTACTTTTTATTTGTGTGTTTATTATAGTTTAATTATTAAAAAAAGTTTACTTTAGAGCAGAGGACAGAAATAAAGTTTATAGTTAAAGCATTTAAATTAAATTTAAATGCGCAATTAACATTTAATTAACACTAAGAGTTTTTGGTGGCACAGCCACTTACAATATCTAACAAGATTTTATTTTGCTTAAAACAAATTAAAAAATGATTTATCTAACTGCTTTTTTTTTTATTCAAACATATTTTTTTTTGTAATAGATGAGGATTTTTTTTATGATTTCCTCTTATAAAAAAACAATTTTTTTTAGCGTTACTATCAAGCGCTGACAACAATTTTTTTTATATATTTCTTACAAAAAATATATATTTTTTTTTGCAACATCAACAAAGCAAATTTGTTTTTGTACACATTTTATACTTAATGAGAATAATAGTTTTACAAAAAAAAATTGTACATAACAAATAGACAACATAAATGCCGCATAAATATTTATGCAGTTTACAAATCGTATAAAGATGCGATCATTATAAGAGCTCATCAATAATTTTACTTTGATGCTCACTAAAATGTCAAAATTTGTGTGTGTGTGTGTCAAAACTTTTGTTGTTTTAGATACGTGTGGGGATTTTTCCATTTGTTTAATTAAAACATTTTTATTAAAAACAATCCCTAAATGGTATGATTGTTTTTCAAAGCTTTGATAAGTAATGCTTTGACAAAAAAAAATGTGGCAGTATTTCTTTACTTGGGTAAAATATAACTGCCTTTTAACAAATTTCCCAAAATTAAACAAAAACAAACAATTACAACTTTTGTTGAATAGAAAATTTTCTATTTTGTATCATCTTGATCCATAGGTTCCTCGGGCTCATCACAAGAAAGAGATCTGTAAGGAAAAACGTAAACATATATGAACATAACAAATATTAATTTTCATTATAAATATTGGTGGGAAAATATTTTTGCATAAAATCTTAAGTTTACTTCTACAATTTACTAGTGAATTCATAAAAAACGACTTGTTTTTATAGTTAAAACTTTAGACAATAGGATGCCTTATCGTGTCACTATTTTAATGTGCTAATGACAACTGACATTATTTACAACAAAAGTGTCAAGCTGCTTGCATGCTGACAATATCAACATGATTAGTGAGTGGCATGACCTTGGAGTATTAAACCATAATGGTTTATCAAGCAGCACCAAACTTTTTGAGGCTACAACCTAGATGTAATTAACGACTTTGTTTATAAAGGGGCCAGTGAAACTATTGGAAACAGGTTTAGCTTAGAAATTAAACAGAGAACAATCCTGTCCATTGAATGCTACTTTAGGGTTAAAAGGCAATTGAAAGGCGAGATCTGCTTAAATTGCACATCCTACTCCGAGCTGAAACATGGACAACGAAAAGATTAAAGGAGAGACAATGTTAATTGCCTTTAAAAATAATAATAATAATACTTTATGATAATTTTTATTTAGGCTCTGAACATAAAAAAAATAAATTAATTTAAAAAATGTTTAGGCAATTTTTAACTGTACATACTTGCCCATGGACTGCATTGATAGTCCGGCCATAGCTGTCACAGTATCGGATTCATCGTGCTCGGTTTTTAAAGCTTCTAGTGCCGAAATGCCCACGGTATGAGCCAACCGTCTAACACAAGGCCAATGTTGGGACTAACGAAAGAGAAAAAAAGTAACAATATAAAAATTTTTTGCTTGTAATTTTAAAAGCTCGATCAAGCGGTACCTGAATGGCTATGGTTTTCTGTAGCGTATCAATTGCATTTTGACATGGACGACGATTAAGTTCACTTTCCGCAATAGATGACAAAGGATCACCTAACAATGCTCTTACACATTCTTGTGCTGAATCACATATAGCTGGCAAATCGTAACCACCTTCAAGAGCTAAAACAATCTTACCATTGGCCAGATGCATTAGTTCACGTGTCATAAAACCAAAACAAGCAGGCGATACAAGATAACCACCTAATGGAGCGGGATGACCTGATGCAGCATCGAAACCAGCCGAAACTAAAACAATATCAGGATTAAAATAACGAGCAATAGGCATTACAATAGTACGGAATGCGGCAATATATTCGGCGTCACCCAAAGGTGGATTTAAAGCACCGGACCAGGAAATGTTAACATTATAGCCTAAACCAGGACCGGAACCACACTGAAAAAAAATATTTTATGTCTACTACAATTATGTTTAACAAACGAATTGATTTTTGATTTTTTACCTCTGTGGGACCACCAGTACCTGGGAAGAAGTTACCATCATCATGGCGATGAATTGAAAGATATAAAATATCGGAACTTGTATAAAAAGCCTGCTGTGTACCGTTGCCATGATGGACATCCTTAGATTAAAAAAAAAAAAAAATATTGAAAAATTCAAAAATTCTAATTTTTAAATGCAAAGGAAAATTTGATTTATGAACAAGGTAATGAATTTGTATGCATTGATTGATTTTTCAGTTTGCTTTGCAGTATAAAGTTTTAACTTTTTACTTACAGTTAAGTCATATACTTTAAATATGTATTATGATTCCAAATCAATATTTATAAATAATATTGATGCATTGGAAACAAAAAAACGTTGCCTAAAATGTAAGCTTTGTATTAATAAGAAAGAAGTTAAAATTCCAATCTGCAAAGCAAACTGCGTTTAGGAAGCCAGCCTCTGTTTAAGATTTAGTGATTGATATGCATTTTCTTTAAACATACCCAATCAACAATAAGAATCCTTCTCATTTCTGCAAAACGCTGCCTAAGTAATTTAGCTGCTATCGCTATGGAATTAAAAAAGCAGAAACCCATGGCCAAATTAGCTTCGGCATGGTGGCCGGGAGGTCGTATAACTGCAAAACCGTTCTTAAGATCACCTTTAGCTGTTTTCATTGCTAAATCGATCACACATCCAGCTGCCATTCTTGCTGCTAACGCTGTATAATGCTCGTTCCAGGTGGTGTCCAAGTCAACACCCACACCTCCGCACGACAGACGTACAAAACTTGCTGAGGGAGCGGCATTTTCTAATTTTTGACGATTAGCAGCCAATTGACATTGATTTGAGCCGAACAGCATTACATGGGCTTCTGTATGCACCGTTTGAATTTCTTCAAGTGTAGCCTTTGGAGATCTTAATCGATGACAACGTTTGGCCAAATCTGTTTCATTTAAACGAGCCCATACGCTTTGTAAACGGCCACTGTGCTCCGGATGAATGCTATTATTGCCGCATATACAAACATGTTTTAGCATTAAATTATCGTAAGCTAAACCAGTTGTTATTTTATGTGCAGGCGGCAAATCATTACTAGGTATTGGTGGTGTTGCCTGTTGTTGTTCGGTGGTTAACAGAGCATGCCGGGTAGACAAATCCATTAGATGTTGTCGTCCATGTCCATGTATGGCTAAATTAACTGGTGGTATATGATCTGCTGATGATGATGTAACAATGGGACCTGCTTGTGGTATATGAGTAGATTGACCTGTATCGGGAATTTGACTAAGACCATGTGGACCCAAGTGAACTAATGGCGAGGAAAGCGTTCGTGATAAAGGTCGGATAAGCCCTCTTGACACTGCGTCGTCCATTTGCAGAGAGTGCATATATAATAACTCACGTTGTTGTTGTAGGTACTCTTTGCTGCGCATCAATTTATTCGGTTTATTGGGTACACAAGCTGGTGGAGGGCCCGTTACATACGCTGGAACAGACGTTATACCTGTTGTTGCATTAGGGAGATTTTGTGAGGTACTTGTGATGACTGTACTTGTTAACACTGTTTTAGGAGGTTTCTTTTTGTCGGTGAGATCCATTACTTCGGCGGCATCGTCTTCTTCCTTCAGTTGAGTATCACGTACAGCTCCGCTACGAGTTAGTACAGTTTGTCGTATTTTTTGTGTTAATAGTAAATGTTGTTCGTAAGCTTGTCGTTCCGCCTATGAAAAAAATTTATATAAAAAACTAAATAGAAAACTACAATTTGATAAAAATAAATTTTTGGTTCTTATAAAACGAAAAAACCAAAATGTTTTTGTGATTTTTTCTTTTTTAATTTAATGATTTGCAAAATAACATTTTTATTGACAAATATGATAATAGTTTATCAAATAGATTCCTGAGTTATTTGTGGCATTTAAAAAGTTTTTATCTAAAATTCTTATTAACGATTAAGTAGGAAAAATAAAAACTTACATCACTATTTTCATAATGAGTAGGGGTTATATTCAACTGTCCACTACCAGTGAGCATTGGATGACCCAAAGGTAACGGTGCAGACTGTGTTCTTCCCAACGGTCGATGGCCCTGTTTGTTAAGATGAGCCTGAGCGACCTGAGCATCTGTAATTGGCTGACCGTACATAGCGGAGGAAGATTGCGGAGATTGTGCTACAGCATGAATTCCACCTGTAGAGGCAACATGCATCAAAGCTGAAGCGCCTGTAGATGCAGCATGTGCTTGTGGCGGTGCCACATCGCCGACCAAAGAAGCCTGTGATGATGATGTGGATGTTGCTGAAGCAGAACGAACAACTGGAGATTGCGGAGGTGCCGCTGGTGCCACAGCGGGATTAGCTGTTGGTGGTACTAAAGGACTAGGTGGAGGTACAACTTGTCTACCAAATGGTACTGCTAATGGATTATAATATGTCGGTGGACCCGATAAGCTGACTCCTGGTGGTATATTTCCGCCACTGACAACATGTTGTCTAAATGCCGCTAACATGGCATAATTAGCTGCGGCAGAATTGTGAGCATTCGGTAAATGTGGACGGCCTAATGATATATTTGGCATAGATGGTGAACTAAATAATGACAAGTCATTAATGCTGCTTCGTTGGCCTGGCTGGTACTGAACGCAATCTTCATTTTCTTCTTGTATTGGTGTGCTCGTGGGTGAACCGTGATTATGGCCAACAACACCGGTACCAGCCGTCGTCAGACTTGATGATGGTGGAGAATTTGGACCAGAATCAGGTGTACTACTGCAATCTAGTACGAAATCAAATATTTGTATTTATTGTTTACATATAAAAACATATAAATACATTTTAAAGTAGATTTATGAAATATTGCGATTTTTTTTTTGAAGTTATCATTTGAATTATTTTTTCAAACTGAGTTAGTAATAGAGTTAATACAAACAAACAAATTATTAAGGAAACAACATTCAAAATAGAAATTAAGCAATCACAATTAATTAGATAAATTAAATAAACTAAATTAAAAATTATTACAAAGAAGGAAAATAAATTTAAAATCGCTTACATTGCTCTTCTATTAAGCCCTTTTTCGTTAATTAAAATAAAAACTTTTAACGAAAATGTTGTATGTATTAACTCTCTACTATAAACTCCTAAAAAATGCATGTTTTCGCTTAATTGCATACGTACTTGTTAACGCAGAATTTTGCTTTATATGCCTTCTTTGGGCGGCTTGTAACAGGCGTTCATGTCTTCTAATACCAGCTGGTCCACTGATTCGCGCTTTACGTTCAATGACACTAAGCTTTAAGCGCATCTTAAGTAAGTTTGGTTCGGATGCTGTGTGTTATAAATTAAAAGTAGTTGTTTGTTTTCTTTTTCTTTTAACAGTTATTTGGAGTAGAGGTTTTATTGTTTTTAAAAAATAAACGTGTACATTCATACATATATCCATATACACATACATATGTACATACATACATACGTACGTACATTCATACATAAATAAATACATACATACATACATTTATTTATCTAAGAAGTTATATCGCTGAACACTGAATTGTCACAGTATCAAAGCATCAAGAAGCGAAACTGTAAAATGTTTGAACAGTTCCATATAAATTTCGATTATATATGTGCATACATATATATTAACTAAAAAGTTTTATTTTTTTCTAACCAGCGAAACTTTTTCATTAGAATTACTACACTTTAGCGATGGTATAATGTATTCTTTCAATTCCGAATGGCGGCACTTTTTAAATACTAAAACGATTTAGTATTATTATTAAATTTTAATTATATTCCGCAAAGTTTGGTTACAAACTGATACATTTTCGATATTTAGTCACCGAATTTTGCACCACATACATATGTACGTATCTAAAGAAGTGACTAAATAGTCTCATTTAGTAAGTATAGTAGAAATGAAAGGTTACTTCTCGAACTGGGACACTATTTAGATTAAAAAATGATATCATATTAGGTAAGTTTAAACTCTTTTTTTCTGTATCGAATAAGTGTCTTTTTGAATAGAAATCGTTCGAAGGGCACACATATTCCATTAATCTAAGAAACTTTAAATTTTCTGCGCAAAATTTGACATTCTAGTTTTTCGATAAAAAAGTCGACTTTTTAAATGTTTTCATCATGTATAATATTCTAAAAACATCACATACATAAATGTTCATTGCCTATACAAACAAAGATGTTTTATTAAATAATGCTTTTCAAAAAACAGAAAGTTCCTTAACTTAAGTATAGAGTAATCGGTACCGAAAACGAAAATAAAAAAACATTGCTGTTCGCAAATGGCTCGTTTCTAAATCATTTCCTTTCGTATAGGAGTGTTGCGCCAAAAAAACAGAAACTAAACAGAAAGAAACCAAATTTTGAAAGATGACGTTTTGTAGCCCCAGCATCGAAAACAGCTAAGATGATGTTGATTTTATTCGGTTGTCAAATGAATAGTTTTTTTTTGTGGCGCAGTTACGTTGTAAATTTTTGTTTCCAATTTCTAGATAAAACATTTTTTGTCACAAATATTTGAAATATTATGGAACATTTTTTTTAACAAAACCTGTATTTCGAATACCGTTTTCTCTAATATCGGCATCAGACTATTATTTTAATTTCGATTAAATTGATTGAATATTGTAATCTTTCCTAAAAAAACTTCTTTAAAGAAAAGATACACTGGCCGTTATACAATACCGTTACCGTTACCGATACCGAAATTATATATTTTTAAGTATCCAACACCGTTACCGATGCTATTATTCGTTTCGGTTGCTAACAATAATAATAATAACTCATACGTAATGTTGCACTATGCCGATGAACAAATTTAATTTTTTTTTACCAAAAAATTTTTATGATGCCAAGTTTAGGGCGGCCCATTATCATAATAATTAAAGTAGGGTTATTAAGGGCATATTTGACAGTTGTCTAAGAAAAAATTTTCAAATTAGCCCTTAAAAAACCTACTTTAATTTTTATCAATATGAGCGAAACGTTTTACGTACCTATGTATGTATGTACTTTTATTATTTTGTTGAGCTTGAATTCAATAGTTTTTTTAGGTCATTTTTATTCTTGAGCCTTGAGTAATAATAAGAAAATTGTCTTATAACAAATAGTTCACCTATAAATAAAAAACGCTTAACACACCGCACGGTGATAATTTAAAAATTATACATAAATAATGGTAGCCTTTCAATACAAATCTATAAGATGGTAAAAGCGCTACGTACACTAGATGGCGTTAGTATTAGAATGAAAAAAGGAAAAGGCTTTGATTTGTTCAGTTTAAAATGGAAAAAACTTCGTGCTGACTTACAACGGTACATAGGCCAGAGGTTTAAATAGCTGATGTTTGCAACCAAATAACTAAAAACAGATCAAAAAGTACTGGTGATGAAAATTGTATGTTTTAAAAAATACATTCTACTTGGTTTGTATCGGTAAGAGCTTTCCTTCTTAAACTAACGTTAATAAAGTGAAAAAGAAAAATATATTATTTTCTTTATAACCAAAAAATAAAAATGAAGTAGGAATCGAACTTGAGCCTAAAGTAATAATAGCAACATTTTTATTATTTTCAGATATTTCCATACCAAACAATCAGTAACTTCTCAAAGGAAAATATGTATATTTTTCAAGTTCAACAAAATAATAAAAGATTGAAAGACAAAGGTTGAAGAAAGGGGCTTCTTCTACTCATGTGTTTTTGTTTGTGTGCATTTTTTTTCGGTACATACATTTACACATGTATGTACATATTTTTAAAATAATTATCATATTTAAATACATATTTCAAATAAAAACATTTTTGAATATTTCATTAACATAAGTAATAGATTAGTTTTTTAACTGCACAGTTTAGCACTTGCTTTCTGGTGTTAATGGGCGCAATAACATCAAAAAAGTACAAAACTTTCCTTTATTTTAGTTAAAAAAAAAAAAATAAAAACATGCAAACATTGTAAGATCATTTATCGATTTTTTTAACTTGTTTTAAAATTAAATAAAATTAAGAAAATAATATACAGCATATGAAAAAAAATAGTATTAAAAAAACTTACCAGTTTTGCGCAAGGGAAAATCTGTTTCGTATTTAAGTAAAGATGATGGAGGTGGTTGTGGTATTTTATATGGATGAGAACTAGTAACTGTACCAATTGGTAGTGATTCACCGGATGAACTTTTAACAACGCTCCTAACATAATATTATAGAATTTTTAAAAACTTTTCTGGTTTTTAATATAATTTCAATATTTTAGTTTTAACATACCTATTTCGATAGGGCGATGTAGTTTGCATGCCATTTGGGGAGGACGCGGCCTGTTTACGATTTAATATGAAACACTAAAAAAAACAAAACTTTTATTACCAAAAACTATGATAACAAGTTTTTAGCTTGAAGAATTGTATTTTGACACATTTAAATTCTATAAAACCAAATTTGAGTCAAAACGCAAACTTTAATAAAAAACCAATTGTTGCCAGCAACTTACATTTAATATTTGTTTGACTTCTGGACTAGCATTTGCACTGTTTTCTTTACGTTTTAAAACAGCTTCCCTTTCTCGCCTTTCTCTCTGTGCTTGATCTTCCATAGCAGCTGCTGAAATAATTCTTTGTTCTTGTAATTCCTGATAAGCGCCATGTGTGTTATGCACTGCATACTAAATATACATAAAATATAAGATTAAAAATATTATTTATTTATTTTATGCTGCTTATGTATTATTAATAACTTTAAATATTTAAAGCTACTAACTTAACCAACTAGATATCTTATAAATGATGATTAATTTAATAAAAGATTTTATTGTCATTATGTTAAAAAAAGTACTTATAAAATGTTTGCAAAATTTATTAATGCTTTTTAATAAAGAAATTTAATCCCAAGTGAGACACTATCTTATCGATTAATCGCTTAAGCAAGAAAAGTAGCAAATTTCGATTAAAGATCATCTCGAAAATTGTTCGTCGTACAATCGACTATTTGAATAAAATTAATTTTGCTTTAAAATTCCTTCATTAAATACATATTATGATCCCTATATTTTTTTGTATAAAAACGGTCAACGTTTTTAAATTCTATGGTTAACTAAAAAATTCTAATATTTGAGATATTTTAAAAGGCTTCTTAATCGATTATGTATTAGTTTCACGAAGGAGTTACCCAACTTTACTAAGATAACCACCAAAAAACTTACAATTAATTTATCTTTAAAAAAGTTCAATTTTTTTTTTTTTGAAAAATTAGAGAATTCTTATTTTTTGATTATTAAATAAAAGTAGAATTAGAAAAAACTTTACATTTATATAACACGTTCATAAAATAACACATATTCGAAACTCCCCACAAAAGTTATTATATTTTAAATGAGGGACCTACCCAGAGAAAGCCGTAACGGCACGACTGGCGGCTAGCCGCTTAGATTTTTTAAATCAAGCCAAGACGCCGCTGAAAAGATCAGCGGCTCTAATTTAGGCCATTTTTTTTTTTGCCATATTTATTTATTTTATGAGAATTCGTTTTACCCTTTACATTGTGATTATGGTATATATAAGTAACATTACGTTTAAAATTTGTTAGATATTCATTTGCAACCCGATTAAGTGTTTATATTTTAGATTCTTAAAGATAAGGAAGTTGATAAAGCCTTGGATGTCTGTCTATCTGTTGAAATCAATTTTGAGGTGCCGAAATTTCTACAGATCCTAGCCGCAAAAACCGAATCCTAAAAAATTATTTTAACCCATTTCATTGATAAACAATAGTAAAAAAATTTTGGTTTCAAAGTGAAATATTTGATAAGAATTCTAACGAACCACAATTCGGTGCGAAGCCGTTAAGCCGCCGAAAATTTTTGCTTTTCAGCCGCCACCGAATTTTTTTGATCGGATCGTTTTTCTAGTCGAGAACTAATAAAGTCGTAATAACCCGTTATTAGTACAAATCTGTCAGATATATTCCATATGGACCCGCTATTGAAAACTCTAGAAACAATGGTGTATACTAGACATCTGCATGACTATATTCATTTAATTGCCTATACACAACAAAAACAATATTCATTTAAACATTTTTCATTCTATGGGAGATAAATAAAGTTAAGTCAGTAACAACACAAGAAAGAATGTATTGTGTGTTACACTCATTGATACAAAAAGAACACATTCATTTTACAGTTTTCGTTTTCAATGTGTATAAAACTTACTTGAAAACACAAAAACATAGCAAAGTCTCATTACAGTTAGAGTTTTTATAAAAACATTCAGGTGTTTTTTCGAGTTAATGAATGTTTAACAACAACAATAACGACAAATTTGCAAACACAAATGAATGCGCTGAATAATAATTTTTTACACCAATCATACAGCAATATTCACACATTCTATTCAGTATTTATTTATATGAATGTATGGGTAATATTTTGTTTTCGGTTGAAGTTGTTTTTTATTTGCTTTTGCTTGTGGGTTCATTTATTTAGTTTGTTTAACATTGAATGAAAAACACTATGTTGTTGAAAAACAAACGAATGTATTTAAACGACATTTGGGTGTAGTCAAGCAGACCTCTAGTGTATACACGACCAAAGTATCAGCAAAAAACTACGATGACCGATCATTTTTAAACAAAATTTAGATATGTTTCCCAATATGAATGTAAGTATGTATATGTCGGTAACTATTAAAAAAAGAAGTGTCGATTGCATTGATAAATATATTGAAAAAAATTTACAACAATTACACAATCGTTTTTTTCATTGTGGGATTCCATTAAGATATATTTGGGACGATAATAAATGCATATGTTCGCAGCTTTACAAAAAAAGATTTTAAGGAACTTGAGTTGAATGTACTAAATTAGAAAAAAAAGTATTAATAACAGCTATTGATGTTATTCAAAAAAGAATATTGATGTTTTAAAATTTTTTTAATACAAATGAAAAAAGTTTTTTGAAGTTTCCTGGTGCATTTTTTTTTAACAGATATGTACATACATATATATGTACATAATTAAGTACATATTATACAATACATACAAATGTATTGTTTAGTAAAATAATTTTGATTAGTAGTAGCATTAATCTATAAAACATGAAAAATGTGAGCAATAAGAAAAAAATAATTTTTAGTTTATTAAAGCATTATTGCGAATTTTTCTGAAAGCAGTAATTTACCTATAAAAAAAGTTATAATTTAGGTTTATCAAACATCCTGTCAATGTTATGCTTGTTTAATATGTACAAATGTGCACACACGCATACATATGTATACACACTTTTCTTTAAAAAAAAACAAGTGTCAAGGAGCGACAACTTACATGAAATTTATGTTCCAATTGTAATTTATGCTGTAATTCCAATTGTTTTGATTTTTCTTGAAATGTATGAAACAACATTTGTTTTTGTAATTCTTGGTTCTTTTTTAACTGTAAAACAAACAGAAATAGAAAAAAAAATTAAAAAAGGAAAATCTAAAAGTATTTGAAATTTGTTCCAATTTAAAAACAAAAAAAAGAAATTTACAGTCGATTAAGTCCGACTCCGTTTTAATCAAAATGTTTTTCTAATCAAATTTTTGAAGCCAAATTTCCTTTCAATACCACTATGCTCCTATTATAATGCATTATAACGTTACAATATGATAGGTGGATCAATAATAGGCAGACGTTAAAAAATTGATTGAACCATTTCGAATTTCAGGGTGTTTTGGTTATATGCAGGGCAAGTTAAAAATGGCACGAAATTAAAAAAGTATCCAAAATGGCCCAAAAAACGTTCAAATGACACCAAAAAAGGCATGAAATAATAAAAAGATATGCAAAATGGCACCAAAAATCATTGAAAATTGCACAAAAAATGCATAATATTAAACAAACCAAAACAAATTTTAGAAGTTTTATTTTATCGAATTCAATTTTTCAAAAAAGAGATTATCTTCTATAGTCACATAAAACAGTTGAATACATGTAGTATATTCGTTCGACATTAGTAGCAAAGTATATTTAATAAAGTAACCCCAATTTAATTGTCATTTAGACTCTATATGGAAAAAATGTTGTTTACTTTTTTATATGTGTAGTTTGGCAGCTAGCCATCATAAAAATCAGGAGCAAAAAATGATCAGCTGTGTTTGTGACTATACCTTATTCGATGTACCATGATTTTGATATTTTTAGTAACTAAAGTTCATCTCAATGGTGGTTTTCAGACAAGACTAATTGTGCTGGCATAAAATCGCAGTTTGTAGGCTTTTTCGGTGAAGAGAGAGGTTTTGGTTGGCATAATTTTTTCAACCAGCTTCAACCCCGCACAAGCAGAACAAAACTAACACATACACACTAATAAACGTGAAATAAGCAAAGAAAATACTAACACACACAAAGCTTTGTATACGTGCACAGTTTTATGTCAGCATAATTAGTCTTGTGTGAAAACTAAAGAACAAAATTTTGTGCGGATTAAAAATTAGTCTTGTCTGAAAACCCCCAACAACTCTATAAAACATTTTACTGCCAGACTGTCAAAAAAAGCGTTTTTTGGCGAGAAAGGCTAGAAATGTTTTTTTTTACAAAATAATAAACAAAATTGTAAGAGCGCTTTATTCGTGCCGAATCTTAAATACCATTCACATTGGCACTTCAAAACCCCGAACCATTTTTCTTTTTTTATTTTTACCTATTACAATTTGCCACATTCGACCTTTGTAGGAGCACCCTAGAAGCTACGGGAGCAATTTAAAATTTAAAAAAAATTTAACTTTGCATGGTAACCCTGTTAGGGGGCGGAGATAGGTTGTTAGTATGTTTCACAAAAATGTTTGTGATGAAAAATTAATAGAAGTCAGTCTTACATTGCACCCGTATAGGGGCAACTCCAGGGCAGTTGTATAGGTTTTTATATACAAATTTTAGAGAAATTAACAAAGTAGTTAGTCTTGGGTTTTGGCTTATATCTCGGTCAGTTATTGGGCGATTTCGCTAGGTTTCAATAGCGATTTGCTCGCAGATATTTCTGATAGTTTGATACCACTTACGGGTCTATGTGACATGGGGGGGATTTAAAAAATTGGTTTCAACTATAACACGAACAGACGGACAGACATATAGACGGACATCGCTAAATTGAATTTTCTATCTATTCTTATAGAATAAATAAATTACAAACGGAATGACAAACTTATACAAACTCTTATCACTTATGTGAAGGGTATAAAAATTACATTAAGTGGCATTTGCCGTTTTTAAATTGCCCAAGTTATATGTTTTTGAGGGCCGACTTTTATGAGTGTTAATTACCTTAACCCCATACAAAAAAATGCAACCTGCAGTTTAGTAAGAAAGTTTTCATGGACACTTTTTTTAAATTAAGTTTTCAAGTAAAAAAAGACGTTTTCTTTTCTTCGAGTACGTTTTCCAACCAAGAATTCGAAATAGATTTAAGTGAAGATTATATTTCCGTATAGATACTAACATGTAAGTATTTTTTGCGGCTTAATTAATTAATTTTTTTCAAAATTTTTTATTATTATTTTAGTGTTTTCAACACACAATAAAATTTCATATTAAAAAAAAATACAAATATTCAATTTAAAAATTAATCGCTCTGATTCTTTTTATTAAACTAAATCATCACTTTACTATGAATATGTAAATGTAAAATTTATTTTGTCTGCAGAATATCTAATGATATTTTCGTGTGTATTTTAAATTTTATTTGAATATTCAAATATATGTTAATTTTGCGGTTTCGTTTTTATATATGAAATCAAACTTAAATTTTTTGTAATTTTTAATCATCTTGACGATGAATCAATAAAAAATTTTTTTACTACCTCAGACTATAAACAAAGCGCCAAATAGATGACAAACTATGCATTCAAATATTTAGTTTATAAATTACCTTTAAAAGGATCTATATTGTTTTTCCTAAAAAATGCAGCGGCAAACATACCGATAATGAAGAACTAACTAATGAAGAGTCATAAATATATTCACAATCAAAGATTATTAAAAAAAAATAACAAATATTTTTGTTAAATAAATGCACATAGTATGTTTCTTACGTGTATTTTTACCATATATGTATATTTAAATAAATATACGCTCTCCAAATTCTTTCGAATCTACTGGATCTAATTTTGAACTTTTAAGCTTTATGAAGACTTTTTAACTTTTGCGCAAAAATTTCGAAATACGTCAACGTTTGCCTTCTTAACCTTTAACTTTAATTAATAATGAAGAACACCAATGATAACAGACTTTAAGACTAAAATGTCAAACAAATGACTTAATAAGACCAGAACATAGCAAAATAAATTAAATTAGAGACCCTTAAAAGCACTATATACATATATCCGCTTTTAAAAAAGCATTAGCAAAACAACACGAAAAAATACCCTAAAAGCACCGAAATGACAACGCTGACAGACTTTAATGTCGTTTTATTTTAAGGCGAAATGTTGCCTTTTGTTCTTTTCTGGAAGAAGGTAACATTGTTATTGAGTTAAAATTTATTATAAAAGTTTTTTTTGTAATCAGTTGCTTAACGCAAAAAAATATTGTATTTCTGAAAAAAAGGTTTCATGCAAAAAGAATGGTTGACTATATGTTAAAGTATGAACAACATTAAAAACTTTTATGGATCTGGTATCAAAATGTTTGTTTACTTTTTAAAACCAAAAGTTAGTAGGAGCGAATCCAGCGAAGCAGGCCGGGTTTATGTTTTGCACTCTAGCATTTCTAAAACACATGTTTACCCTCTCTAATTCTTATTCTAAGATCAATCACCTTTTTTATTATAATTTATTGTTGTTTTTTTACAAATATTTTTGAGTAAGTTTAGCCTTGATTACCCATTGTTATTTATTTATTACAAAAAGCAGTAACACTGTGTAAAGGCCGTTTAGTCAACACGAACGAACTCTCGTATGTAAAATATCAGAAAAAAAAAACAACATAAAATTTCTTTAGTACGAAAGTCGTTTGACTTTCGTTTTTTTTTTGTTTACACAAATATGTGCGATATTTTTTGTGAGTGTATGAAAAGAAATGAGGGAGAAATAGAAAGAGAGAGAGAGAGAGAGAGAGAGAGAGAGCGATGCAGCAAGTATAGAATGGTTGTGATAACGTAACTATGATAATGATTATCTTGTTATTGTAAATACTTATTATTTATGATGATGATATTCATATGTATATGTATGTACGTTGGTGATAGGGGTATTTTGTATTTGTGCAACTGTTTGTAACAAGTTTACCAATGATTTACTGAACAAAATAAATAAAAGTTAAAGGATTTGAAAACAAAAACATGCTATCAAGCCTCTTTCCTAATTTCTTTTTGACTATATACCTACAAATGTAATTATTAACACCCCTACTAAAAGGTAGTTTTTCTCTCGAAACGAACTCACTACCTTGTAACCTATGAATTAATGACAGGTCATTACTCAAATTCAAAAAAAGCGTGCTGGCTATTGACCATTAATTATTTTAATGACTTTACGACGTTTGTGTGGCTAGATAGATATCCATGTTAGCCTTATGTTGTAATTTGCCTCATAGTGGCATTTTGAAAATAATTTAACAAAATTTTAAACATATTTTCTTGGTATAGAGGCGAAGGTCTTGTTTTCACTTAGCTATACCATACATAGCTCCCATTGAATTCCTGCACAAAAAAAAACTTTTAACTGCCTTCTTTTTAATGAAAATCGTCGTACCAAATTTTGTAAAGATTAAGTTATTATTTTTAAACCAATGTCCAGGCATGCGTTTTTTTTTTGTTCACAATTTGCTGTGAGTCTAGAAGCCACTAGAATTGCATGCAATTCTAACAGATGTTGGTTCTCACCTAAAAAGAAATACATATATTGTGGTGTAGGGTAAAATGAGGTCGATCTTGACTGATTTTAACTTTCATACATATGTATGTACATACATACATACTTGTTTTTACATGAAAAACTGTTTGATGCTATTTTTAAACCAAAATGTTATTTTAGTTCTGCTAAAGTTTATTTTTTTAACGAAATGTGTATTTCTTTAAATGTTTTTATATCCATAACATAAACACACATATACATATGTACATATGTATGTGTTAATATACATACATACATACATACGTATGTGTGTATATTATTATTATTGTGCGTATGTGTATTTATAAACATTTCGTGTATAAATTTATTTATAATTTAAACTGAACATTATTATACGCAGTTTCCTTTATGTAATAAAAATAATATACAAACAGATACACTAATCTTTTTTTAAAACATAAATCAGTCATGAAATAATATTATTTATAGAATTAGGTCCGTTATTATGATTTGGCGATACCTAAAGAGAGGGGATTATTGCACAGATAATACGCTTTTCTTTATTACAAGATTAATTTAAGCCAAGGCAAATCGACAAGGTAGAAGCAACTGATCTGCTGACTTTTATTTCCGTCATATGTTTTCTACGTAGCTTATCCAAATTTTTCATGTTATATTATTGTTGTGTATACTGTGTGTTTGTGTGATACCAACTTTTTTGACTACTTAGTTAGAAATTAGCAACAAAAAAATACATGCTAAATTTTTGCAGGAAGTTGTTGTTATAGGGACGAGGTCACCTTATTATTCCAACATGCTTTTAACGATTTGTGTCCGATAAGGTAAGAGGAGACGAATCGTACCTACGTATAACTTCAATCTTATGGTTTATTCCATTTTGAAATAATCTTTAACGTATTTTTTACATACATACTACAAATAAAAAAACCCTTATTTACATTGAACAAATTAACCAGGAGAAGCAAGAAACTTTTAAAAAAGAAAAGTAAAAAAAATAAGTTTTTTTTTAGGTTAAGGTTTTTTAATAGAAAGCTTAATGAACAAAATAAGTAAAGTACGAAAAACAAAACAAAAAATCTTATATTATTGAACTTGTGTGTAATTTTTTATTACCTTTTTTATCAAAACAATTTTTACTGTAACCCTACTACTTTTATTAAATGTTTTTTGCTTTAGCCAAGTTCTAACTCAAAAATTTGTTTAAAGATGTGGGTTATTTTACTTTAATTGAAGTTTAACCCACCAAGCTTGGGGGTGGTGTTTAAACATAAGTTGTAGTTGTAAAAACTACAAGTAACAATCCCGAAGTAATAACCGTGCTAAGCGGGAAAAATTATTTTCTACTTGATACAATTTATGCTTAAAAGAAAAAAATCTGAAAAGTGGGCAAGCGTTTAGTATTACCCATTCACTAAGAACCTGCACTCTTCTTTTTGTATGTTTATGCTTAAAAGTCAGACGCAAAAAAAGTTTTTCTTTTTTAAATTTTTTTTTGCAAAAATTTTCTTTCTAATACTATTAAAAATATTTTTTAAATTATCAAAGAAATCAAAATAATTGTGCGCGTTCTATAGAATGTTTTACAAAATAGACTTTCAAATTCACAATTCTTTGAAACTAAAATGTTTAAAGTCACACCCATCTATTGGCTACTATGAGCAGATATCCTATTCTTATAGAGAAGAGGAGTTTAGCCTTTATTTTTTATGTGGAGAGTTTGACAATATGCCTGGTCGGAAATTTTATTTTTTTTTCTTTGCAAAGTTCATATAAAAAAAATTCCTATTAGGCCTTTTTATATAACATATAACTTTTAGCAATAAAATATTAAACATAAAATATAAAATTATGTAAATGGCTAATCAGCCATATTAAGATAATTTGAATAATAATTTCAAAATTAATTTTACGATTCGCAAAAAAGCTTAGATTTTCCATTTGTGCAAATAAATACCAAAAAACTAGCTTGTTTTATTGCTGGATATTTTTATAGCTTTTTATGTGATAAAAGTTTTTTTTTAAATATATAGAAACTTTAAATAACGATAAATTTCTATAGGTTTATTAAAACACACATGTACATACAACTGTTAACTGATGCGGAAATCATGTATATATTCATCATAGCGCTACCGTGATATTAAGAAGCTCTTACTACAATTTGTCTTTCTTGAAATTTTAAGATCACAAATGACTCTTAGCAATTTCTTTGAATTTTAAATTAAATTTTGCTCGTTCGGACGGCTGGAAGAATTTTTTGAGTTAATTTTTGTATGTTTTATAACAAGTTTACGCTTAAAAAACAAATGCAAATAAAAAGTTTAGTATAATGTAAGAATTCTTTCTATTAACCAAGATATAATTGCTAAGAATATTTTCATTGTTTTTTTTTTTTTATTTTTAATACCTTTTGGAGGATGATATTCGTAGCGAAGCGTTTTTCAAAGTGTTGTCTAATTATTCAACAGAATATACTGGGAAAAACTACTTACATTATTTGTATTATTGAATGATTTTTTGTGAATTATTAATGGTAAGTTAATTGAAGTATTAAATTATGTCAAAAACTACTTTGCAATCAAGTTGATTTAATTTTTCAATGCGCACTTTGAATTATATGTGTACATATGTATGTTTGTATGTTGCATGTTTAAAAAAAGATAAGTCTAAAAATAAACTTATTGTTGGGATACAAGATTTATTTGTGTACATCACAAGTGCAGATATTATATACATACATACATATACACACACATACATACAAATGTATATTTACATGTGTAAATATGTAGATAAGAAGAGAAATAGAGCATGGGGTCGTCTAAAAAAAGTCAAACTCTTACACGATATTTTCTTGTTGTATTTTGGTGTATTTTCTTTTTTAGCTCTGTTTGGTCAATTGGTTCGATTGAGTAATTGTCTAAAATACATTATTGTTGCTGTTTTTGTATTCTACAAAATATATATATTTGCGCAGAATCGGGTGATATATTTTAAATTACACTTGAAAAAATTGTTAATTGCTACTCTACTATAACTATTCCGTACTTATATACATACGTACATATATATGTTTACAGTAAGAAACAATACGTTCTAAAATCAAGAATTTTATTCCTAAATTTATCTAAAATCGTACTTCTGCCACCGCTGCGGTTTGATTTTAGAATGGATTACTTGGTTTATTTGTTGTGTGTATGTACACAGAAAAAATTATTCCCAAAAAATGTTTGATTAATGAGTTAATTGAAAAAAATTTGGTAATAATTTTTTCTGTGTATTAATAATACATTTTATAGTTTTATAATAATGTACATCTGTTAGTACGTACACTTCACACATTTTTATTCCAACAAAAATTTTTTTTAAAATTTTAATTTTTTCAGGCAATATTTTATTAGATCCTAATTGTACGTCTTGACAACGAAATCATGCCTAGACAAATGTCAAAATCCAAATTAAAAAAATTCGGTATTTTTATACTGGGTTTTTTATATACTGAGTTTGACGTTTGTCTAGGCATGAATTTGTCTCGTCAAGACGTACAATAATGAAATTGTTATCTGATTTTTATGTCAAACAAAATAAACGATAAATTTAAAAATTGTTTTGCTCAATAGCAATAGTTTTTTTACTGAATTTTTTCAGAAAACTAATAAAATTGTGTAACTGATTTTATAATTTGGTTTAAAGGACCGATTTTAAACAAAAAAATTATTGACTCAGTTAAATGCTTTACTGATTTCGGTCCTATAAACAAAACTGTAAAATCAGGTACACAAAACAAAATTTTTCGATTTTTCGTTTATTTTGTTTGACAAAAAAATCAGACAACAATGTCATTAGGATCTAATAAAATATTGCCTGAAAAAATTAAATTTTTTTAAAAAATGTTTGTTTGAATAAAAATTTTTAAAGTTTTTTCTGTGTACAAACGCACTTACATATTATTTTTTTTAACTCAATTAAAAATGTTTTTTTTTGGTTTAATTTTAATTCATTTCGCATACAAATATCTTAAAACAAAAATAAAACAAATAACATCAACAATAATAGAGCTTTTATTATAGAATAATAAAGCATCTTTCATACATTTATATTTATTTTTATATAAACATATGGATGTAAATGAACGGTTAGTTGTACCCAACTGGTATTCTCCATACATACAAACATATATGTACAGATACATACATATATGTACGTATCTATAAATACACATAAAACAATAAAGAAGAAAAGTATATTACATCATTTTGTCATATATTGTTCTAGATGTGATCAGGACATTCGATTCAAATAGAAATTTTATTCGATTAACTTGATCCATGCTTTTGCTATAAAACTTCTAACTCGAATCGAAATTTTCTTTCTTTATAAAAATGTTCTCTCATTATATAAAAAGCATTAATCTTTGCGGGACTTTAATTGTTTGTTAATATTATTGAGTAAGACAAATTAAAACGAAAGTAGAAATCTTTCAATTATTATTATTTTTTCTTAAATAGAAAATTATTATTTTAATTTGAGTTGGGAACTTGGGATAGTTCTCCTACTGTGTAGTTCTAGTTTTCTGGCATTTTTAATGTTAATTTTTAAGTCTATTTTTTAAGATTTAGGCTTATTTATTAATTTTTCAAAATTTTTCAATACTTCGCCACTCCGTTGTGTGGCATTATTAGGAAGTTTTATTAAAGATTAAATATCGTTATTATAGTTTTAAAATAATAATATTTTTGAATAATAATAAAATTTTTTTTGATGATTAACAATATAGTTAAAAAGTTCTCACTAGAATTGAGCGATCACGTGATTTTTTAAGAATACTGTGAACAGTGAACGTGATTTGTAAAGTTAAAAGTAACGACACCAAAAAATGTTACTTAAAATATATAACTCACCAAATTAAAAGTAACAACTTTTTTATCTAATTTTTGCCAACAACCTACCCCTTATTTTTACGAACCACATTCCCACAATTATAAAAGTAAGGCCCCTTTTTTACATCTTAGCGATAACTAAGGTAATGAAGTTATCGGATAAATAAACATTTTTTGGTCATCATAAGTATTCTTTATGCATAAGTTAGGATTTCCCGACCTTAAAATTTTAACGTAAAGGGTTTTAAGCTTAAATAAATATGGGCTTGAACAAATTATAATAAAATTTTCAAACTTTAGTTTTTTTTATTTTTCTTTAGGCAAAGGCGCTAATTAGTAAGAATATCTTATTGCCTTGCCATAATTTTAAAATTTATTTTATAAGAAAGTTGTGATAACGAAAAATGTTGTAGGTCATTTTATTCTTAACTTTAGCTAAAGTTACCTTCATTTAACACTCACTTTAACGCTATGATGTTAAAACAGCCCTAAAACAAGTAAGTACGCTATTTTTACCAGTGCCATATCTTATATACTTTTCAAAACGTGCCTCATTGTGCAACTTTATATATAAATTGTTACTCGATTGCAATATTGCTTTTTGTAGGAAAGAACAAAAGGAAGGGTACAGGGCAGAACTAATGCAACACTATTTCTAGAGAAAAATAACGACATAACACAAACGAAACGTTGCAATAAATTTAATTTTGATACCTAATTAAAAGTGGTTTTATTCTTGTATTTAGCCTTTAAAGTCTCTATTAATTTAAATACTTGTTGGCTGTATAAATACTACTTAAAAATACTTTAGGGAAACAATCAAATTTGAAATGTAAAAACAAAACATTTTCCTATTATATCACCGACACTGTATGAAACACATAAGGATATACACAAATAAATTTTATTTTTGTTTATTTAAGTTTTTTTTCATTCTTTATTTAAAAGAGCCAAATGTGCTTTAATTAGACTTTATTTTTAGCTTTCTTGGTGGTTAGCATGAAATGAAAAAAAATTCAATGTGTTCTCGATTTTTTGTGCTATTTTTAATTTTTTTTTTATTACTGCGGCATCTAAATGTACTTTTGATTGGCCCGCAAGTGATTTTTTTTAAATAACAAAAAACTAAAAAAAAATATATTTAAATTTGGGATACAAATTTGTAACATTGTAACGTTTGAAATGAATTTACGTACATATGTTCATTTAAAAAACCAAGTTTCACTATGTATTTACAAACATATTTATGTTCAAATGTAATGTAATTGCATTAGGATAATCAGTAGTTAAATGGTCGAAAGTCGTTTAAAATTTTTTGAAACTCTAAAGCAAAAATAATAACAATCTAATAAAAAATCTTGTATACTGGTAGAAAAGAAATAATAATTAAACGTTATCTGGCAAAAGCAGAAAACCAAATAGAAATAGCTTGATTCCACAGAGAAAAGTTTAAACAAGAAATGTAATAAATAATTTGATTTGTAATCTTTATTTTTTTCAAAACTTACCTCTAATATTTGTTGATCCAAATCTGTTGATGGAGGAGCTTGTAGCCGACTAAAGTCCAAAGTACCTGGCGTTATATGCAATCTTTCATTAGTACCAGAATCACGGGAAAGATCTTTAAAAATTAAATATAAAAGAGAAAAAAGAATAAAAAATTAATAAATTTTTTTAAAACCGAAAATATACAAGTACGAAGAAATCAAATCATCTTCTAAGCATTTAATAATATTTTGTATTTCATTGCAGGTCAAGTTATAATGTAATTCATGCCACTCTTTTCATTATTTTGCAAAAAAAGAACACCTTGCCATAAAATACCTTTTTTTTTTATTTGTCCGACTGTATAATGCTTTATTGAATAAATCGGATGATGACCTTTGATTACTAAAAACATCAAATTTTTTTGCGATTTGAACTGTCAAACTCCTTAATATTTATAAAAAAATATTTCCTACTATTGCTTTTTTTGCACACTTGTAACAGCTCTGACACATACTTTTTGTACGAAAAAAAATACATATTTGAATTGCCTGTTGTATTGTGTATAATCTGTTTTTAAATTTTTTCTATAAGATCTGGCAATCTTTGAAAGTAACATGTTACTAGGTTACTAGAAAAGATGGTTCACATAAAAACATATGTTCTTTGAATTCAGTTTTAGTTATTGAAATTGAATACTAAAAGTCTTTCACTCACTTTGGTGGGTGGGATTTACTTGAAAGCGCCGTCTACGTCTTAATAAATTTGCTCACTTCTATTTAAAAAAAGACTTGCGAATGGGTGAATATCAAGCTTGGCAACCGAAACAAATAATGGTATCGGTATTTTGATAATATCGGTGTCGGTAACGCTAAAGATATTAATTTTTTTTTATTTTCGTACCGGTATCGGTATACCGGTACGGGTATTTTCTTAAAGGTATTTACCAGAGCCCGACCGAATGTTCGGGTTCGGAGCTCGGTAAAAATTGGTATTCTGCCATGTTTGGGGTTCGGTATTTTCACAGAACTTAACCTAACGCTGACCAAACTTTTCAGGATAATCTATTGCTTGCATATGTAAATTTTAAATTGTTTATGACATGTACATATGTATATGCCAAATTTTATGATGGAGGGATTGAGAAATATTCGAAAGGGGATAAACCGCAATGGCAGATTTGTATGGGACTATATTTGAAAAAATAGACTGATAAAATTTGTATGCAGGATACTGGTTGGTGGCATAAATCATTTGAGTCAGTAATAGCCCAAAATGCTTATTTTGGGAGGACATTTGTTTGTCAAAAAATTAAATGTTCATCAAGAAAAACAACAGGCTTCGTTCCAGTGCCAGAAAACGGAATTTTCTTAAAAATATCTTCAAAATTGGCGGGGCATGTTTATAAGAATAAAGGATACCCAGCCGGACGGACGGAGGAATATGCTTAAATCGACTCAGGAAGTCGTTTTAAAAGTCGATCAGTACACTTAAATGTGGATCTCAGACCATTATTTTGGGGGGGTTCAAACATCTGCACAAGCACATAACACCCCTAGCACCTACATATGACTGTTTAGAAGGTAAATAAATAACACTTAAAAAAATTACTCAAATCAAATAAAAAAAAAAAAACGTTTCCCCTTTATTATATTGGTACAGATTAAGTTACGCTACTTCGTTTTTGCAGAGACTTGTAATTTATGTTACGGATTTCGACAGCCGCAAAATGCAGTTAAACTTAATTGCAATTAAAATGAACTATTTTTTTCTTTAATACGTTAAACATTTTTCTATAAAGCCTTATTTTAAAAAAGTATCTGGCAGATCGTTAAACAATTAACTGTTTTATCATTATGTTGTATTGTGAGTTGTAATCACTTAATTGTGATCTTACGGCATAAAAATTAAAAATTTTAACATTTTGCTAAAAAAAGTTAGTCAAAAAAACTAAAAGCTCTTGAGTTATACTACGACTGTTATTAGTAAGAACTTAAACCTCAATGCGGCATATGTTGGCATTGTCGGGATGAGCTGAAATTTTGTTAATCATATTTTCTAACTAATGGACACTAGAGATGGGTTAAACAGCTCTATTAACTGACCGCTTTTAGTTCAGATTATCTTACAATAAGCTCAGTAGTTCAGTTGAATTGGTAGGTCAACATAAAGCGAAACCGTATTATATTGGAAGTATTTAAATCGTAAAATGTTCAAAATATGTGAATTTTGGTACTAAAACGAAAAAAAATTATTTTAAAAATATTAAACTTTTATAGGGCTCAGTAATAAGGGTAAACGAAACAGAAAATTAACTCAAAGAAACATGAAAAAAAAAAACGCAAAAAATCAAAAATAAAAGCGCCCAGTGAACTAATCCCCTCACATACATAGTTCAGTTTACTGAATAGTTCAATTGAAATAGTTCATTCACGAACTACACAACTTTATTGGGCACGTATTAAGGGCGTTTCGCGAAAGATAATAAAAAATTTCAGATATCTTATAGCCACCCTAATGTGCATATATTTATATCAAGCTTAAAACGTTTTGTACGAATTACGTTTTTCCCATTAGCAAAACAAATTTTTTTATGTAAATTTTCGAAAAAGAGATGGGTAAATATCTAATATATACAAAAGTACCCTAAAAGAAACGTGAGGGAGGAGCAAGTGTCCCCATCTCACTAATTTTGCCGACTATTTTGGTGACTTTTTTAAGACACTGTCAACAGCGCGTCTACATTTTTATATTTAACTTTTTTAAGAAGAAAATAACTGCCAGTAGCATATAAAAACTTCAGGTCTCCGCAAAACGTAATAATATATTGCCGACATTATGGTCTTTATGAATCGTTAATTTTTTTCCCCAGTTGATGTATAAAAGTGATACATACACAATACATACTTTTTTCAATGACACAAAGATATTAAATATCTACAGCAAAAAACACTGCCTGGGGCATAGCTACTCAGGTATACCGCACACTAAAATTGCTTAAATGTACTAGTGAAACACTGGTTCCAATGTCTACATATGACTCCAAATGAACTACATTGTCAGTAGTACCAAAGTCAGTAGTGGATTTCCAGTGACACGCAATGCTAAATGGCTATAACAAAAAGCATTGCCTGGGGTATAGCTTATCAGTAGTACTGGTGACACTTTTACTATTGTCATTTCCTACAGGGAAGTTAATAATGATACTTGAAATGGGTAAAATAATTAATTTATTCTGTCTACAAGTAACATCTTTTAAATATAAGATATATAAAAAATGTCATCTTGTTAATATGGTTTCTTTTTAAAACTTAAAAATTTTTAAAAATAATTCCCATTAAAACAATTTTGGCAACACCGTTTAGCCTGAAAATTAAAAAAAAATCTCTAAAAATCTGCTGAATAACTATTGAAAAAAAAAGACATGAATACATTCATACATGCAATAAATACATTAAATACTTATAAATAGATTTCTTAGAAATTTATATGTACATATGTATGTATATATTATAAGTTTGCAAAAAGAAATATATTAAATTGTACATACATACAAACATAAATACACTGGCAAGCAAAAGCGAACGAAAACATTTTTATAAAGCTTTGAGCAAATATTCCTTAATAAATCGGCAAAAAACTTATTTATATTTAATGTGATAAAAATATATTAAATTAACAATTAAAAAAACAATGACTACGCCATTAACTCAGTTTTGCTCGTTTTTATCGAGCAGCTTAAAAGTGTTAAGTTTTACTACAAATTCCTTCGTCCTGTAATGGGCACATTTCTGAACATCTTTTTTATTTATTTATTCCTTTAAAATATTATCTATTTGCCTAATTTTAAGCGGTTTTAAATCTCCTTCCCAACAAAACCTTTGTTTATCTAGTAAGTCAGCTTGTTTTTTTTCGCTGAGCAACTTCCAGATGAGCTTACAAAAAATATACTAACTAACTAGTTACCAATATTTAAATAAAAAGTTAAGCTTTTTAAAACAAAAACGTTCTACACAGTCAATTTTAAAACCAAATTTTTGCATCTACAATTACAAATATAATTATTATAGCCCTTCCCAAAAGTTCGTTATTGTGTAGTTTAAAACATTCGTAACGACCTCTCATTACATATATTTGCATATCCCGGGAACCCGCTAAGAAAACTCCGGGAAAGCGGGAATGAATACTAATTTAAAAAAAATATTTGTCTGATTGTGATCAAAACCCTTCCAAATAATTAGGAATAAAATCTTAAAAATAATAAAATAAATTAAAATTTATGTTTTAAAGTGGGAGTTATACAGAAATTAGTTGCAATCAATTTTTATTTTTACCCAAAATTCGTACTATTTTTTTACAAAACTTCAAAGCGCATTTTGTTGTTGTTGGTAAATAAATATTCATCAATATCAAAGTGGTCATCTTTTTTTTTTTTTTTTGTATTGCATTTATGTAGACTTAACGCAATCTTGTAATAAATTCTTTTTAAATACTGTGATAAGTTCTAAATACTTTTGGGGAAAAATATTTGTAGGGTAGTGCTCAAAAATTGGGCCAATCAAATGGGGTACTATAAGGCCAGTCGCGGCATCTATATGAATGAAATAATAATTCATTTCTAACAGGAACAACTGTACTTCACAAAAAAAAATTGGAACAATTTTAAATAGTTTTTGTTTTATTGCATTTCAAAATTTCAACTTCTAAATGGCCCACCCGATACAAACGAATTCATGCGTCCCTTTAATTTTTTACACAAATTGGCTTAGAAACAGCCAAACAGGAAAAACTGGAAAAAAATGCTTAAGAATATACGAAAAACTCAAGACTCGTATAGGTTCCTAAACATATAGGTACATATGAACTTATTAATTTCTATTTGGTGTAATACAAGATAACATGTGTCGATCGAAGTCACTTAAAAGTAAAACATTAATTTTTACAGGCAAACACATAAGTATGTGGAACTTAAAAGTAAACATTTTCGTTTCCGTTTCCTTTTTATACCTTTAGTAATATTATTTTTAAGTCGTTTAAGGCGTTTAAATATTAGCCCTTATTATGGTTTACAACTCAACTTTATTTTAATTGTAATGTATCATTACAACCAAACGAAACAAACGCTACTGATGAGTTGTAATTTTTTTTAACATTTTTGTCAACCAAACTAACATTAAGCTGTAAAATATAAAAATATTTTCGCAGGTTTAGTTGTAATCGCAATATCAAATTTCACAATTACAACTTAACTGAGCTGAGTTGTAAACCATAATAGGGGGGATTATCTTTGTCAATTCAAAGCAAATTTATTTTTATGGAGCAAGATCCTGGGATTTTTTTTTAATTTTTCCGTTTTTTGGGAAACCAAAAAAACCGGGGGAAAATAAAAACCCCAACTTTACATACATATGTACATACAATTACATCGCTCATTTGCTCAAACAACGTAATAATTTAACACAAAAAAACTTTTTCGAGAAAAACGCGGTTAAAGTTTTCAATTTGCGTACTTTTAAGAAATTTGCATCGTTATTTCCAAAAATGCATTTTTTGGAGTATGACGTTGTTTGAGCAAATTAGTAAAATGTATGTATGTATATTTTCTTCAATTGCTTTTGCAGCAACATTTCACAAAACACATGATTTTATTACGGAAATAAATAGTATTTTATTTTAAAATGTTTGCCAGACTTGATAAGAGAACTTTTTTTTTTTATTAAATGTTGATATCTTTTTAATTCTTTTTTTTTTAAAGACAGAGTGTTTTTAATTTTGTAGTGTTACTAGCGGGATGGCAAATCTAATAATAAATTCTTTAAAAATAAAACGAAATCTCAAAATAAAAATACATATCGCACACTAAATCAAAAACAGTCTCGATTTAATATTATTATTTTTTGTAAAAGTATCCTTTTTTGCTTTTAAAAACATGCTTCTAATTGAACAGCCAAGAGATTTTACCTAGTAAATGGCTAAAAAACTTGGTTCTGAACTTAACTGTAAAAATATACATATTGCATACTCAAATAAAAATCATAAATAGGGATCAATTTAGGCAATAGTAAACGTGTGTCTACTAATTACCTTTACGCGTTCAAATTTTTGCATCACTAAACATTGGTTTCTTTTTTTTTATTATTTATTTAAAAAAAATTGTTGCTTAGTGTAATTCTTTGTTAACGTCATTGTTGATTAAGTTTTGCTTCATTTTTTTTTTATTTTAGTTCATTTTTATCAAATTTCTTCTAAATAAGAATCATATATTAATTGATGATTTTCATAATTATAATTGAAAAAAACTTGTTAATTAAACTTATATTATTTATTTATTCTTAAGCCCAGGCTTTCTTACCAACCCAAGCCAAGTAGGCGTTTTCGAAACCAACTAAATATTTTCTCACAGTACTTTTTGAACGGCAGTAGTGCTTGGCTGTTAACATGTTAACAACATCTATTTAACTTACATGCTTTAAAAAAAGGCGAACGGGATTTATTTTTCTTTGTGAGTGAAAATGAAGTTAACCATCTTTCCAAAACAAACTGAGAGTGAACACTCGTTTAGAAGTCTTAAACGAGGCGTTTAGTAATGTGTAAAGCTTAACGTGAAATTTTATGTTTCCCTTGCAGAAATTAACCGAAAGTTACATTCAGTTTATTTAAATGAAAGTTCAGCCAAAAAAAAAAAAATAAATAAAAAAAAAGTAAACAAAACATTTAGTTCGTCCTTGAAATGGCTTTTAAATAAATAGTATTTAATAAGCTACGTTTAGTCGGATGTTTTTGTTTTGTTTTTTTAACAGCTCCTACATGGCACAGTAAAATACTAAACGTGGGTTTAGGTTTAGGATTATTAAACTCAACATTAAAGGAACATAGTAAATTTAACAATGGGCATTCAGTTTTACTTTTTCTAAACGTTGTATTTAATTAAAATAATATTTTCTGTGTTGTTATAAAAAAAAAAAAAAACAAAAATCTTGCCGGCGAAACTGAATTAAAGAACTATAAAATTTAGTCAATCAAGTAAGAGCTCTTTTAATGTACATATATACATACATATACATATAATTAATATTTTGTGGTTTGAAATTGTTCAAAAAATTAATTGAGATAATAAAATGCATACAGCGTTAGCTATGCATAAGCTTTATTTGCATAATAAACTGTTTTTTTTTAAACTAATTTTATTTTAAAACAATAGAAACGTTTTAGGATTCCAACACACATTTCAGGGCAAATTCATTGCACAGGTGACGTTAACATCATAGCTGAGCTATTTTTTTCTACATAAATGGAGCTGTATTGTCAAAGTTGTTTACATAGTTTTTTTGACTCAGCAGCCACCCAAAGAACAACAAAAAACCAATTTGCTTTCGTCGTGTTGTGTCTATTGTAAAATCAACACCACCTCATTATTTATCCGCCTTAACACATATCAAAAATATTTAGTTTAAATCAAAATTAAGTATGTACGTGGCAACAAGGACTAATATAATTAAAGCGTTTTTTTTAGAAAATTCATTAAATCTTTTGTTTTTACGCGCCATTAAAAATAAGGAGAAGAACAAAAATGTATGTATGTATGTATGTATGTATGTATGTATGTATGTATGTATGTATGTATGTATGTATGTATGTATGTATGTATGTATGTATGTATGTATGTATGTATGTATGTATGTATGTATGTACGTATGTATGTATGTACATATGTATGAATAGTATGCGAACTCTCTTTTTTTTTCTGTCACACCTGTACGAGCGCAATTATGTTTGTATTTAAAAAAAAATATGTTTATTATTTTCTTTATGTACATACATGGATACATAGTTTCCTAACAGCAAAAATCATCGGGCTTACACTTAGACGGCCTTACTTAGACCTTAGACCTTCTGAAGGGGTATACATTGTCTGCCTAATAAGGCCTTATAAAGCTCTTTTTACTCCTGCTTTTTACCACTGGGTTGTTATCTAAACACAAAAAAGCTCTGTTTATGTATGTATACTGTTTTAGGTCTCTCTCTCTGTTTAGCAAGCTAAATGTGCAGAGATATTTTTAGATTTCTACTTATAATATTAATAAATGCAGTTTTTTAGTTGTTGTTTTTTTAGTTCTTGTTTTTTTTAGATTCAGTTCTTGTTATACCCTACATGACCGCTGGTGGATATTGCATTACACATGCACATTAGGGTATAGCTTTTTGCAATTTTTGCGAATATCAAAATCTTCATCTCATAGCCGTATGAAACATGAAAAAATATCAAGAAATGATGTATTACTTTTTCGCGATCGTAAAAAAGTTTCTGCACCAAACGCGATAAAAGTTTTGAATTTCAATGTTTCTCCTAAGTATTCAAAATTAACATTTAATTACGAAATTTTAGGTATTTTCTAATAATTTCATGAATATAACAAGATCTTACCATTTGTACGGAAGAAGGGCGCAAAAAAATACAATATTATGACTAGATAGAACTCAAGAGCCATTCTCACTATTCTAGCATTTGTTCTTATACCCAAATTCAAGGAATTGTTACAACCTATTTGTGATTTTATATGTGATGCATGGTGCAATGTTTGGTTTTCTGATCACTGTTTCAACGGAAATAATTGTTCAGTTTTAAGCAACTCTCTAGCAAAATACAAAAAAGCCCATATGTGTTTTCTTAAACACTGGGTGAGTGAATCGTCTACAATTACAAATCAGTAGCGTAGTAATATATGCGCGGAACGAGCTATTAAAGTTGCACCAGGCATTTTCTATTATGTAAATCCAAAAAAAAAAATCTTTACATTTTTGTTATACAGTTACCTGTTAAACATATTTAAAATATATACCTAGCATATATGTATGTATAAACAATTAATGTACCATATATAATGTGTATGAAAATAAAAAAAAAACATTTTTTAGGAGCTTTAGAAATCGCATTTGCTGCGGAAACTTTTTTGGTCAAAATAGCCTAAAAAAATATTTTTATTATCAATTCTAAATTGCCCATTGCGTGATGGGATGAAGAAATTTTGTTAAAAAAAAAAAGTTATTACTCTAATGTACAATAGGTTGTGAATTGAGCAATAATTGTTCCAATTATTTTCAAGTTGTTTGTAAACGTTTGTTTTTATTAAGTTAACTTTTATTTTATGTTATAAATATTAAATTTGATAAATTGCTGTTTTGTAATTTTTTTTTTTGTATTTAAAAATATGTTTTTTTTTAATTTAAAATATTTATTTTAATTTGCCAATTTTTTATAAGTTGAAGTGCCTATAATGCCGATTTTGTACTTAAATTATTTGGCACTCTTGATCTAAATGGGTAATTGTACATATCATGCTATTAACACTTGTTGCACCACGCACCTTTCGACGAACCCACTTAATAGAGAGCCGACCTTAGTCGTAAATTTTCGGTTATTTTGATTTTATTTTAGTGTTATTTGTTTGGCTCTGAGTTTCAAGTATGGGCCGTGACCTGCTGGCTGTTCGTTCTATTTATAAATACAACAAGACATACATCCATACATATTTACAAATCGTGCGATACATCAACAACATATCCATAGGTATATTTAGAAATTTCACTTTGTACACACAGATACAAACAATACATACATACGTAAATTGTTTTAAACAACAATAAAAAATACAAACCAGAATAGAATGGAAGTCAAAACTACATGCACATGTATATGTGTGCTTGCACATTAATAAATTTTTAAAAGCAAAAACTAAAATAGCAACAATTTAGCAAGGGCTGCCATTTCGGTGCTTTTCAAGATTCTTTTTTGCTTTTGTACCTATAAATTGTTCTAAATAGATTAGAACCCGTTTAAAATATTTTGATTAGTTGGTTATGTTTCCGTTAGTGCTTTCTATTGTGGATTGCAAAACGAAGTGACTCTCTTGATTCTCTTACTTTTTTTTTTTATATGTGGCGTTTGACACTAAAATGACAATTCTTTTTCAATAAATGTATCAAACTTTATGTAAAAAAATTAAAATGTCAAAATGTCCGTCCACCTGGTACATGAGTGCTTTCTGTTAACAATAAATAATAGGTGTGTTCATTTACAGAAAATTATCACTAATTTTTGATAATTATTACTAGTAAGTGTTCACGTACGCAAAAAATTAGCAGCTAGAGAGAGCCAAAAAGAGCGTAATATGTTTAGAAACAAAAATGTTTCTGATAATTTCTACTGGTAACAATTTTACTATTAGAAATTATTTAAACAGTCTTTCTGTCATTATGTTTTGAAAACAAAATTTAAGTTTTAAATTTTTATAAGTTTACAATAACAAAATACATTTGTTTGCAAGTTTTGGCTGTAAAAGTGTTCATTTACTTTTAAGCATTTCTGAGAGAAATTTTGAAAATATTTCTTTTTACTCTCTCGTTGCTAGTAATTACTGGAAAGTTATTGAACACAACTAATGTTTAAGAACAATATCTGACAAAAAAAAACAAAATTACTTAAGAAGTTTCTTGTGTGGCAGCTTCGGCGAACGAGCCAATCATTTGTAACATCAGGCACGATTAACTCAGAAATATATATAACGGAGTGTCTACAAAAACGACTTTTACCTTTCTTAAAAAGCACAGGCACAATAACAAATAAAACAACACTAGGCAAAATTGTCTTTTCAAATGTAAACATATCGCTATGTCAGCTTTATATTTTTTGCTGCCTCATTTATATTTCAAGGCTTGCAAAAGTGGTTTCATATTTTGACATTTGGTCACCAAATGAAATTTTTTTGTAATGTCAAAGGTTTCGTAGCCAATTTTCATTTGCCCCGTATTTCGCAATTTTTTATTATGAAGAAAAAAAAACACCCTTTTTTTGGATTTCCAAAAGGCACATTGAATTGAATCTTCACTTAAAAAATATGCACCATTAGAATTTCATGTCTCTAGTAGTTTCACGCATTCGAATTTTGTTAAAGATGAATCAATCAATTAAATTAAAAAATAAATTAAAAAATACAACAGAAATGTCATAAAATTAAAAATATTTTTTTAATTAGGTCAGCAATCGAAAGACTGTTAAAGATAGAAAAAAGGAACAGGCATATAACCAGTCTGAGTGATAATAATATATGGTAACAATAATAAAAGCTTCAAATCCCTCCTCTAGAGTTGCAACAGTGATATCCATTCATCATCATTCCCTTTACTAGCACTCAGAGTTACGCTTTAACTATTGGTTTCTAATAAACCTTTCAAGCTGTAAGGACATTTTTAGGGAGCTGACTCACTGACTAAGCAAATTAGTAGGTGGTGTGTGGTAGTTGATAACTGGTCTGGTGGCAGGCAACTATTTGTTGTTTTTTTATTCAGCAATGGCAATAGAAGCAGAATACCAAGAAATACAGCAAAGAAAAGAGTAAAACTTATCAAAGTTAGGAAATGGAAAATATGTACGAACAAAAGGAAGAAGAATTTTATATGTGTTTGTATACAAACATTTACATATATACATACTTACATACATTTACACATGTACATATATGTATTATATTTATGAGTGTTAGTATATTTGAATGTATATTTTATTTTATTTTACTTTATTATATTATTTCATGGCTTTCAAGTGTTTTTGAAGGCAAGTAATTTCTAAAAATAGACCAAAAATCAATAGACAAATGTTGTTTGTTTGTACTCTGTGTTATAATATGTAAATATTTTTGTACATAAGTACGATTATATTCTATATATTCATACAAATACAGTAAACATCATGTAGTACGAATTATACGTTATTGTCATTTATTTTTGTAACGATAGAAAGTTCATTAAACAATATTTACAGCCAGTGTTGTATCGTCTCAGCGAAAATCATAAAAAAAAAAAATAAAAATAATTTATAATATACATATAATAGTATACCTTTTGTCAAATAAACTAACAACACAAAATTTATTGCCGGTAAATTAACAAGTATAACGATTGTAAAAATGGCGAAAAGGTTTTGCTGTTAACTTAACAATAACAGCTGACTTTAAGAATAGCGAATATCGTTAAAAAAAACTTTACTGAATCGCAAATTTGTTATATTTATTGTAAACAATGCGAATATCGAATCGCACCACAGAAGGTATAAACTGGCAAATAGTTTTATGATGATTTTTTAACTTAACAACTTTTTATTAAGACTCCTTATTTTAAGAGTTGGGAACTGCATTTGGTAACATGTTTCAATTCTGAAAAAGTCTCAACAAAGACTTAAATAATGTTTTTTAAGTCTTAGATACATTTGTGTATTATGTCTCTATTAACTTTACAAAACCCAAACGCAGAAAATGAAAGTTAGTGCTTCCTTTTCTGAAGTAGTAAAGTTTTAAAACACTTTTTCAAAACTGCAATGACCCTTGTGTTTTAAGTTACTACTGAAAATCCTTAAGTTTTTAAGGTGCAGTTCTTAACCGTTTTGTTGTAAAACTCGCAGGTAAAAAAACACGTATTTTCTTTTAAACAGAATATAAAGCAGTAAGTATTTATTGTTTTAAAATTTATAATGGAGAACATGTTCTATTTCATTGTTTCTTATAACATTAGTACTTCTCGCGCTTTCCAGGTTCCTGTTATCTACATAACAGAGTTAAAAATGTTAAGTATTATTCTACGTGTTTTAATTATTCAACATTTTACGTTACATTTGAAACTCAGTTTAATTCAGGATTTAAATATAATTAATTCATTTAGTATACGTAGCCATTAGTACATTGGCTTCTTTCTTTTTAGTGATAATAAATAAAAAATACAAACTTAAAAATTCGAGGAGACGATACGCTGGTTATTCTGAGATCCAACAACTACTATAGAACATATTTCTGCTTATAACTAAAACAATTTAAAATTTTATTTTAAAAAACAATTATGGTTTCCAAGGATGGTATAGTTTTATGCGACTTATAGTAAGAAGACACTAAAAGAACATGATTTCTGCTAACAATCACCACTTGAAGGCTATAACGGATATGGTCTTACAAATTTGAATTTTAAAGAATTTTGACTTAAAGATCGTGTTGCGTAAAATATTTTTGAAAACGTGTTTAATTTTTTGTATTTTCACGGTACTTTTAAGTGTTTCCAATTGTATTTGATACTTGATTAATGCAAAAAACTATTATTGTTCTTAAAAAACCCTTAAGAAAAAATAAAAAAAAAATCGCAAAAATAAAATATTCTATTTTTAAACGCAAAAAATCTAATTTCACAAAAAATTTTGTTTCTTTTGAACAAGGCAAAATGTAACTCTTTAGTTGTTTTAAAGGGCAAACAAGTAACACTTTGTTCGTTTGTTAAGTGAAACATTGTAACAAAAGAGCTTATGACCCCATAGCTACTATACCTTTATTGAAAAAATGATTCGTTCTTAGATACAGAATAACACAAGAAATTGTACTACCGAAATTAGGAAAATTCCATATACATATTCTTATTACAGAATAATCTATAATACTTTTTTTTTAATCAAAAACTTCAAAATTTTAAGTTAATAAAAATTTTGTGATACGCAAGGATTGGAGAATTTTAAACGATGAACCTGCAAAGTCATGGTTTCTTCTCAAAGTTTCTACTAGAAGACTGTCACGGGTGTGACTTGATAAATCTAAAGTCCTTTCTACTTAACAATTTTATAAAAGGTTTATAATAAATAATAATAATTATAATGTTGTTGCAATAACAAATCTTTTTCTGGTTCTACAAGTTGCATTTCATCTGTTAAATAAAATATCAGTAAGCCCAAGCATTTACTCATATTATTTTAATTGATTATATTATAAAACAGGTAATTTTTTTTTATTTAGAACCATTTAAATGGGTTTTCAGGTAATATATAACTTTTTTTATTTCAATTCTTTATTTGCAACCTATCACAAGGATAATAAGAAAATTTTTTAAAGCAAACAAACTAACATACTTTACTGGACTCAAATGAGGACAGAAATGTACATTATACAAATCAATTAAAGATTGTTGGTGTAAATAAATTTAAAAAAAATCCGAAAATAACTAAATGCAATCTTACAATAAATTAATTTAACTTACCATGGGCTGATATTCGTTCTTCCGGTGAAGTCATTTTTGGATCCTTTTAAAAATCTGAAAAAGGGAGAATATCAATTCGTAAGAGCCTTTTAAGAAACTAATTTTTTTTAAGTGCAATATATCATAATAAATTAATAAAAAATAATTTTATTAATGGTTTGACACTGAGCTTCTTTTAAATTTTTGGTTTAAGCAAATGCTTTTCCAAATTTTTACATTTTATTGTGGACAATTTACAAGTTTTTTATTTTGCAAAAAAAAAAAAAGATTTTTTTTTATATTTTTCTATGGTATTATTGTAAATAGTTCCTGGAAAGAAAAACTTTATTTTTGATTAAAGTATCAAAAATACAACAAGAAACACAATAGATTCTTATTAAAAAGCCTGGCAAGAAAATGTTTTTACAAAGGATGTGGGTTTACCTGATAAGCGAAATTTTTGGAATTTTTCAATCTTTTTCTTGCTACCTGTTTCTAGGGATGCTAGGGATGTTATTAAATGCCAAAGTTATTTTCTTTTATTTAAAAAAATTAAAAAGTGAACTTCACGGTACAGAATATAAATAAATAATATAAACAAAAACAATTATTGTACAAAATTTAATAAAAAATAATCGATAGTTAAACATAACTCTAGTATCACGGACCCCTGACTTGAAGAAGTTTGAATAAAACAAACGAAACGTTGGGTAAAATATAATAAAAATGAATTAGTTTTTATTACATTGGAAGGAAAAACAACTTACCAAAACTATCCGAAAGGTAACCTCTACTACATTAACAATTTAAAAAATAATATACTCCAAATAAAATAAGTCCCAACAAAATGAAATAACTTCCAACAATAATGAAATGACTATCAAAAAAATTTAATAAATCCTAAATAAATGTCTTTGGACTAGGTGTGTGAACTTTAAGCTCCGCAGCAAAGCCAGCGGATCGAGTCCACTAGAGTTGTTATGCATTGCGCCTGGCCAAATGCCGGCAATTTACGGCCCTTTTTTTAACCCAAAATTTTTAATTAGTTGTCACCTTTTACACTAGCGTGACTTTTTTCCTTAAGTCAACAGTGCTATTGAAAGCCGGCCTTTGGCCGGGTGCAGGAAAAATTAACTTTAGTCGAACCTCCGTCTTCGCTATTTCCATCGGCCGGCTTTCCAGGTTTCGTAACATCATAGCTAAAGTGTCATAAGATTAATATTAAATTTGGCAAAGCTCACATTTGGAAATACTATATACATATATAGGCTACAGCGAAGCCTGCCAAATATATAATTTTTGTATCTGGTTGCTTTGTTGGGCCCTCGGTATTGTTATATTTTTTTGTTTAACGGCTGGGGAGCCAGGAAAGAAAGCTGTAAGTTTTTGTAAATTGTTTTTATTAGCTTAGTTGGTATCTTTAAAAAAATTGTTATTACTATGTAATAAGTTGATTGGCTTATACCTAGGCTTTATTGTTACAAAATTGAGTATTTAAATAAATAAATACCACTTCGCCTGCTCCTCCCAAAAAAAAAGCGCAAATTTAGGACGCCGTTTATAGAGTATGTGTGAGAAGATTTGTTAAACTTTGGCTAAATTGCTTATACATCGGTTAGTAGTTAACCGATCCTTCTGGTTTTGAATAGCATTCTGCCTAGAAAAATTTTTGATAGTTTGACATCAAAACATTTTCCATACGACTTTGTTTCGCTCCAGGAACTTGATTTGAGCAGACGGACATGCATACCGGCATCTATAAATCTTTATGGTAAAGGGTGTAAAAATATGTGCAATGTTGCCAGATACCCAGATCAGTGGTAAGTGCACGAGGAGTGTCCAAGTTTTGGGGTCGTGGATGCTATTCCCACCAGAGACCCTGGTAAGTCTGCTTCAACCTACTTTTCTTTCTTATCTATTACTTAATTTCTTCTTTCCTTCATCTCTAACCTTTCTATCTGCCAACCCAGTTAACAAAAAGGTACCCAATTAAGCGGACCAAAGTGAACTGTATCCTTTCCTTTGACTGCTGCCTGTTCTACCTAGCCTCCCTATATAGATACCTATTTAAGAACCTAGTTTTTTTAATACATACTAATTTTTGGAACTTTAACGTTTTTAAATGTTTGGCAACCCTTATGTACACATGAATACACCATATATGTATTTCCATACACACAAATTCTTACAAGTAATGACTCATTGGTTTACAATTAAAATTATGATTTTGTTTACAACTTACTTTATTTTTGTTTTGTTGTTAAGATTTTTTTTAAATATTTAAACTCTGTTGTGGATTATTTTTATTATTTTTTATTCTTGTTATTGAGTACACACCTTTTAAGTTTCAGATCTTTTTGGCAATTTTGTATTCACTTTTTTTTATAGGTATGTAGGTACATACATAGGGAAGTATAGGCGTATGGATATGAGTTATATAGCATTATAACATTCGAAAGTCCAATTTTAATTAAATAATTTTTTTGCAAAAAACACAGTAAGTTTATTTACAAAACAAACAGGCCCATAAAAAGGATATACATATGTACACATGTAGATTATAGATTTAATTATTTTTGTGAAATGGAGGGCATGATAGCAGTAACCTCTCTCGCTCTGCTTTAATTTAATTTTTTAATTACACATACATAAAAATAAACTTTACCACAATCGACATTTTTTAGGCAGTACTATACATGCAAGCAGCGCGGTAAACGTCGACGTCAGCGCTTCGATTCTTGTGGCGCTGACGTTTAGAAATCGTTAACAATACAGAACTATAAAAATAAATTCCACTACACACGATTCGTAAAACAAACGCCAATACATTTTTATTTTTTCTCTTAATAATCTATTTATTTATGGGCCACTTTAGTTCCATTTATACAATTTTTTATTAAGTTTTCTAGTAATATAATGTGCCGTTTACTTATCTTGATATCAATTAAAAACACTTAAAAATTAATTATTTGTATTTAATGATTAAATTTTAATCCACTTTCGACTAATTTTGACGTTCGCACCACACAACCGTACAAATTGAAGTTTAAAAGCTGTCTAATTTGACTGATTGGAATAGTAAGAAAAAATAAAATGTGAGAGAGAAGGCTATATGACCGGTAATTTAAAAAATTGCCACACTTTTACTTTATGAAAAAACAACTCTTGCCACCTAACCAAAAAAGTAAGTATCGTTTACACCCGACAATGCTTATATGAATGCTGTCTCAAATATTGTCGTTTTGGGGAGACAATTATTCGATGTTTTGAAAAACCTCAAACTCAGTATATGAAAAAGCATTATAAATTTTGTATCGTGTTTGTTATAGTTGTTGCGGTACACTACAAAAGGTACTTGCGAAACATTACAAAAGGTACAAAAGGGATTTGCAAGCAAACTTTATTGCAAAATAAATTTATGACTTATCAAGACGCAGCTTTTAGAGCTAACGTTATTTTTCTTAAACAAGTCTAGGTAAACCGATAAAAATATTTGGTGTAATATTCAGATTTTTAAATAAAATGGTTCATACAAGCATTTGTTTTGAATAAAATTATAAGTTTTTATAAATTTAAAACTAACGCTACTAAAGTTAAATCAACAAGACATTGATTGGGCTGACGAGACTACCTGATTCTTTGTATCATGGACTCACAGGGGCACATAGTTAAAAGTTAAAATTTGGTGGAAAGCATCAGCTGCTTTCCACCATATTATAACTAACAACCGAACAGAGATTACAGATGATGGAAATCGTAGCTGTTTTAAAAAATCCATTCGACTCGGCTAGTAAGTATTATATATAGATAAAAATATTGTTTTTTTAATAAGAATTGTTCTTTCTTAACTAACGCTAGTAAAGTGAACACTACAAAACATTATTTTTTTCTCTTCTTGTTTTCTTTAAGCTTTAGATCTTCTTGTTTTTTATATTTTATTTTATTTGGCCAATATTTCGCTACCTCAATGTGTAGCTTCTTCAGGGCTTATATATTTGTTTACAATTATTTGACAAAATTTTTTAAAAAATATTGAAAAAATATTTAACAAATAAGGAAAAGGAAATGAAAAATTTTTTTTAAATACACACATACATACATACATAAATTGAAAAAATACTGTACAAACATGAAATACATACGTATAACAAAACATTACAATATTTTTTTCATTTTCAAAATATGATAAATTAGTAAACATTAAACTTGAGCCTAAGGTAATATTGAAATTTGTCTTAAAACAAATAGTTCAGCTATAAATAAATTTGAAAACGTTTGAAAATATGTAAAAATTTGACTTACGCTGCGGCCACAAGTTAAGTTTTCGCTTTCAAGTTAATCACACACATTGTTTGTAAAATTCATTCGAATTGATGATCGTGACGTAGGCTGCAAGCAACTTGATAATCAACTTGATCATCTGTGCTCGTAACACCACCTGATCAATATAATTTCACCATGACAACATAGTTTTTTGTGCTCTCTTTTCAATTTACTTCACTGTTATGAGATATATTATATGCCATGCCATATATAAAAACAAAAGCAATTTAACTTATCTTCCTATCAACGTTATCTTATAAGGCTTTTCTTTCGTTTTAACAATTAGCCCCAGGTTATCCCTAAGCGGTTCTATCTTTCTTTCTGATTCACTTGTTAGTCATAATATGTTATAATATGTATATTTTAATTAATCTTGTTCATATGAAAATGCTTTTACTTAAGGTGCTTTCGCACGATATGTATTTTACACATGACTTGTCAAATTTTGCAGTGCGAAATTGATATCTGCCGTCTGAACGCGTTTAAACATTGCATGTGTGAAAAACATATGTAAATGTCATATGACAAATTTGTAAATAGAGCGTGCTCTATTTTCATCTGACAAAGCATGTGTCATCAATTGTTTTTAAAACAACAACAAGGAAAAGTAAGTTGTTTATTTTGGTTTGGAGGTTATGTCAGATGTAAATACACATGTACGTGTGAAAGCAAAAATTATAGACCATCAAAATGACAATTTTGACAGACATACGCAATTACATGTGGATTGCAAAAGTGAAAAGTCATGTGTAAAATACATATCGTGCGAAAGCACCTTTACCTTGTGTTTAACGATTGTATACTGATGGTATTAGGTTTTTACAATTAAGTCTTATTACTTTTAACTGTATTATTACATATTAATCATATATGGCCAAATGAGCTCGATTAATAATATGTGAAATAAAATTTACATTAAAAAGTATGTAATGAGCATCAGCACGATGGCTAGTGTATGCGAAAATCAACTTCTGTGTAACATTTGTTTCCCCAGAATATTTTTATTGTGTTTTCCAGTCTGGTAGCGTTTTTGTCAAATTGCTTTTTACGTTGTTTATAGTAAATTGCTGGAAAATTAATTTTCCAGCAATTTTACCAAATAAACTAACAAAAAGTGTTCTTTAAATAATACAGAAAAGATTAAAAAGCACAATAGACAACGAATTTTTACATAAAATTTAAGGTAAGTTGTTAAATCTAGTTTTCTAACACACTGGCTAATTGAAAGGAGTAATATCAAGAAAAGAGGAAACAAAGGCAAAATAGGTGAAAAAAAATATTGATGTTTTATGTATGGCTATACCTACATAAGTATAAATGTTCTGATTGTGGCAAGGAATGATCTTTCTAAAGAACCATCACATCAAATAAGAAATAACAATCCAATTTGTTAAACATTTTTATTATGTTGCAGACAATATGGATACAAGCGATAATTCATTTGATCCCCAGCAAACGGCTGGACAGGCTCAGCAGCAACAAATAACCCCACCAGTCGTTATTCAAGGCCAACAAATGCAATGTGATTCTTTTGGATCTCAATCACAACAATTTGATGGTACAACAATGCAACATCACGGTCCATTGGGTGGACCCATACCCCTACCAGCTCCTCCACAAAACTACGACAAGGCCCGTTCAACCGCTGCCGACATCGATTTCGATTCACTGTTGCTGCAGCAGTTTAGCTGCTTGGGAACCACAGATCACGAGGACTTAATAGAACAATTTCATAGTTTAATGAACAATCAAATGAACAGGGATGCAGCTAAATTCTTTCTAGAAATGAGCAATTGGTAAGAAAATCTATAAACAAAATAAAATATTTTTAGAATTTGACAGTCTTTTGCACAATCACGTCAAAAAAAAAAAAAAAAAATTAATGCCTACTTTATAATACCAACGCACTTAATGAAAAATGATGTACCTATATGAAAAAACGCAGAAATATCAAACACAACATAAGTATTTTATAATTCGTTTTATAAAAAATATCTATTATTTATTTCAAGATTTCCAACTTCTGTGCTACTCCTAAAAATGTCTACATCTTGTAGTTTAATTTTTCAGATTTATATGAAATTTTTTTAGGAGACAATTATACAAATAAAAATCTGTCAAGAACCTTAAACTACAGGTTTAAAGGTGTGATATGGACGATTCCACTTAAAATGGCCCAAAGTGTTAAACAAAAAATAGATTTCTTCCTTTTTAAAATAACTTTTTAATTAACGTCTAAAAGAGAATAAAAATGATTAAAATATCTATAAATAAATTGGGACATATTTTTTTGTTTATTCGGCAAAAGTTTAAAATGGTTTCTCTGACAAACCTGTTCTTTTTTACGTTTTAAATAAAATGTCGCACCCGTCTCATTTTCTCAAGAAGTGTTCCCCCCTATTATGGTTTACAACTGAACTCAGTTAGGTTGAAATTATGAAATTTTAGATTAAAATTACAACCAGCTCTGTGATAATTTATTATATTTTACAACTTTGTGTTATAAAATAAATAGAAGAGCTTCCAAAATAGAGCCTTGTGGTACATCTTAGTCATTCTAAAGTGCTTTAGATTTTACATTAATAGCTTAAGTCATTTGCCTTCGATTAGTAAGATATGACTGAGACCATTTAATTCACTGTTTTGTGTGCTATATTTGTATAGCTCTTGTAATAGAATATATCTGTCGATTGTTTGAATGCTCTTTAGAAATCTAGGAATATGGCTGCTATTTTATCATTCTTCCGTAAATTTTTCCAACGCCTAATAACATATTTTACTGCCATTTCATATGAATTTTTTTTTTTGTCTAAAACCCGATTTATATTTTAAAATTAGTCTGTATTTCTCCATGTAGTTATCTAATTGGGATTTTAAAAACATTTCAGTAATTTTTTCACTACTAATTGTCCGGTATTCTTTATCTATTTTGAGTACAGTATTTTCTATGCTAAAATTAAGTTTGTACTAATATTGTTGTAGTCAGGAATTTTTCTTCAAAAATCTTAAATGTTATTTTCAGTTTTTATAAGTTTATTGCATGAAATTAAAATCTCACCGCTATCTAAGCTATCTTATTCTCATTTTGCACATGCTCGATTGAATTATTTATCTCCTTAATACTAACAACGAAATATTGATTAAAATTTTCAGCTAATTGCATATTATCATTATATTCTATGTTTCACAGTTTTTATCACACTTTTTGGTTTCCTTGTACCAGCTATTTTTCTACTCCAAATTTCTCTCTTATTCCTTGTTTTGTGAATTTTTTTAATTTTTAATTTTTACTCAAGCTGTGGTCACATTTCGTTTATTTCACTCCATTTTCATGAAAAACTTATTTAAGTAGCAGCAAAAAATTTTTTGCCTTAAAAAGTGGTAACGCTGTTTTTTGGCAAATATTTAACAGATCTGACCGTAGTCTTAGTATTTCCGTATGTTCAAAAAAAGTTATGTGATAAAAAATAGAATTTGCTAGCCATTAATTACCTATTCTGCATTATTTTTTTATTTTTTACATACAACAGTAAATTTCTAGCTTAATTTGTAATAACTACTGTTAATTACTATTACAGGAACCTTCAAACGGCAGTTGGTTGTTACTTAGACTTCTGTAATGGCCAAACATTGCCTTCAATGAAAATAATCGAACAGAAACAGCCAAATAATCATCAAATGGCATGGCGCCTTCAAAATATTGGCTCTGAGTCTTGGCCAAATGGTTGTTACCTAATGTCTAACAGTCAAACACGTCGCATAGAGGTACCCACATTACGACCGGGTGATACCTGTGAAGTTGTAGCAGATTTATGTACTAACGAACCAGTTGTGTGGCGTTTGTGTACACCGTATGGTGAATATTTCGGCGATAGTTTATGTCTTGTAACGCCAGGCTCATTTGATTCTCATGAAGAACTCAATCAGCGTTTAGCTCAATTAGCAGTCACCGAACAAAACCCCGCCCAGTGTCCTCAAGTTAATATTGTGATATCCGAAAGAATGGAATAAAATCATGACTTCATCTGTTCGTTGTCGTTTAAATTTGATCATACTAAAAGTTATATTTTTTGTTTCTTTAAGTTGTGCGTGAATTGTGTTTCAGAGTGTGAACGAATGTGTGCATATTCGATTAATGTTGCTTTATACAAAAACAAAAGTAATATTTTTTCTTGTGTTTTCATATTAATCTTTAAAGAAGCAAAATAAATTGTATGTTTTTATATATTGAAATTATAATATTGTTTTTAAACATCTTTTAGAAAAACCTTCAGTGTTAAAACTAAAACGATTTAAGCGTTAAAACATTTTTTGAAGAAATACAAAATTTTTATGAGAACGAAAAATGACAATATATCGCTTACATATTTGCTTACTTCCAGAACAACGTCGTAATTCAAAAAAATCTATTTCGAGGAAACGCGTTTGAAGTTTTCGTTTGGCATACATAAAATTTACCTAATGCGCTGTTTTTATAAACCAAGTAGTGATCGTCTGGGTACGAATTATATGTATTTTGTTGTTGTTAACAAATACAATTGTTTGCGTTATTATGCGTTGCGTTTTACGTAATTAGGCCCTTTATGTTCATAGGCGAAACAATGGAATAGCTAAGAGATATACATAGTTAGTATCTCAAGTTTAGAGGAAAGAGTAAATGTAACCAGACATGGCTATGTTTTGAAAGATGCAGTATTGTACCTAATAGAGTCGTCACCTGAAAGCGAAGATGAAAAAGATATAATTTTGCTTAAAATGTTAAAAAAGCCAATATTTTTTCACCTTTAACTTGTGTTTGAGAAAGGAAAGAGTGTTACGCAATTCTGTTAAAAGCTACTTCGATGACACGGTCCCGACCTACATATACGAATGTAAAGTTTCTAATACATTTAAGAATATCCAAATCAATTTTATTGCGGCTCTTCTTATTATATAATTTTTTTTTAAGTTGAAGTTTTGAGTAGTTAAATTTTGTGTAAAAATTTTCCGTTCATGTACTCTTTACTTTAAAAATTTTAAGTGAGAGAACTTTCGTAAAATTACTTAGTATTTGCTAAGTAACTGGACTTTACTGGAAAAGTAAACGAATGAACCTATTGACAACCCAGCCTCGATTTATGCATGAAAAAGGTAGATCAGCTGTGCTCGTAACACCACCTGATCAATAATTTCACCATGAAATATCAGATACAACCATGGCGTAATAATGTATCAGGTGGTGGTGATTCTACAACAACAAATTTTGGAAAATATAATGCAGGATACACTTATCAGGTAGCCTCAGATAAACAGCTGAGTAACGGTATTTCGTTATATTAATGTCAAATTTTGTTTATGTTTATGTATTTTCTTCTTTTTACACAAACAACAACTGTAGTATCGTAAGAAAAGCTCAAAAAGAAAAACAAAGATTTTGTGAGTTTTTGTTATTTGTCTCTGACATTCTTATGACGGTTTTAGTTGTTTTTGTAGAACCGCTCCTACCTGATAAGTGTACCCTGATATAATGAAAATTTAATAAATATTTATTGTTGTTGTAGAACCACCACCACCTGATACATTTTGCGCCATGATTTATGTATGAAAAAAGTAGATCAGCTGTGCTCGTATTACCACCAACATAATTTCACCATTGTAAATATATTTTAAAAATGTGTAAAAAATTTATTTAATGTAAAAGATTTTTTTTAAATAGTGAAATTAAGAAAATATTATTTGAACAGGCGAATGTGCACATTACGCTTGTACAATAACACGAGGTTGTTTGTAAAATAATTAAAATGCATGTTATTTATTTTGGGGAAAAATTTTACATCTGTAACCCTATCATATTGGGCAAGCGTTGTGCATAAGTTTTTATACAAGTTCGCCTTGTTAACCAGAAAAAAGTGGACAAAGAAAAACTTTTTATTTACATAAGAAACTCAAGGTCGGCACAAAACAGCAGACGATTGTAATTATGTATGCATATTTGATTAAAACACTGAAGTATAAAAATAAATTCCTTGCAAGAATATAGTTTTAAAGAATATTTAAACAGGTAAAAAAGATATTTAAGAGCGGCCTATGTTCTTAACATTCTTATGCTAAGTGAAAAGTGTGAAGCTTGAAACTTTTCATTTAGCAGACTCTGCGACTACCTGGTTAGTAAGCTGCATTCTAAAAAGGACAAGAGCAGTAGTACATACACATATATGTATGTATGTATGTACATTCAAATTTTATGTAGGATTATAGGTATAAAAAGCAAATAAAAATTATTTCTATCGGCGCTTTTCCAATAGTAGATTAAGGCGAGTTAAACCAACAGAAATTCCTAAACAGTTAGAATTTCGTTATTAATGTCTAAAACGGTAATAATGTCGTCAACACCATCGTCATCATCCTCTGCATTTGTTTCACAGAAGCATACGATACTCTTACAACAGGAGCCAGATCATGAAAAACCATTGAATTTAAAGAAAGAACCCATGTCTGCCGATGAACGTTTGGCCACAAAAAAATCTTTTTTTATTTTAGCTGGGATTTTTGTTACATCGTTAGCGGCAATGTTTTACGTCTACATGATATTTCCTAAATTAAATGAGTAAGTTGTACTTTTAAAATTTTAGTTGTATGTACGTTTATTTTTGATGGGATCTTCAACAGTTAAAAGCTAATGATGATGCAATCTTACAACCTAGACATTTTATTACACATTATCCAACTTTTATTACGATTACGCACAATACCACAATCATACGCTGACAAAAATGATTGGGAGTTATTTCATTAAATTCCAAAAAAGTGGAATAACTCCCAATGAAATAAGCCTCAATAAAAATGAAATAATCGCCAATTGAAAACAACCCTACCAGAACAGTGACGGTCATTTGACCGGTCATATGACCGACACAGATGACCGGTCAATCGGTCATTATTTTCTATCATTTTCTTAAGGGCGATGTGAAAAAAATTACCGAAACTTTGTGTACGTGTGATCTTGCATCTCCTTCGCACCTTCAGATGTGATAGAAATATTGGTCACAAATGACCGAAAGAAAATGTGTTAGTGTTAGTTTCGGTCACAAATTTCTTGTAGGGAATATACTCGAAATAAGTTCCAACACAAATAAAATAACTACCAAAAATAATGAAATAACTTCAAACAAGAATAATATTGCACTAACGTAAAACTCTTTTCGAAACAAACATATTGCGGACAGCCGCAGGAACAATAAATTCTTGTAGATTCGAACGGCCGGCTTGGCTATACCTTTCGGTCAGGCGTGTGGACTTTAAGCTCTTTTATTTTGAGTTAATTAATTTTGGGGCTCCCAAATAACTCCCAATTTGTAAGAAAAAAAAAAGGAAAAATTTTAAATGTATATCGTGGACGGAGTCTAGCTTAGAAACCCTCGAATTGTTAATGGGTACCCACTTCCCGGGATGCAGGAAACTGGCCGAGGGCGTTTTAGTAGGCCAAAAGGGATAGCTGAGATAACAGAGGGGCAGAGGACCTGGTAAAGCTCGATAGGGTAAAATGGGTTGGCAGACTATATGGTAGCATATGACTTTGGGATCTTGATTCAGGTAGTGTTTCCGGATAGGTAGGCATGGAAGGGATCCGAGAGACTGCATGAAGGGAGTCCAGTCTTCACTGATGGATCGAAGATGGGATGGGCTTTGGGGCTGGTGTCTATACAATGGACATGGGAGTAAGGATGTCAGACAGACTTCCGGACGAGTGCAGCGTTTTCTAGGCTAAAATTCTTGCAGTGACGAGGGCCGCGGAATTGATAGGAAAGGACGCGGATAAGAGAGGGGACGTGATAGTCTACGTTGATAGTCAGGGCACGTTTAAGGCTCTAGAGGGACATTATGTTAGGTCTAGACTTGTGGACGCCTGTAGACGTGCTCTTAGGGTGATCATGGCGATACGCAGGGTTAGGCTCTGTTGGGTTCCGGGTCATTGTGACGTTTTCGGCAATAAAACTGCCGATGAACTGGCAAGGAGGGAATCGGCCCGGGGTATTGGACTTGGTTGTGAGCCGGTGAGGGAATCTTTGGGTTTTTATTATGGGCTGATAGGGGCTTAGGCAATTGGCATGGCTGATTGCGGAATCTCTAGACTTCTGTTGACCAGGCTGGACAAAATTGGCACTGTCCTACTCTTCAAGGAGAGCATAAGGGTTCTTAGGTGTATTATTGACACTCTCACGGGTACTGCGATCTGAGTTACATGGCTAGCAAATTAGACAGGGACTCTCGGGACTTCTAGCGGCTGTGTGGGGATGAAGAGGAGATAGAGACGGTAGAACACCTTGTCTGCAACTGCCCTAGGCTGCAGATCCGTCGACAGAGGTGGTTGGGAGGACACCTACCTATGAGATTCTTGTCTTTCCTATTTCTCTTTTGGACACTTTTGAAGGGATTCACAATATGCCTAGAGGTCTCTGGATTGAGTAACCATTCGTAGCAAAACCTAACCTAAACCTGTTTTAAAAAATATTTTACACAAATCGATCTTGGAAGTCAAAATATTCCAAAATTCAAATTTGCAATAGGTGGTCACCGTCTTCTAGTGGTAATTGTGAGCGTAGATTAAGTTTTTTCAGTATATATGTACAGTGAACTCGCGGAAACGTGAATATCCAGAATCGTGAACATCCAGAAACGTGAACACTTTTTATTTAACATTAACTACTCTAAAACGTGAACAAACATTGAAATCTTTAAAACGTGAACAGTTTTTTCTGAGGTTTTTCTTTGTTTACATTAATTTTATTAGTTTTGGGAGTTCCCAAATTATGCAATAAAAGGATCTATAAGCGATATACATAGTTTTATTTTCAAAATGTTGATTTTTGTGGTCAGATTAATAAGACAATTATGTATTACTCAAAAAAACTTAGGTTTTAAAATTTTTAAATTGGATTTTTCGGGTTAAAGCGTTGTTAAGTTTTGACTAGATTTGAATGTTTTTGAACTAGTAACAATAAATTGATACAAAAAATTAAATTCGTTAGAAAATAATTTAAAAATATCCAATCAGAAACGTGAACAAAATCGAAAACATGAACACCCTTGGTAAAAATTAGTTCACGTTTCCGCGAGTTCACTGTATATTCAATTAATTATAATTATTCGCTTAAAAACATACCATTCTTGAAAATTATTGCCCTTTTTACTATTAAAATTGTTTAAGTTTTAAGCAAAATTGTCACACCCGTCACAATGGAACTATTCATAAATAAAAAAGAAAAAAAAATAACAGTTAAAAATGTCTGTCCTAATTACTGCCACTTGGTAAATTATTTTACTATGGCAAAGGGTTTATTTACCTTTCAAAATAATATTTGAGAGTAAGTTTTCATAAATAATATTTACTGTCTTGCTGCAAGTATTTAATAGGAAAGCCATTGAACACATTTCATGTAGGCATATTCTGTTTGTTTTCTTGTTGTTTAATGTTTATGTTTTGGGTTTGAAGAAAAAATTAGTTTTTTTTTATTTTCGTTACAGATCAGAGAAGCAACACATAAAAATTCCACGTGATATTCAAGATGCTAAATTGTTAGCCAAAGTGTTGGATCGCTACAAAGACATGTATTATTTTGAAGTTATGTTTGGCGTAGTTGTCGCTTATATATTGTATCCTTTTTCCAAATGTTTAAAAATCTTATCAAAAAAATTATTGGTACGTACATACTAGTATAATAGAAAATAATAATTCAACAATTTCTTAAGTATAAATAATACAAATTATAGACTGGGCTATTATCAGTCATGTTCTGCCTTTCAATTTAAATTTGAAATCACTTCAGTTTATAATATTGGTATTCTGTAATTTACTTTTGAGCTTTCATTTCCGTTTTGTTTTCAAACATATACAAATTTTAATGAAAACCCGTTACTTTAGCATTGGTTTTTTTGCGGCATTTTAAATCAAGCCGACATAATAACGTAGCAATATAAATTCTGACGCATGGAAAATGTAAAATATGCTTGCGGTCTATTAATTTATAAAAGTTAATTGTTTGCAACAGAATCAACATTAAATTTCATTAATAAATAAATTAGATAATTTGTTTTATTATATGTACGTGTTGCAGTGTCCTAAGTATAAAAAGTTCATTTTTATTTTTTTTTATTTCAAATGTGTGGTTTTTCTTTTACTGATTTTTCTCATTTTTAGCCTTCAAACTTTTGCCATTCCAGGATCTTTATTCTTATCTATTTTACTTGGATTTCTCTATCGCTTTCCTATTGCACTTTTTTTAATATGTTTTTGTTCAGCACTAGGTGCAACTCTATGCTACTGTCTTTCGAACTTAGTAGGCCGTCGCTTAATAAGACATTTTTGGCCGAAGAAAATTAGTGAATGGTCAAAACATGTAGACAAACATCGTGACAGCTTATTCAACTATATACTATTCCTCCGCATGACACCGATCTTACCCAATTGGTTTATAAATCTTGCGTCACCTGTTATTGGAGTACCAATGGTTACCTTTGCATTTGGAACATTCTGTGGGGTGGCGCCACCCTCTATATTGGCCATACAAGCAGGAAAAACTTTACAAAAGATGACTAGTTCAAGTGATGCCTTCTCATGGGCATCAATGGGCATTTTGACGCTTTGCGCTTGTTTATCACTAGTGCCGGGTATTTTAAAAAATAAATTAAAAAAGAAATTAGCATGAAATCAACAAATCCATAAACTAAAAAAGGTAAAATAGTTATTGGCAACCAGTAGAAGTAGAATAAAACAGGGATCGATAATAATATGTATGTAATTGCAATATTTAGATTTTTTACAAAAATTATATTTTATTGCTTTAATTTTTATAAAAATCAGGGATTCGATAAAAATCATTGCATTCGATTTAAGTCGAAATTTTACTCGATCGGTCGAGTTGTCAATGCTTTTAATATAGGAATTCTAATAAGAAATCGAATGCGGCGATTTGGCCCCGAAAAAAAAACAATTATTATATTAATTGGGTTTTTTTATAAAAATAAAAAAAAATACTTCTAAAAAAATAATCAAAAACTAAAATAATTCTTATTTCTGCAAAAAAATAATAATAAATACAGTGTAACCTCGCTTAACGCAATCAAAACAAGTATTTTGCTTTTGCAATAACTAAGTTGTTGCGAAAACCGAGTCACAAATTTCTGCGTCTGTTTCTTGTTAAAAATGCTTAAAGTAAAAAATGTTTCATTGAAACAAAAACAATGGTAAGCTTTTAAACGATTTTTTTACGTAAGCATAAGATTTAATGAACAAATTTTTATAGGTTTGAATTTGTTTGAAAAAAAAAAAATTAACAACAAAAACAAAAAAAAATTGAAATTTAAATTATTTCTGCAAAGTTGCGTTAACTGAGGTCGGTCTCGTTTTTTGAAAAGTTGCATTTACAAAATCATCAATGTTAAGAGTTTGAGTGTTGGCATAATCGAGGGGTTGCACATATCGATAGTTGCGTTAACCGAGGGTACACTGTAAATAAAATAGGGCATATAAAAACCACTTATGTTTAACTTGACTATTTGCTGTTTCCTGGCGTCTGATTTTTTTTGTTTGGAAAATCTGAAAAAAATGTATTATTATCCGTTCCTGGAATTAAAAAAACACACAGTTACTAGAATATTGTCAAATTGAAAAAAAAACGAAATAAAGTAGTGATAATTGCTTAAATGGTTATTATTTAAATATGTACAATAAATGTAGTAAATTCATATTTTTAAATGTTTTATATTATCAGTATATTGCAAAAAATGCTTATTCCAAATATATGTAATTAATAATTTAAAACGAAGTTTTACTTTACAACGATACCGAAAATAAGGCGGTTTTTTTTTGTCAATTTACTGTCAAAGAAAATAATTTTCTGCTTTATTTGGCAGTAAGGATATTTCGCTTCCTTCTTCATTTTTTTTTAAATAAAAAAAAGTGCTGAGAAGGGACCAGGTTTTTAAATATTATTTCTTGAGTTGATAGCGCTTAAAACTTTTCTATTTTACAGACACTTTTTATTAAAGAAACTCAAGCAAATATTATCTATCTTGTAAAACTATAAAGAACATTTTTTATTCTTATCTATCCACGCCTGACTGATCAAAATCTAAATTAAAATAAGGCAAAATTAATTTTTTTTTTGGCAAAAAACTTGTAAACATAACAGTAAAAGTCGCCTTACTATCGTCAGAATAGCAAATGGGCATTAAATCGTCCAAAAATTGATAAAAAAAAATTCGCAGCATCACTTAGAAAAGTAAAATACCATTTTTGGTAAACAGCAAGCCCTCAACAGTCGTTAGGACTTTCAAACTACAATTGTAAGTGAACATAAGCAATCTTTGTTCAACAAGTGTCAAAGTAATTTGGTTTAAAAAATTTCAATATTATCATTGCCTAATATTATTCCTCCAATGATTTACTTGTAAAGAAATCATGAAATAGCTCGTCAGATCATATTTTATAAGAGCCAAACATATTTTGAATCCAACAACCGTCGGACGATTAATAAGGGACTTATAAAATAATAGCTCTGGCTATAAGCAGCCTTTAAAATACGATCTGAGTCATTTTATTTGTAAATGCTGGACTAACTAAGTATGTATCTAGTTTTTATGTGTATTAGCAAATTTTTTGAAGGAAAAAATTAAAATAACAAATTAACAATTAACAATTTAAAAAAATCAGTATAATCAGTACTACTTTTCAAAAATCAGAACATTTAAGAAAATCAGTAGGAATGGTCACCCTAGCCATGATATTGTTCATATGAAATGAGAGGGTATTATAAATTACATGTGGTGTGTGTGTATATAATGTATTTTAATTATAATATTAAAAAAATCACTGTTTGTTGGTAGTTGTACGACATTAAAAAAATTTTGTTCATACCTATGCTAATAGCTAACATTTTGCGTTAATATTTTTTTTTTTTTTTTTTGAAAATTTAAATTTATAAAGATCATCAAATATTAAATTGCCGCCCAATAATTTCGGCACCCGGTTTAACTGTGCCAACTGTGCATATGAAAGCGCCGGTCCTGTTTTTGCATTAAAGTTAATTTGTTAAAACAACCGCGTCGATGTATTACAAAAGCAAATACGTATGTATGTATGTATGTGCACGTACTTACCATATTAAACTCTGAATTCTAGTTAAGGAAAAAGCTTTAAGCTTAAATGTCGTTAGTGCAGATTTCAACCATATTTGTGGGATTTAAATAAAAGTACTGGGACTAAATAACTTGTTTCACATAAGTTTATAATTTAATATTTAAAACAAGTGACTGTTAATAATACGGTTATTTTCGAAGTTTCAATGAAAAATTAATGGACAAGAAAACATCGAAAGTCTAGTTTAGTACACCATCTTGATTGTACTAAACTAGATTTTTTAAAAATCAAGTGCTATTCGAATTTTTGATTTTTAATTGTATTTTTTTCAAAACATAGAAATTATTTTTTGATATAAATTTTTTGGGGAAAAAACGATTGTTATATTTTTCCTGAATTTAAAAATAAAAAACGTAACGTAAGAATTTTTAAATTATAATTATTCCTGCCAAAAATATTAAAGTCAAAAATATGTATTTATTATTTCTTGATAAAAATTAAAAAATGATTTATACTTTTTTTGCAAAATTATAAGGGCTTAAAACAATTGAAAAATTACATAAAAATGTTATATTTTTAGCAGGCACAATTTTTATAGGCATTCTGCTAATTAATACAAAATCAAAACACTTTAAAAACTTCCATTACATTCGGCTTAATCCTAAAACCAACGCATAGATACATATGAAGATTTAAAGCAACGAGTAAACAGTCAAAAAGTGAATGTGTATAAGATTTTAATTATTAATTGTTTTACTTAAAACAAAGCCTTATTGTATTAAACTAAGCCGCATTGTTTAAAAAGCAACAACAATATGTTCTATAGGGGACTTAAAGGGACCTAAAATATTTCTGTCACTAAGCGAAGTAATTAAACATACAGCGCAAAGCAACATTCTTATTAAAATACAATACAATCTTAATTAAAAAAAATTATAAAACTTAAACATGTGTACTTACATATTAAGACGATACAAAAAAGTTCTGATATAAATTAATAAGGTATTAAGGAAGAATAATGTTCAACGGAAACCTAAACTGAATGTACATGTCATATGGCTTGACAATTAAAAAAAAGCTCAATTATCCGGTTAATTAATTTCATACACTGATCCGGATTACCAAATTATATGGTTTACCGAATAAAAATTTAAAAATTTTGTTTTTGCATCAAAAATTCTTTTAAAACAAATATCGAATGATATATTATATTTATTAATTATTTAAATAAATAATTTAATTTTTTATCAACAAAAAAACTTTACTATAGGCATCTTGCACAAACACTAAATTTCAAAGTAAAAAAAAATAGAGAATTTAAAAAAAATATATGTATATTAATTTCTTTATTTGCAAAAAATGGGAAATTAGTAAGTATTGCACTTAAGCCTTAATAAAATTTAAATTTAGGGGATTCACAAGGTGTTCTATTTGTCCTATTGTCATATTGTTATAAAATTTCACAATGGTTTTTTTGTCTTTTATACAAAAATAGTTCTTAAAAAATACTACGTCGTTTAATTTGCCAAATAGTTGGCAAATGTTTTTAAACCATTGTGGAAATTTTATGACAATGGGACAAATATTTGTCTAAAAACAGAAAAAAGTTTTTGCAGATTACTTTTTTCTGTTTTAGAAATACATATGTAACAATATTTTGTAGTTACATATTTGTTCTGTGAGAAAATCACCCAGCTAAAGTACTTTTTTCTTGCATCGCGACTGGGTTGTCAAATTCACTTATGTTGACATACATATCTTTTTTGATACATCAGCCAACGAAAATTTTCTTCGCCGCAAATTAGTTGTTGTATAATCACCACCACCCTGTAATGAATTCGCCTTGGATTCAGCGATGCCAACTTGGCTATTGTAGAGCTAGATTTAGCTCTTTTTAATTGCTTCTAGCTCGAAAATTTTCCCTTTAGCTCTTTTTTGAAAAAAGGAGCTTACACTATTTTTTCTGTTATAATGACAATAACAAAAACAACTCCTCACTATTATGACAGCACTGAGTAGTTGATCACTAGTAAGAGCTGTTAGTGGTACTGAGATTAGTTTTTCGAGAACTTGAAGACTCATCAACACTTTCTACCAAAATCCGAACCCAAAAGATCGGTAGGCTTCTTAATGTTGTATCTAATATATTAAACAAATAAAAACCAAAAAAACAACTGTTGCAGCGCTAATGTGATGTAAAGTACAACTTGATTCTTCTTGACGGACTTAATATTTCTTTACTGTTTCAATATGAGCTTGTTACATCCCTAACCTAAAAAAATAACTATAAAATGTTATAAATATTGGCAATAGCTTATTTCTAGAAGCAGTGTTTTTTTAGATTTATGACGGCTGTAACGTTTATTTTTAAACTCATTAGCATAGATTAAAGAAGCGGGCCTGTTTCAAAGATGTCTAAATTTACAAGCAAGTGTCTGCATTAATTTGCTTTCATAAGCAATTTGAATTGGCCGTTATGCTAATTATGTTATATTTTAATATGTTCTTCTTTTTTAATTAAACACTTAGAAATGGCACCCTGCATTGATTTATATAGTTATAGTCATTAATAATTGATTTTAAAAATATTATTAATAGTTGACCTTCAATAGAAAATAAAAACTAATTAATAGTTTGAGCCAATAATTTTAATCTTTTATATATTTTTATTTTTAAATATTTGCTAATAATAAAGTAACTTATTCTTAAGTTCTGTTTCGTTTAAAAAAATATATAATTTTTTGTTTACTGTAAGTAAAAGAAGTTACATATAATAATTTATTTACGAGGACCGTACTAAGCAAATACCAAAAAAGTTTTTTTTTTACTATTTATTTTTTTAAATCATAATTTTTTTTTATATTTTTTTTGTAAAAACTAATCGGGTTTTTTTAAGAAAATATTTGCATTAAATGCAAAAAGCGTAATATTAATTTTAATTCAGTTTTAGTTTAATTCATTTTCCGTTAATGTTGAAAGAAAGCTTTTTTTGAAGAAGCAAGTTTTTCACCAATTCTAGCAGAGTAGAATGCATTTTCGAAACCAGCTAAGGACTTCAGCGCCTTTAAACGGAATTAGTGTTTTTGGCTGTTAATCTCACCTATTAACATGCATGGTGTCCTGCAAGGTAAAGGGAAATATATACTTATTTTGTAAATTAAGCCGAAGTTATTTTTTTTTTTTTTTGCTGGAAAATATGTATGTGAAAATTGGTTTAAATAAGTTTTAAATTTAAATTTGTTCTTACATTTTAATACATACATATATGTATATTTTAGCATACTTATGTATGTATACATGCATGAGCATGTCTACGCACATACATATGTATATCTACATATATATGTATTTTTTAAGTGGTCTCAAAGATCATTTGACAAATTATAATTTTCAAAACATTAAATTCTTGATTACTTAATTTTCCATTAAAAGGATACTTGAACTAATTACCACAAAAGGTATGTAAAAGAGCATGTTCATGGTACAACGAAAAAGGTATAGTCAAAAACAACGCTCATCACTTTTTGCTCCTAATTTTTATGATGTCAAGCTGCCAAACTATACACATATAAATAGTGTCAGTATTAATAAGTAACTTCATAAATAAGTAAATGTATGTAACTTAGGGTACGGTCAAATCTTCTTAATATTTGCTAAAAAACGTGACCACTATTTAATCAAATATGTAGTTGTTTGATGAGTTTCGCCCTAAACAAGTTTATTTTTAAACAAATGCAGTAAACTTAACGAATACAAATTTAATCGACATTTTTACAATGTTCAAGATGTACCTATAACCTTAAAAATAATCACCCCTATTCCACATTTCTATTCGAATCGAAATTTTCTCCGTCGGCCTTCTTCACTGTGAAATAGTTTGGTCACAAATAACTTTTTCTTAGTATATTTTTCGTCTTTTCGTACTAAAATATATTTTTATTTCTATTTTGATATATGCATATTTGCAGGCGGAATCGTAATTGAAATGCAGAATAACCCCCAATGAAGCTTTAAACTATAATTTTTATTGGTCACGATTTTTTAAGCAAATATTTAACATATCTGAGCGTATCCTTACTTTCAAACATATGGAAATTTCAATTGTTGTTGTTGTTGTCTAGCTTAGCGTGCAAAAAATTTGATTTAGTTTGTTCTAAAAAATGTAAATATGTAATTGATTTCTAGTTTGCCAAAGACATGATTCTGTGCAAGTATAAAAATGATAAACAGTTTGGGGAGTCTTGATGGAATTGACATAAAACTTTCATTAGTTTATTCACCTTTTATGTTAAATACATGATGAAATCTTAACTCCTATTTAGAAGAAGTTTTTAAGTACCAATATATTTTAGAATCTTATTTTGAATAAAATTTTGCTTCATTTAAGTTTAATGAATTTATAATTTGCCTACTAATTTGTGGAATTTAACTTGAATGTGAAAATATGGAAATTTTTACAGTTATGTACACAGAAAAAAGTCAATGCAAGAATATCAAAAAAACTAAAATTTCGTAATTATTGCAAAAAAAGTTACGCATTAATTTTAAAAATATTTCAAAAGTAATGAAAACGTTTTGTAATTTTTGCTTTCGTAATATAAAAGATACTTTTGTAGTTATGTATTACGAAAAATTTTGTAACAAAAATTTCATCATTTTACAAAATTATAAAAAATTTCGGTTAGTTTTAGTTTTTAAATTCATTTATTCACTTATTTTTATTTTTGTTGGTAATTCGTAATTACGAAATAAAATTAAATTAAATATTTACAATTATTAAATTACATATTTTTTAAAATATTAAATTTGTTTCGTAAAATATACAAAAGATTTTCGTACATTTCGTATGTTCTAACACCACCCCAGAAAAATTTAAGCCCACCCCAGAACTTCAAAATCAAATACTTTCTTAAATAAAGATTGAGGAATAAAGAAGAAATTTAGACCATCCCAGGTGTGAATTCAAAGGTATGTATACATTTATTTATTTTTATATATATGTATATACAAATACAATTTTTATTCGATACAAAACGAGGTTTAAACTTAATGAAAATTATACTTTTTTCGTATTAAAGGGTGTCTTATTTCGTAAAGGAACGTTCCACTTCTATACTACTTACTATATAAACGTAAAAATTTTAAAAGAACTGTTTTTTTTATGAATAAAAAGTATTGTATTTGTACAACTTTAATTATATTAAATGAGTAGCTTTACCCGGCCAGCTTTGGTAGCCCCTACCCTACTGCCTATAACTGTAAAGTAACATAATTTGTTAAAAACTCTAGCAAATTTAATATCAACCATTGTTTAACAGTCTCGAATTTATTGCAAATTTTAATTTTATTAAGGAGTAAAACGCTCTTTTACATTTTTCTCTCCCTAATAGGTCAAATACCAGCAATAAAAATGTACATTCGCTGATTTTAGCCCCATTTCCTAGGCCTAAGCGCTGAGGATCTCGCATATTGTTTCGCTTAGGTTTAACAAATAAGTGTCAAAGGCTGCTTAATCGGTGAGATTTCGCTTACAAAATAAGCGACGTTCGTCAATATACGCCATTACAACTGAACTTACCTTTCGAGCGGTATTGTAATGAACATATTTCGTGTGCATAAAAATACAAAATTGATTTTGTTTAACATGTTTATGTTCTGTATTATGTAAGATTTTGGATTTTGTGTTTTTTCATGGGATATAGTTTCCTTTTTTTCTAATTCAATATTTTTGTACGATATAGGGAAGTCAATTTCAATTCAAGTATTTTTTATAGAGCCCAACCATATTTGCATTATTTTTACTTTACAGGGGTAGAAAAACACTTCATAAAGCGTGTAAAATTTTGCATATATAAAACTTTTTATGCAATTTTTGAATAAAAATTGGTAAAGGCGTTAAAAAGATTAAGCAATATATGCAACCACTAAATTTCCTTTTTCTTTAAGCGTATCATTGTTAATAAAACAATTTATTAGCTACAAATTTTGAGGAAGCTCATGATTACAAAATTTTAGTTCTCATTACAACCATGATGATTTTGATAATTAGCTTTAATAGTATTTTGTAGAACTGTGTAATTATTTTTCGACACCTTCATTCAATGTTTACGGGCAACGTTTATCAGTCGCCTTTTCAAGTGTACGTCTTACGCATAAATAAAGAATCTAAATCGTTCACACTACAAATTTACAAACATACATATATACACATACCTACATACATATGTATGTACATGAGTACTCGCAAAAATGTGAGTAATAATTGATTTTATATAAAAAGAAAGTGAATGAGGCGTGTTGTTAATACGACAGTTTCTTAAAAAAAAATTAAAGAAACCAACCTAATAACATGACTGTAAGAGCTGTTATTAAAACTCTCAACCAAACACTTAGTCCAACAAAAGCGTTAATAGTGAACACGAGCTGGCGCACTTACAAATAAGAAATACAAAAGTAACTTTTAGCAAAAACGCGATTACTTAAACTATACACGAATAAAATCAGTTTAGTTATGCATAAATACCAAATAATATCGAAAATCAACAACTAGTTTTTTTTCTCGTTTTGCTTTACAAGAATATAACGCATTTAAGAACTTTCCTATGAAACTCGGAAATTAAACTTACGAAGCATTTGGAACAAAAATTTTGCACAAAATCTTAAGGAGTATCAGAACGGTGCGATTGCGCAAACTAAAAGCAACTTAATAGCGGATAAATGTAACGTGTCTTTATAAGTAAATTTAAATAAATTCTAACTTAATACTGTTGCCAATTATAAGGTTTGAATAAAAGTATTTTAAAAACGATAATCCTTAAATACAAAAAAAAAACATTAATTAAAACTTTTATGAAAGCAGATACAAAAAAAAAAACGTTATAAAACATTTGTTGCTTGAATACGCGCTTAATAATTAAGTTAAAAATATATTTTGTTATTTTTAATTTTTAAAGCCGAAGGCCTTTTGTGATTTCTGCATTCTAAGTTTAAAGCGTCATATTAAGTGTGTATTGTGACAGTGAGTATGTGAGCATATTAAAAAAAAAAATTGCATTTTCTGATTGGAATACTAATGAATTGCTTTGAATAAATAAGTCTGATTGTTTTACCCAAAAACATACATAATTTGCTTTACATTTTTATTGATTATTTAAATCGTGCTATCCGTGTGTTAAAATATTTAAACTATTTATTTATTATTTATAATAAATTATGTAATAAAAAAATTTACTCTTCTTATTCTTCATTTATCTGCAACTAATTTGCTTCGTCTATAAATTAATCCATTTAAACTTTCAATTCGATAAGAAGTAGAAGTTAATTTCAAGGAAACTCATTGTCACCTTTAAAAATGACTTGTGTAAATAATTCACGTTTCTGTTTTGCCAAAATACACACATTTTACAAAAACAAAAGAAAACAAAAACAATTTTAACCACAATATCATTATCCAATGACATATTGAACAATATTTGTGACCATTAATTTGTATATTAACATGAATGTATGTATGAATGTGTGTTTGTACGTTAACTTTAATTAAATAATATTGAATCCGTTTAGGGTCTCATACGATACTTATTGTTTTACACACATACATACATATATGTACATATTGCACAACCAACCTGAAACTATTTATTACATTAAAGAGTAGTAATACCGGTGTTGTACAATTTTCGATGAAGGGTTTAAGAAAAATAAAGAAAAATTAAATGCCCTAAAAAACATTTTATAAAACTGCAACATTTTTTATTAATACTTTTCGTTTAAATAGTCAAATAATAAAAAAAATGTCTTACGACATTTTGTTAATTATTTAAACATGATCGCATTAAAAACGCATATAAATCGCATATTTCAGGGATGCATAAAAATAAAATTTTAAAAGAGCTCCTTTGTAGTATTCGTTAGTTAAGGTGACTTTTCTGAGTGGAGAAAATTTGATTTTCTAGTAAACGTTTACTTCGTAAGCTACGGTCAATAATAAACAAATCTTAAACAAATTTGGTTGGCTCATTTCTATTTAAAAGACTAATTTGCAATATATTAGTTTAAATGGGATTTCGGTTAGTTGGACTTACATGAGGCTAGCTCATGGTAAATTTTTGATTGTTCATTACAGGATTCTTAAAAACAGGTGACAAACATACGCAAAACTTTCTGCATATTAAATAATTTTAAGAAGAACTTTTGTTGGAGGTCATGCCAAAGATAGGTAGACACTGCAAACTAAAAAAACTCATTTGTAACAAATATCATAAAAATCAAAATTTTGTTCACAAGAATATATGAACTTCCAGCCGGAGGGACGGACACACTTAAATCGGTTCAGAAAGTGATTCTACGTCGACCGGTATAATTGAAGATGGGTCTTAGAATATTATTTTTAGGTGCTACAAACATTTGCACAAACGCATGGTATGCCTACCACGTATGTGGGAGGGTGTGGTTAAAAAAATTATAAGAATTGCGCAATTAGTTCGAAAAATCTGAAATACAAATGATACATTTTAAAATAAAATTAAAAATTTTTGTAATACAAATAAAAAAAATCTGAGATGAAATATAAATTTCTGAAATTAATTAAAAATTTCTGAAATTGAATTAGAAGTTTCTAAAACACAATTAGAAAGTTCTGAAATTAAATTGGAAATGGTGTAGTATGAGAATATTTCTTTTGAATACCTGTCCTTTTTTTAATTTTATTTATTTATTTTTTTTGATAATACACAGAATTTTAATTAAATTTCAAATCATGGTGGTCGTCTTACAGCCAGCTGATATTTAAAATTAATTTGTATGAATGCAAAATATAATTTAATCATATAGGCCAAGGCACATTCAACCAGGTAATATTAAGAGCCCAGCTGATAAAAATCAATTTGACATTTTAACGTTATAAAGATTTAATTTAATATAAAATTTTTAATTTTTCTGACATTCTACCGTTTAAACACAAACACGAAATGCAGAGGGCGAATTTTTTGAATTCGCCTTGGGTTTACCTTGTTGAATGTGCCCTGATATAGGCATTATAATTTAATAGAAAAAAAATATTTTTTTTAAACATACAGTTTTGTAGCGTTTTTCCTAAATGTATTTTTTCTACTGTTAGTCAAATCATCACTTTTGTTGTATTGTTGAACATTTTAAAACAAAAAGTTTTGAAAGCATATAGAAAAGCATTTGCACTTTTTACAATATACAACGATACAACACAGGTGGTGATTTGGACATATCGCTTATTTGATAAAACAACGTCATAACTCAAAAATGCATTCTCGGGTTTAATGATGCAGAATTGTTGGTGACGTAATGCTCTATACTGTAATAAATTTTATCTTTTAATTGTTTCTAATTTTTTCTTTTGAAGAGAAAATGGCGCTGGTCTTTTCTAGTAATTCTCGAAACGACTTTTTTAATTTTAAAGTTGATTTAGCAAAAGAACGATATTTATGTATTTAAATATGCACTCAAGTTCGTTCGTTACAAGTTTGCGAAAATGTTTTTTATTTCCCCATCTTCTTGGCACTTTTATAATTAGTTTTAAGTTATGCATTTGCCATGTAACACGTACTCGTTTTGTATATTTACATACTTATTTACTTATTGTAAATATATTTACAAAGCGTCATCTTATATTCAAAAGGCCGTAAGAACAATCTTAATTAGAAAAAAATCTATAAAAATTTAAGACAATTTGATTCTTAGTAGCCAAATATTAGAATCAACTTTAAAATACCATCTTGAAGTAGATAAAAACAGAGATTTTGATAATTTTTTGAAATCTAATTTAAAATATGATTAATTGCTTTCTCTGGTAGCATTTCGGACTTTAGGTGACGATATTTGTATGAACAATAGAGGTCTGCAGCGGGTGAGATTTCAAATAACTTTTAAAATTGGACGAAAAAGAGAGTATGCAAATATATTCAATCGCAGTGTGAGAGTACGAAAGATAACTTAACCGTAGTTTGTCAAATGCAAGCATTTATAAGTTTGGTTCAAAAAAAAAATATATAAAATGTGAACGTAAATAAGAAAATACTAAAAAAAGTTCTTGTGCCAATATTTGTTGGCACAATATGTATTCTTTTCTGTGGCACGTTTTTGTTTTTTCAATGGAATAATGTGTTCGTATGTATGTATGTTTTGTTATTGTAACAAAAACCATTACCATACCTAATCTAAGTTTAAATACACATAAATACATATCTAAAATATATAAAAAACTAACCGAACTAAACCAATCACTAAATGTAATTTGTGTTTGTTCCGGATCAAGTACATTTTCGAGATTGAGTAAAACCGTAGTTGATTCCTACTTCCATCATTACTTTAAATTTTCGGCAGAAAATAAAAGTGAAGAAGGAACCTCAAATCAAAAAAACCCTGCCAAGTAACAGCAAATGCTTAGTTGATACGTTCATTGAAAATCTTTTTGTTTAGATGCACTACAAATAAAAGTTCATCCTTTTAAATACTCAAGTATTCAACAAGTTCAAGTATATTCGTGCAGCTGTCTAATGTATAAATTTCTCTTAAGTAACTTTAACCATCTATCACTATCATTTCTTTATATCTACTGTAATAGATATTGTGGATAAGAAAAAGTAACCAAACGAGAATATTCTTCTTAATTTTAACGGAAAAACTACATAACTTAACGCCAACTTGCAACAAGCAACAAATCACAAGTCATAGAGTTATCTTAAGGCGGGCAAGAAATGTATGTTTGTGTGATTGTATGTAAAAATGTTATCTGTCATGCAATGCAGGACAGCAAAGAATTTTATAAACATTTTATTGAGACTTTTTCGGTACGTTTCTGCATTCTACATTAAATATAAAAAAATCTAAACATACATACATACATACATATATACTTAGATATGTATGTCCTTATATACATGTGGAGATTTTTTTTATTTTTAAAAAATGTACGTATTGGATGGTAAAACACTACATGTAATTGAGTCTAAATGCAAATCTCCATTTTAAATTTACATTAACAAAGATAAAGTGAATTACATATATATTTCGTCATAGTTTTATCTGGCTGGAAGCATGGCTTTGAAATTACTATAAAGTAAAAAATACTGTTTATTTTACACTGTAGTCAGTAGTACTGGTGACAATTTCATTAGGGAATTATTACTAGAGTTTCATTATTTATAAACATTTCCTGCAAAGTACTTATTCATTCATGCACATTTAGTATTGTTCGAAACACAAGCAACCTTTTTTACAAAGTAATAGAAGTTTTATCATTTCTTCCTTAATAAATATATTTTATTTTTATTTGTTTATTTTTTTTCAAAATATTTACAAAAGGTTTATTAAGAGCTTATTTGACAATTATTTCAAAGATATCTGTCAAATAAGCAATTGATATACATATATACTATAAGTGTTATGAATAAAGAAATTATTTTTAATTTAAAAACAAACAATAAACTTTATCATTATATCAATAAAATAGAAACCTAGCAAAGCTTAGGATTGATTTCGTTCGATATCCTTTATTTGTTATCACTTCCTAAATTCTTCTTGGCATTGACTCAATAAGTTTTATAAGTGCTGTGATTGGCATAGAGTTCATCTCCTTTCATTTTTTGTTAACCGCTTAGTTGGAGTCCGACAATAAATATGCGCGATATTTCTTTATGAAATTATTAAATATTTATATACAAATGTAAAAGAGACTGCAAATGTGCCTTGGCACTAAGGGACATTCAACCAGGTAAACCCAAGGCGAATTCAAAAAATTCGCCCTCTGCATTTCCTTTTTGTGTTTGAACGGTAGAACGTCAGAAAAATTAAAAATTTCATATAAAATTAAATTCTTGTAACGTATAAATGTCAAATTGAAATAATTCAGCTGGGTTCTTAATATTACCTGGTTGAATGTGCCTTGAATGTACCTTGGTGCCTTGTATATAGCTTTTTAATATAAAATGTACGTTATAAACTTCAAAATTACTTCAAATATGTTGCAGAAAAGTAGGAAAAACGAAAAAGTGGAGTTTTTGTCTTCTCTGAATGTCAATGACATGAAATGCAAACTTTTAAGAAAGTTTAAGAACCGCTTTTAAGAAATCACTAACAACTGCATCTCAAATTTCAATAAAATAAAAACAAAAGAATATTTTAAAGGTATTAATGACTTTGAGTCATGCTGAAAACAAAAATTCTTGTGTATTTTTGTTGGTTAACACAATTGGTTAATTATTTTCTAAAGACAAATTTTGTTTATTTTATTTTTTTGAAACAAAAACTCTTTAATGATTTTTGAATTGTAGAATAAATTTATTTAATCAATTTCTTTTAATACAAGAAATCTTGGCTTATTCTCACGACTGTCAATTAATAAAAGCTCGTTTCGAAAATTTCTTTAATTATTCTTTTAAACTTTTAACTTGTTTAAAACAAAATTAATTTTAAAATATTTTAATAAAAAAATATTTCTAAAGCATTTTAATCCATTTATCGTTGCTTAATTCTAATTGGTTTTATTTAATACACATTTACTTGTGTACATCCATATACTACTATTAAGTATGTTCATATCTACTTAGATATCTACATAAATACAATTTTAAACTTGTTCTTAATTTTTCACAATTTCATGGAAAATGGTCCGTCCAAACAGGAAAAAAATATATCTTCTAAATCAAAAAAAAAAATCGTTCTGTTTACGTTTTAAAGAGAATACAAATTATCGACATATAAACCAACTTGTACATTTTTAGTTTTAACTAATTTGACAAGAGTTTAAAATTATCCGTAATGAAGCACTCAATTGAAAAACTAGCTTTTAGAGGTTTTTTTAAAACAAAAACTCAACAAAAAAAGGTGTAATTCATTTAAAATAATTATAATTTCATAAGAGGCAAAAAAACATATTTTTATTAAATTAATAGTCTATGGTTTTCTGTTAAAGCAAATTTGTTAAGCACGACATTTGTTTCAATTTCAATTTTATTATGTATAAGCAACATTGCTAAGCCGTTAAGCTGGTGGTCCTCTTCATGGTTGATCTCAGCCATGTTTTAATACGGACCAGTATGGAAAATGACATTTCAGGCGCAGCATTACTGACCGGCATTAAAACAAAAATGATAAATATGTTTTGCAAATTTGGGTAAATATCTGGGTCACACCTTTCTAAAACAACTATTTTATTTTCTGGGCGGTCTCGATAAAATTTCCGTTTTTGTTTCCAATGCAAAATGCCAGCTTTTAATTTCGATATAAGCAGTTTTTTTAAATATTTTTTAAAATTTTAATAAATCTGCAATTTAAGAAATTACAATTTTTAAATTAGCAATATTCTGAGGCAATAGTTGATGGATGTTAAACAAATAAAGAACGTCCTTTGAGAAACGTGTTTGTAAGACTTGTAAAACAGATTCAATTAAGAGTATGTGTTCTTGATGCGGTAGTTAGGACGAAAGCCACTGCAGCCAGTTCCTAATTTTTTTTTACTATTATCTGTAAATTTATTTACAGCTTAGTCGGTATTTTTATAAATATTGTATTACTATGTAATAAGTTAATTGGCCTTTTAGGCTTTGTTGTTACAAAATGAAGAACTGAAATAAATAAATAAATAAATAAATAAATAAATAAATAAGTAAATTGATGCGGTAGCATATTTCGACATCTTCAAATTGATTTTTTCTTTCAAATCTAGTCTTTTCAACTAAAATTTCCATACCAACGCAAATATTTTTTGCCTCTTCAAAATAGTTTTAAACTCTGTTTGGGCTTTATTTCTTTTAGTCTCAAGAGATGATCCTTTTTGTAAATCTATGTCCTGTTTACGTAAAATTATACGAAGCGGTTGCGTGACAGTAAGTATATCATTTAGAATATGTAATCCGCAAATAAATTCGAAAGTGCGCAGAGAGGTTTTTAATAATAAGGCTTTTGAAGATGTATTCCTATCTTTCCATTTGAGTATCTTTTCCAATGCCTCTATTATGTGCTTTATCTTTATTGCAAATTGTAAAATTGAATAATTAGGATCCACCCATCGTGTTTCGCATTATGAAAACAACATTCTTTGTACCTGAATATTTCAAAAAAACTGCATTACGCTTCGGATAATTTTTTTTAAAACAAAAATTTGGTGGTTTTTTTAAGAAACGTTAGAACTTTTTGTATTATTGGTACTTAGTTGCCTTTTGATATTGACTGGTTAAGCCTATTGGAATAGCAAAGCGTTTGTTTTGCATTTCTTGCGGCTTCTTGTAATTTTTTACTGCTCCATTTTCTGCCAACATCAAAGGACACCCGTCAGTTCCAATCCCTACACAATTTTTAAAATCAAGGCCAACGTTTTTTAAATCTCCTCAACCTACTGATAATAGTGAGTTCGTTTGCCGTTATCGCTAGTATTATTTAAAGCCTCTTTAAACAGTTTTAAAAATTTTTTGTTTAATCATTTTGTTTAAAATTTTTTGTTTAATCATTTTGCTTGAATTTAACTCTTAATATTTAAGCATTACTTTGTTGTATGTATCTTTAATTGTGAAATTTGTTCGATTATTTTCATTGTTAATTCTATGTAATTAGATTAAGTTATTGCATAATTTGTATTCCTATACTTTAAATATAAGATATAATCTTGTTGTATAGGAACTAACGAGAAATAAATAAATAAATAAATAATTAAATGCATCGATTAAACCGATGAATTCTTCTTTTGCAAACCTTTCGTTTACGTTATAATACCTTAAAGCTAAAGAAGTTTGGGTTTTTCCTGATAAATCAGTGGTTTCGTCAAAAATAATCGAATAGTATTTAGCGTCATAAATATTATTTAAGTATAATTTTTAAAATAAAATTATAAAACTTTTATTTAATTCAGTTTGAATTGTTTGAGGCACATGAAAATAATACTGTCATTAACCTTGCAACACTCAGTATAGAGCTTTAATATCCTTTGATAGTAGAGCCAAGCCTTTTTATTTTTTTTTTCAAAAAGCTTTTATTTGTTGCACAGTGTTATATTCCAAAATCAATTAGTTATTTGCGCGATTAAATCCGATTAAATGGTTACTCTAGTACAAAAGTATGTATGTAAATGACATAATCTTGAACAGGTAAAAATATACATATTTGATTGAATGAACTCTAATCCGATAATTGAACTTTAGGAATTATTTACACATTTAAATAAATAATTATAAATATTTTTTACGTTATAAGCTGTTTAGGCAATTAATCGTTATAAATTTATTATTAACAGCCATAATTACCAAAACTTTTAACTACTGGCCAGTGCTGACATAGCTTTAACCCAGTAAAAATTTGGTAGTGATTAGTCATTACAAAAAATACTTACTTTTCAACGCATTACTTACCTGTCGTTAGATTATGAGTTATATGTTATTTTATTTTATTTTATTTTAATATTTTAAAGAAATTTTAAACAAAACATCTAGAAAAAAGTTGTTGAAGCCTTTGTTGTTTAAGTACCTATTTGTAAGTATTTGTCTTCAATGCCCACGCCATGTTAAAATAATAAGTTGAAAAGCTAATGAGTAAGTAATGTCGATACGTTTTTTTTGCATTTTACTCATTACAAAGCAATGTAAGTTTTTGCTGAGAACTTTTGCAAATTTCTTAATAATTTTCTTGGCAAAACACAATTATTTGCATTATCGAGTGGTAAAAAATGTTTATTCAAACTACAGAACTGACAAAGCAAAAGATGGCCTTTCATTTTATTGGTCCTTTTGGGCGTCCACTGCACTTGGCTGCAACTTTGACAAACAAAACTATAGATTTTATTACTGTTGCCAACTTTTTGGGAGCGTAATTTTGTTTTCAAATTAGCGTGAATAAAACTCAAGCCAAATGCATGGTAGGGGTACTATGCGTTCTTGCAGATGTTTGTAACACCTTTAAGTAATATCTAACTTTAATTTCACCAATTAAGTTGCCTTCTGGGAAGAATAAATCATGTCGTCTATCTGGATGGGTAACCATATCTGTTTTTTTGCGTTCAAAGTACACAACGAATTTTTCAAAAACTGTTTACAAAACTTGGGACAGATTAAAATTAATGATAATTGAACCGTTATTTCACATACTTAGCCTACATTCAAATGTCTCCCGGAATAAACAAAGCTATAGCTGCCACAAATATTATCGCCGCAAAATATTTCAGACGTAAATATGCTCGGCTCATCATTTTGTACAACCTCTACACAAATTCCCTTCCATAATAAGCATTTCAGTCTATAACTACCACCACAAGTATTACTCTAGGTCTGTTCGTGAATGCATCACTGCACCGCTGCATGACTATATTTAGGGCTGCAAATAGTACAGTTTTAACGAAATTTTCTTTTTTAAAAACAAATGTTTTCAAGTGTACTCGTAGCATAATAAAAATTTCTTATAATATTATTTGTTTTTGCAAAAGTTTGCAATCGTGATGCAGTGCAGTGTTGTATTTACGAACAAGCCCTCTATTTTTACAAAATTGTGTACAAGCTTGATGCTTTATACCTCTAAATGTTACTTTAATTTTTATTGTGATGGACCAATTCGTTTGTATACCCCCATACAAATGTCCTCCCTCAATAACCATCTTCTTATTTTCAATACGTTTACTTGTTCCTACACTCAAAAAATTATTAAGGTAAAATCAACTGGCAATCTGTTTTAAATAACTGGATATTCATTTAAAAACCAACAAGATATTTATTAAAATTAATAAAATATTTCATTTAAATTCAGACATAAAAAATTAACTGGATTTTTTGTCATTTACAGCAAAACACAAACTATTAGAAAAATAACAAGGTTAAATATTACAAAAAAATAACTGACAAAAATAACTTTAACTGAAAATCAGTTTTTTTGTTTGGCTGAAGCTTTGAATAACCCTTCAAATCAGGGGCCAAATCGTCGCATTCGATTCGAATCGAAATTTTAAAATTCTTATTAAAATTCCTATACTTAAAGCATTGGCAACTCGATCGATCGAGTGAAATTTCGATTCGAATCGAGTGCGACGATTTGGCCCCAGTTTAAAAAAATATTGTATTCAAATTTAACTGTTTTTTCATTTAAAAACAACTTTACGGAAAACTTCTTAAATAACTTACAGTCCGTTACTGTAATAATTTTTTGAGTGTAATTATTAAAGCAAAAAACAAAAAATTTCAGTTTTAACTGAACAATACAAATTTACATTTCTATATAAAATTTATGTAAAAAATTAAGCACATTTACATGCATACGCCTATAAAACTCAGTTTTGTACTTACGAAAAAAATTTGAATTAAATCGGATCATACAGCCGCTTTGAAACAGAGTTTAAGGATGATCGATTTCTAAAATTTTACAAAAGATTAAAAAATCAATTTGAGAGGTTTATGCACTTCCGAACGAAAATACCAAAATGCAGATTCTTATAAAAATATCTAAAAGATCTAAAAAGAGTTTCTATGAAAAAAAAATTTTAATTATTTAAAAACACAGTCATTGCATATTTATGTTGCTAAAAATTTTTAGAAATATTAAACTTGTAAAAAGCACTAAATGCACTTTAGAAAATTCGATCTGGATGTCATTCAAAATGTTACATGGCCTACCCGTTATGAGTTTGGCTAATTTATATACAGCGAAAGAAAACCTTTCAAAAGGGATCAATCACTTAAATAATGGAATAGTGTTTTGATAAATGTTTTTTTTACTGTTCTAAACATTGTACAGTTATCTCTAATAAATTAAAAAATTGTTAGATAATAATAAAAACACAACAGCAAAATAATAAAAAAAACACTCATTAAGTTGAGAGTTTAGTGAAATTATTTAACTAATCCTCTTTAAGCCTAATTATAAAACAAGTAAACAAATAAGGAAATAAAAATGTTCATTTTAAAATTTGTAATTGTGTTTTTACTACTGATTCATATATAGAAAAACAGATTAAAGTATTTGATTTTTTATTTAAACAATTTAAAATGTCAGACTGTTACTTATGCTTCTTACAACATATTAAAATAATTGGGTTTTTAAACCATATTTTTTTAAAATACTAATTATACGTCTTGACGAAACAAATTAATGCCAAACGTCAAACTCAGTATATAAAAAACCCAGTTCAAAAATATCGAATTTTTTTTATTTGGAGTTTGGCATAAATTTGTCTCGTCAAGACCAAGGCACATTCAACAAGGTAAACCCAAGGCGAATTCAAAAAATTTGCACCCTGCATTTTGTGTATGAACGGTATAATCTCAGAAAAATTAAAAATTTCATATAAAATTCAATTTTTATAACGTGGAAATGTCAAATTAATTTTAATCAGCTGGGCTTTTAATATTACCTGGTTAAGTGTGCCCTGCTTTGTTTTTTGCCTTTTTGAAAAGCATTTAAATAAATCAAGTAGATATTGTTAACAGCCAAGCACTTCTACCGTTTAAAGAGTACCGTAAGAAAATCTGTAGCTGATTTAAAAAAAGTATCCTACTTTGTTGGTGTTACTAAAAAAGCTTCGGTTTAAGAATAAGTAAGTTATCAGTTGGATAAGTTTCTTTTAATTACCGTTATAAAAATAAGTTATTAATAATTAATTCGTGGAAAAAAGAAATTGAATAATACAAAAGCTAAAGATAAAAAATATTTAACCGAAATTTGTTTCAAAAAACAATGATTTTAACAAAGAATAATAAGCAAAAATTTTTTTAATTTTTTTTTTAATTCTCTAAACAAATAAAATAAAAAAATACTTTTACGTTTAGTGTTATAAAATTGGACAGCGTATGCATAGGTAGTTACGTTTAATATTCCCAAATTGAGCCCTTATATAGTCGAAAACAAATTTAGCGTTCAGCATAAGTCTTAGCGCCATGTTCAGTTTTTACTACAAGCTTTCAGGGTGCAAAAAAACCTAATAAATATTCAGGAAAACTGATCGTTTGTTTTGCTTTTTACTATGTAATTTTTTTCTGTGTACTTTTTACACCAAAGCTAACATTTTAATCATATTTTAGTCATTTTGGACTCTCTTGTGACTCGAGTCGAAAATAAATGTTTTGTCGGTAGGAAATCAAAACCCTACCTTTGACTTTTTTAACGAGTCTTTTACGAGTCAAGTTTCTGACCCATTTTTGATTAATCTTGTATGAAAGTCACTTTTTCAGCATACGGATAATTAAACTCTAAACATTTTGCTTTTGTTATTTGGAAAATGTGATTTTGTGTTTTGAAAATCGTCGCTTTCTAAGCATTTGTATGATTTTAATGGTTTTAGGGTAGTGTTAAACGACTTATTTTGGTAATTAATCACTAAACAATCTTTCAAATGCTAACTGGAAAATTTATACCATCAAACTGTGATAGTTCAAACCACATATACATATATCATAGCATAAGCGTCTTAAACTTAATAGAAATTTTTAATTGAATTTATTTAACTTTGTTTTCAGATTTGAAATAGACAAACAAAAATGTCATATTTAATATTGATGGTAAGTAATTGTATTGATAAAATGTGTTTTTGTATCGTAATATAAATAACTTTTATAATTATCATTTTAGAGTGCATTTTGCAGTGGTCTGCTTCTGCCAACATCTTTAGTTTCTGGACATGGTCGTCTAATGGATCCACCTGCTCGCAATGCTATGTGGCGTTTCGGTTATCCAAATCCCGTAAATTATAATGATAATGAATTGTTTTGTGGCGGCTATGCAGTGCAATGGCAACAAAATGAAGGCAAATGCGGAATTTGTGGCGATGCATATCATTTGAGATCTCCACGGCCACATGAAGCTGGTGGAGAATATGCCAAAGGAATAATATCAAGATATTATTCATCTGGACAGGTACTTAATATCTTAAAAGTTTATTAAATTAATATTATCTTAAATAAATATTCATTAAGGAAATTGATGTTGAAGTTGAGTTGACTGCTAATCATTATGGACGTTTTGAAATGTTTTTGTGTCCGAACAATAATCCTCGTAAACAAGCAAGTCAAGAGTGCTTTGATCGTTATCCCCTTTATATATCGGGCAGTCGAGAACATCGTTTTCTTATACCACGTGATACCAAAAAGAAGGATATTTTTCGCTATCGTGTACGTTTGCCACCTTATGTTACATGCACTCAATGTGTTTTACAGTGGACATATTATACTGCAAATATGTGGGGGACATGTGCAAACGGCACCGAGGCCGTGGGTTGTGGTAAAGCAGGTATGTGTCTTTTAAATAGTTTACCTGTCCAAAAAGATTACAATTGACATAATAAATTTAACCTTAACTTAAAGAAACTTTTCGTAACTGTGCTGATATTGCAATCGTTTCAAATACTGGCGGAGGTTTACCTCCTCTATTTGTAAACAACAGAAACCCTTATTTGTTGTACTACAGAGATTACAGAGCTCCGGAGGACAAAAATGTTTTCCCCTTAATTGTTAGGTAAGTAAACGATGCCCTATTTTTGAGAAACAACTTTAATTTCAATTAAATATATTTAATTAAGTAGTTCAAAAAAGCTGTATTTTATAAGGTCCCTTATATGGATTTTAAAAAAGGGATCTGAAAACAGCAATCATTTAAAACATCTTTGTTCATAACAAATGCAAAATTGAATTAATGAATTATTATTCAAATGTTCAGAAAAAAAGATTATGCTGTTAAATAAAACTATTGAGAAAGAAATTATCGAGCCCGATTATATTATTAGTACCCTACACCACAATTTATTTGTGGCCCATTTAAATGCCATTTCCGGAAGTTGGACTTATGTGGTAAATTTTGTTCATAAAATGATTACATTTGACATTTGGTGGTTTAATTAGTTAATGTTCGCAAAATATAGTGCAGATTTGGTAATGTTCAAGTTACCTCCAAATGCTTATTCCTGTAGGATATTTTAATGGGGGGCTTTTACACAAAAAATTGTCCAATAATATATATATTCAGTATAATAGTTAGTGGCATAAGGCGTAGAACATGTGCAAAATTTTGTTTAAATAAACTAATACGCTTCTACTGGAAGGACAGTTTTATGGGGGATATGCGCTTGGTCCTTTGGTCCCACTTGAATATACCTTTAGAATACATTTGATCACAAGAATGCATGGACACCAAGCCGGATAGACAGACGAAGGAAGTTATAAATAAAGATGGTTCTCAGACTATTTTTTTTTTGAAAACATCTGCACAAATACAATTATTACCTCTACCACGTTTATAAGTACATAAAAACATAATGTGTTATACAAATATGAAAAAAATATATTTCAAGGAACAAAAGGATCTAGATTTTAAATGTAAAAATACGCTAAAATATTGTTTTCTATCTTTTGAAAAACAACTGAAGATTCTAAATTTAATTTTTTTTTTTAAATCATCTATATCAAATATTAATATCCATATGAATAAAATATATATATTAATTTTAAATAATTTTTTATACAAACAACTTAGGTTTTAGTGAAAAAGTTCTGCTAAAATTAAAAATAAAATTTAACTTCCTTGATGTTTTTGAAAACAAAGGAAACTATTACTGAAGCAAAATGTATGTTAAACATTAGAATGTTGTGTAGAAAAATTTAACTTCAGTAATTGCCTCACAAGGAATTATTTAACACAGAGTTAAGAAAATAAATAAATTTTTGCTCGCAATCGAAATGGGACAGTTTAACATTTGATATCTGGATATGTAAACGCCATAACGAATATTATAAAAACTGACATCTGCACAAATCCCACTAATACAGTTTTTAACAATCCATTTTTCGGATTGCTATAGTTTCCGATTGGCATTGGCGTAATGTTTCGTCTTATACGCCTGGGATGTTTACCTCGAATGGCAGGCATCAAAACTCCACTACTAGGTGCCTTCGTTAAGTCCTTTTTATCAAAATCTCCAATACTTTCTGATTTTTTCAAATCAATAGAAATATTACATGGTTTTTCCAAAACGTATGCGTTTTTATCTTCTGAATATGGTGCTCTGATCGCGAGCTTAGTTTCCGCGAATTGATCATTGTTATTAAAATATGCAGAGGAAGCGTCTGAAAGATCAGGTGCTTTGTTTCTAAGTAAAAAGTTGAAAAATACCGGGTCTTGTTCTAAAACATTAAATGTAACTTGAGAGTTTTTAGGTTTAAGACGACGAAGTAGTTCTCCCGGGTTATTTTTAAGGCTTCTGAAAGTCGTTTTGATTAGATGAAAGTTGTCAGGACTTTCCGCTATATAAAATGGAAGATCGAATTCGCGTTTTAAATCTATAATTGTTTTCTGAGCCATCCAAAATTCTTGAACAATCCCGACATCATGGCGAATACCGAATATTGGAATTGAAATCTCTACATTGTGTTTAGCATCAGGAAAACAAAATTCATATTTTGAATGCATTTTTACATCTTTTTTAGCATTTGCTTCCAAGGACTCCTCCTCAAAAGTCTTAGCTAATGTTTGTAATTCGACACCAGGGCGACTTATATGAGAAGATGTGCTTTTTAAAGTAGCTTCCAATTTTTCACCTAAAGCTCTTAAAATTTCAATTTCTTTATCTAAAGATGGGACATTCTTAAATATTACATCAACCTCAAATTTTTGCGTTTTTTGATTTTGACCTGAATAACTTATTATTTTATTGAAGGTTTTGTTTGATTCAGTTTCTGGGAGCTTTTGCAAACTTGACGCAGATTCTAAACTATTCAAAGCCTTTTTAACTGCAAGCTCGTGCTTTAGAATATTTTTCAACTGCGCTTTTAAAATTTCTTTAAAAAGTTTAGGATCTCTTTCTAAGTTTGCACACCTGCTATCTGACTTAATAACATCTTTTATAAGTTCAATGTCCTCTAAAGCCATTAAACTGTCTTTGTGTTGCAAAAGTTCGGTAACTATGTTTAGAATACTTGTGTTGCTTTCCGAGCCGCCTTTTCCAGAATATGACTTGAAAAGAGGAGCCAATTTGTATTCTTCACTTGAATCTTCTGATGTCTTGTCAGTTTGACCCTCGTTGTAAAGCGGATGTTTTTGAGATAAATGACCAACAATGGGAAAACACACATTATCGTCTGATGAAGTTTTGGAATCATTTCCCAAGCTACGAACGGTCAATATATCCTTGACGGGTATGAGATTTGAGTATGTTCGCCCTTCGATTTCCGGCATGTTTACCTTCTTTAAACATAATTTTTTAGATAAACTAAAATGTCTTTTATTAGAAATGGCAGAAGGTGACAATTGTTTTCGCCTCAATTGAGCTGAATGATTAAGTGACGATTGTCTATTTGTTTGCAAATGTTGTAAAGTTTTATTTTTAAAGCAAGGACGATACCGTATTGGCTCTAAATCGTTTGCAGAGCGGTGAATATTTTTCAGTTTGCTTAGACGATCGCAGTTAATGCCTTCTTGACGTGGATTGGCTAAGTGAGTATTAAACTAATGTTAGAAAAATTATGATTTTTTAAAATCTAAAAACAAACCTTTAGCCAGGTTTCTGGTTTCTTTCCGCAACTCAATATTAGTGTTTTCTTTTTCGACTTTGAAAGATGGGCGTCCTTTGCATTTGTTAAACATTTTTTCAATTTTTTAAATTGCTTTAATTTGAAGTGTTTTTTTTTATTTTTTAACGTCCCTTCAAAAAATTTCTTTTAAAAAGACACTTATTCTAAACACAAGGAAATTTAAATTTAATTATGTATTTCTTTTCAAAAATCATAGTTTTTGAAAGTTTATTAGGTGTGTTCATTTACAGAAAATTATCACTAATTTCGATAATAATTACTAGTAAGTGTTCACGTACATTAAAAATTAGCAGCTAAAGAGCCAAAAAAGAGCGTAATATGTTTATAAACAAAAATGTTTCTGATAATTTCTACTAGTAAAAATTTTACTATCAGAAATTATTCAAACAGTCTTTCTGTCATTATGGTTTGAAAAAAATTTAAGTTTTAAATTTTTATGCTTTGTGCCTAGTTTCTTCGATCTCTCTTTGATATTCTTCTTGTTTTCTTCAAGCTATAGATCTTTTTGTTTTTTATATTTTATTTGGCCAATATTTCGCTACCTCAATGTGTAGCTTCTTCAGGGCTTATATATTTGTTTACAATTATTTGAAAAAATTTTTTTAAAAATATTGAAAAAATATTTAACAAATAAGGAAAAGGAAATGAAAATTTTTTTTAAATACACACATACATACATACATAAATTGAAAAAATACTGTACAAACATGAAATACATACGTATAACAAAACATTACAATATGTTAAATAAATTATTTAAACTATTTTAATATTCAAATCTTATTAACTAGAAGTCTATAATTCTGTGCAACATTAGCTGTGTCTGTTTTGTAATTAATCCGTTGTGTCGATGGAACTTTTATAATTTGTAACATTTCTAATGTATACCTGCGTTTATAGTTTGTTTCTAAATTCAGAATTGATGTATTTTTGAAATCTGGATAGTGATTTGAATTAGTGCAATGTAATGATAATGCTGTTTTTTGTGATGTTGTAGTGTTTTTATATTTTTGATCTGATTTGTGTCCAGCAATCCTGGTTTTTAGTTTGTTTTTTGTTGTACCTATATAAACCTTATCACAACTGTCATTATCACTACCTTTACATGGTATCTTATATACTAAATTTGATTTTTCGAATTTCTCTATTTTATCTTTTGTCTTGCTAAATAATCTACCTAACGTGTTATATGTTTTGTGTGCCATAATATATTTCTTATTGTCATAAATTTTTGAGTTTTTTAATCTTTCAGATAAATGAGGTACATAAGTCAGTGATTTATAAATTTTAGGTTCAGTTATCGTTCTTGCATTTAAATTAGTTCGATTTCTATATTGGCCTATCAATTTACAAACTAGCTTAATTGGAAAATCATTATTAATTTTTATAAGTTTACAATAACAAAATACATTTGCTTGCAAGTTTTGACTGTGAAAGTGTTCATTTACTTTTAAAAATTTTTGAGAGCAATTTTGAAAATATTTTTTTTTACTCTCTCGTTGATAGTAATTACTGGAAAGTTATTGAACACAACTATAGTATCGTAAAAGTATTGTGTTTTTATACTTTTTTCATATTAAATAATTAAGATTTTAGAAACTTTTTTAATATAACCATGGAAGAAAGGTCAAGGCTGGCCATATAAGTGTACCCTGTCCTTCTTTAACAAAACTTTTTACAATTTTTATTCAATTGACAGCAAAATAAATAAATAAATAAACTATACAAAAAAAATTTCTAAAACGATACCTAATTCGCATAGTAACATTAACTTGGATTTAAAATTGTCTAATTGGCTAAAGCTATATTTACACTACCTAAGTTCTCATCTGACTTGAGTGTCAAAAAAATTAGTTTAAATTTTGATGAGTGTCAAAAAACAATTGACATGTTATTACACTATAAAAACAAGTAAGAGCGCTATATTCGGCTGTGCCGAATCTTATATACCCTTCACATTGACCTTTCGCAATCCCAAACTTTTTTTATTTTTAACCATTTTTTTTTTTACTTATGAAATATTTCTAATTTTTAAATAGGCTCTAAGGCCAACTCTAAAAAAGTTGTGGGCATTTTCATATCATTTTTGTAAATTTTGTATGGCAACCCCCTTAGGGCGTGGAGATAGGGGGTAAGTATGTTCTAGGAATACCTTTGGGAGGGCAAACTAATTGGGGTCGGTCGTACACTTTATTGCTCTAAGGCCAACTCTGAAGAAGCTGTGGGCATTTTATCATTTTTGTAAATTTTGTATGGCAACCCCCTTAGGGCGTGGAGATAGGTGGTAAGTATGTTTTAGTAATATGTTTGGGAGGGCAAACTAATAGGCGTCGGTCGTACACTTTACTGCTCTAAGGCCAACTCTAAAGAAGTTGTGGGCATTTTATCATTTTTGTAAATTTTGTATGGCAACCCCATTAGGGCGTGGAGATAGGGGGTAAGTATGTTCTAGGAATATGTTTGGGAGGGCAAACTAATGGGGGTCGGTCGTACACTTTATTGCTCTAAGGCCAACTCTGAAGAAGTTGTGGGCTTTTTATAATTTTTGTAAATTTTGTATGGCAACCCCATTAGGGCGTGGAGATAGGGGGTAAGTATGTTCTAGGAATATGTTTGGGAGAAGAAACTAATAGGGGTCGGTCGGACACTTTATTGCTCTAAGGCCAACTCTGAAGAAGTTGTGGGCATTTTATCATTTTTGTAAATTTTGTATGGCAACCCCATTAGGGCGTGGAGATAGGGGGTAAGTATGTTCTAGGAATATGTTTGGGAGGGCAAACTAATAGGGGTCGGTCGGACACTTTATTGCTCTAAGGCCAACTCTAAAGAAGTTGTGGGCATTTTTACGTCATTTTTGTAAATTTTGTATGGCAACCCCCTTAGGGCGTGGAGATAGGGGGTAAGTATGTTCTAGGAATATGTTTGGGAGGGCAAACTAATGGGGGTCGGTCGTACACTTTATTGCTCTAAGGCTAACTCTGAAGAAGTTGTGGGCATTTTATAAATTTTGTATGGCAACTCCATTAGGGCGTGGAGATAGGGGGTAAGTATGTTTTAGAAATATGTTTGGGAGAAGAAACTAATAGGGGTCGCTCGTACACTTTATTGCTCTAAGACCAACTCTGAAGAAGTTGTGGGCATTTTTACATAATTTTTGTAAATTTTGTATGGCAACCCCCTTAGGGCGTAGAGATAGGGGGTAAGTATGTTCTAAGAATATGTTTGGGAGGGCAAACTAATGGGGGTCGGTCGTACACTTTATTGCTCTAAGGCCAACTCTGAAGAAGTTGTGGGCATTTTATCATTTTTGTTAATTTTGTATGGCAACCCCATTAGGGCGTGGAGATAGGGGGTAAGTATGTTCTAGGAATATATTTGGGAGGGCAAACTAATAGGGGTCGGTCGTACACTTTATTGCTCTAAGGCCAACTCTGAAGAAGTTGTGGGCATTTTATCATTTTTGTAAATTTTGTATGGCAACCCCATTAGGGGGTGGAGATAGGGGGTAAGTATGTTCTAGGAATATGTTTGGGAGAAAAAACTAATAGGGGTCGGTCGTACACTTTATTGCTCTAAGGCCAACTCTGAAGAAGTTGTGGGCATTTTCATATCATTTTTATAAATTTTGTATGGCAACCCCCTCAGGGCGTGGAGATAGGGGGTAAGTATATTCTAGGAATATGTTTGGGAGTAGAAATTAATGGGGGTCTGTGATACATTTTTTTCCTCTACGGGCAAGTCCGGGGAAGTTATAGCGGTTTTTACCTTATTTTTTAAAATTTTGTATGGCAACCATGACAGGAGCTAGAGATAGAGGATAAGTATGTTCCACAAAAATGTTTGGATGGAAAAAATAATTCGGGTCGGTCTTACATTTTACCTTTGTAGGAGAACCCTGGAAGCCGTAGGAGCGATTTTAAAAATGTTTAAATTAAGCTTTGTATGGCAACGCTGTTATATGTATGAACACTAATACTAATAAAATTTTTGTTTTGGGTGTGTTTCAATAATATAGACATGACTGATTCTGTTTTTTTCTTTTTTTGTTGTTTTTTTGTTGTTTTTTTATTATTACATGTAAAAGTATGTTCTTTGTTGTTGTTGTAGACTCAAAAAACCGAGGTAGTCGTGGTTTTTTGCTTATATCTCGGTTATTTATCGGGCGATTTTGCTGAATTTCAATACCGATTTTCTCGAGACTATCTGTGACAGTTTGATACCACATTCGGGTCTATGCGATATCGGGGGGCTTCAGAAAGTTGATTTCAACCATAACACGGACAGACGGTCAGACGGACAGACGGACAGACGGACATCGCTAAATCGGTTTCCCTATCTATAAGGATCCAGAATATATAAACTTTATGGGGTCCCAAATGGATAATAAAGGAATTACAAACGGAATGACAAACTTATATATACCCTTATCACTTATGTGAAGGGTATAATAAGACTCAGTTGTGAAACTCAGATGACAACTCAGGTAGTGTAAATATAGCTTAAGAGAAAAACTTACTTTTTCATCTTCATACAAAAATAAATTGACAAATTAAGAAACTGTTACAGTTTTGTAGATAAAGATACATACATACAGTAGTCGCTCGGTTATGTGAATATCCAGTTTTGTGAACTTCCAGAATAGTGAACCACAAAATTTAAACACAGGAGGTTCTAAAGAGTGAACACAGCCTATCTCTGTTATGTGAACAGCTTTTGACCGTTTATTTTTTTTAAATTTTTGTCTTATTAGAAGTGTGTTTTTCCCCGATATAAGTTAAAAAACCTGCAACCGTTGATTTTTATACCCTTCACATAGTGATAGGGTATATATCACTTTGTCATTCCGTTTGTAATTTCTTTATTATTCATTTGCGACCCCATAAAGTATATATATTCTGGATCCTTATAGACAGGGAAGTTGATCTAGCCATGTCCGTCTGTTCGTCTGTCTGTCTGTCTGTCTGTCTGTGTGTCTGTCTGTCCGTCTGTTGAAATCAAGTTTCCGGAGTCAAATAAAAAGATACAAACCAGTTAATGGTGTCAAACGATCAGAAATATCCCGCTTACAATCGCTATTTAAAATCAGCAAAATCGGTTCACTATTGACCGAGATATAAGCGAAAACCCAGAGTAACCAATTTTTTTTAGGACAAAATCGGTGCATATATCCCTATATATCTCAGTAAGTATAGTCACTCTTGCCACAAAACTTGGCTCGGATACTCCTAAAGAAGAGACCTAAATATTGGAAAAATTTTTTTCAGATAGGACCAGGGAAAGGGGTATTTTTCCTACAATTGCACAAATGTGGTGAAATATTTTATGCGCTATATCTCGTAAACTATAACAGCTATCGACTTAAAATGTTCTACAAAAAGTAATTGTACGCAAAGATCTACACTTTACAGAAAAAATTTTTTGAGTGGGGGCAAAAAAAAGGGGTAGCTCCCATACAAATCGACAAGTGTTATAAAATATTCGATAAGCTATATCTCGGAAACTATAAAAGATATCGAAATGAAATCTTCTACAAAAAGTGATTGGACAAGAAGGCCTACGCTTTAAAGAAAAATATTTTTGAGTGGGGCAAAAAAAGGGGTAGCTCCCATACAAATTAACGATTTGTATGAAATTTTCGATACGCTATAACTCGGAAAGTGTAACAGATATCGAAATCAAATGTTCTACAAAAAGTGATTGGACATCAAAGGCTACGCTCTGAAGAAAAAAATTTTCGGATGGGGGGTGAAGAAGGGGTAGCTCTCATACAAATTAACAATTTTTATAAAATTTTTGATACGCTACTTCTGGAAAACTATTACAGCTATCGACTTCGAATATTCTACAAAAAGTAATAATCAAATAATTCATACATTTTGAAGAAAAAGTTTTATTAACCTTTAAATATGAATAATGTCGAAAACTTTTAAAACTCTCGACCTCAAATCTTCTTCATCTATTTCTATTATTCATACGAACGTTAAAATTTTGTTATTTTTTCTATGAACTTTAAAACTCGCACAAGGTTTTTTATTATATTGTTTGCAGTACAAAATTACTCGGCTGGGTATATTTAAAGACCAATGTGAAGGGTATATAAGATTCGGCACAGCCGAATATATCGCGCTCTTACTTGTTTTTTACTGCTTTTTTTTATATTTATTTGGTTGTCAATGTAAAAAATGTTTCAGAATTTATATAAAATAATATAATAAAAAAATGTGAAATTGGATTTTTTAGGACATTCAGAAGCAATTAATAGAGATGAATTAACAAGTAAGTAATTTAACACATTTGTTGTTCCTCGAGGTTTTTAAATAAATAATTTTCTTGTCAACAGAACTTTTTTCTGTAACCAGTTCAAGAAGCATTCATATTCTTAGGGCAAGTTTGGCTCCTCAAAATTCAAACCTTGTTTTTAATGTTTTGAGTGTTGAGTTTTGATTGATTGTCTTTTGAGATCATTAGTGTTTGTAACATAGTGCATCGAAGATGAAGCGCAAGGTCTTAACGTTATCTGAAAAAAGTAAAATTTGGCAAGCTTGGACAAGGGCGCAAGTGTTTCTTCTCTTGCACATATACCTACATATATGAAGTGGCCAAGTTATTGCTTGGAGTGAAAGAATATATCTGATATTAATGATATTTTAACATTGCGAAAATGCACTACAGAAATCCATTGAAGCAAAAAAAAGTACAAAAAAATATAACCGAATACTTTCATGTAGATTAATTATTAAAAAACTAATTAACAATTAAAACTTAATGTAATAAAAACCATTTGAATTACTTATTTTATATCCTCTCGATTATGTGAACTTCTCCATTTAGTGAACAGGCTCTGTTTGAATTAGTTCATATAACCGAGCGACTACTGTATATAAAAATATGTATAAACTTAAGTATATAGTACATACTTATGTATGTACATACATATATCTAAACAAAACGCAAAACGCCCTATCTAACAAACAAATTAAAATTGGCTTTTTATAAGTTATAGCCTTCAGATATGTACGTCATCTCGCAAAACCCTTTTTTTTAGCAGAAATAAATTTGTTGATCCTTTTGAACTAACATATAAAGCAAAAATGTGTGTTAATTGTAAATATATCTTTCATTTACACAAAAACGCTTGCCCTTTCTAAAAAATGTTTAAATGTTAGATAGTGCGTTTTGCATTTTCTGTGACGATATATATACATATATCCATTTGTATACATTTTAATGACACTCTAATTGTGTTTCAATTACAGGGACCAAAAGTGTATTGCTTCGAAAGCTTTTCGCCGCTTGCCTGGAATGGATAAGTGGTGTGAAACCAATTGCCTTCGTTATCCACCGAATTGTCCAGAAACAGCATGTCATTGTCCGTAAGTATCTTCACATTTAAAAAGCAATATTTACACGTACGTAATTTATGTTTATATGAAACGAAAATCGCGCCTCTTAAATCAGTGTAAAAAAATGTTTAGTTTTTGTTTAATTTAATGTAAATCTATTTGGAAAAAAAAACAATTAAAAACTGAACTAAAGGGGTTGAAAGTTTATTTTTTACCGAAGAAGAGACAATATAGAAAAAAAAATTATAAGGTTTAATACTCGTATGTACATATATACATACATATATACATACATGTATGTCGCCATCTAAAGTGCCGTTTTGCCCCTATTCTGCGTTTCAATTCGAATCAAAATTTTCTCTACCGCCTTTCACACTGTGGAATAGTTTTGCCAAAAATAACTTTTACTATTTATTTTCGATTTTTCTTCTTTTCGTACTAAAACCTTCTTAAGATTAAAATTAAAAAAAATATTTATTTTTATATTAATATATGGGTAATTCCAGAAAAAAGTAACGTAACGCTAGAACGGAAAATTCTTGTTTTTCAGGGAAATACTTCAATCTTTATATTTATACGTATTAAAGTTATTTAAAAAAGTCTATTCTTTTCTTTTTAACTGTAATTGCAAAAAAAAAAAAAAAAACACACAAGCTTTTCCCTGAAAAAAAAAATATATACAATCTGGCGTTACGTTGCTTTTTTTCTGGAATTACCCATATGCGTATTTGCATGCGGAATCGTAATTTTAATGCAGAATAATCCTCAATATGTTTGATTATTTATAACTAAAAACTTTTCTAATTTTTAATAGAAACGATTGCGTTGCCGTTGGAGAACTGGAGGGAAAAGAAGGTGCAGATACTTATTGCATGGATGCCTGTCTTAATTTCGGTTCTGAATGTCCAATTGACAGATGTCGTTGCTTTTAAGATTAAATTAAAATTATTACAGATGTGCCTATAGCTCCGTTCCACTTAATATTAATAAATAAATGTATTTCCATTTATAAATACATAAAGATATGTATAGTCAAAATAAACTAAGTTTTTTTTTTTAATTTACCACTTAATGTAAAAAATTAATAAAAATTTATGAGAAAATCTTTTTTTCTAAAGCGATACCAAACTGATTTTTATTAATTCTATTATCATTTCTAAGCCAAAAAAATGGAGAATTGTAAATCTGCAAAAGTATTTACACAAATAACAATTTTCGTTTTTAATAAAATAATTTAGATTTTGTTTTACATTTTTAAAATTTTTTTTTTATGTCCAGGATTTATGTTCGTATTTAATTCGGAGCATAAGGGTGGGTGGTATTTATTTATTCTCTTCATAAAGTCGACGTATTTTTCCTACACTGAAAGCGGGCATATCTCTTGTTTGAATATCTGTTGCAGCAGCTTGGACTTTCAAAATATTATTTTCTTGGTTCAAATTGGTCGGCATTACGACTGTTGGAGTTGTTGAAGATTCATATTTAAAAATGTTGAAGATTTTTTCAGTTCTTATTTGTTGATCAACTGCTAGTTCTTCGCCCTTCGCCTCATTCAAGCTCAGTTGTCCGTTGTTGACTGCGTTTATGTCAGTTTCGCTAAATATTTTTGCATTTTTGTTCAAAACTGGTGTTTTTTCAAGATTTGTGCTGTCATTTGTAACAGGATTACACGATAACTTCACTTGCAGTGTATCGCTATTTATTAATATTTTTTCCTTTTGCATTTTGTCACAGTTTTCCATATCAATTAGGTAAATATTATCACCTAAAGTTAAAACCGACGTCCAGGAATCATTTGTTTTATCATCATTAATGCTGTAACTATAAAGATGTTTTATGTCGATTATTTCTTCGCTTTCAGCTGGTATTGTTGTACTCGTTGAATCAGGGTTAGTTAATATTTCTCTACGACTTAATTTTAACTCTTTGTTGAGGGCTTTTGTTTTAATTTTTTTTATGTTCAAGTCGGATATTTCATTGCCATATTGAATGTAGTTCGGCACATTTGATTTCCGTTGTTTTTCTCCTGTTTTGGGATTTTTTAGTGTTCGCTGAAATTTATTTTCTTTTGTTGCCACTTCTAAGTTACGTTTGGAATAAAATTGTCCCAGAATTCGACTTGTTTTAAGAATTTCAAAACGTTCCATTTCGCTGTTCTTTAACAAATTTATACGGCGGCGACGTTTTTGCAAATGACTTTTTTTGATTTTCTCGATTTCCATAAATAGCTTTTTTAAACGTACCTTACGCATTCTCATTTCAATGTAGTTTTCATTTATAACTTTAATATGTTTAAACTCTTCCTTATAAACTTCAAGTTGACCATTTTGTTTACTCTTTGACAGCATAGATTGAAAGTATGGCATCGGTTTTATGTGATACGAAGACATTTGTTAAAATATCAGTTATTTGTGTATTTATCGATTAATTTTTATATCTTTTCAGTTTTGAAAATAAACGTAACAATTTAGTTTTCTTAACAGTCAAAACGTTGATAATTTAAAAAAATAACCCTTTAGATATGTATTGTCACTTTGTTTGTTTGCTTAGTTTTTAGGTTTCTTAGTTTTAATAAAAACTAAGGTGAATTTGGCCGGTAAATTAATACATAACGCCAACAACAATTTCAGCTAGAATATACTAGCACCAAACATTGATGCAATTATGGGGAAAAAATTTTAATGCAATTGTTTTGGCCAAATGGCAACCAAAACTAATCATTTGTTTATTAAAATTTCGGTAACTAGCAACTGAACTGAACTGAAGTTGGGTTACCATTGGTGATCGACACATACCGATTTGTGTTAATGGTGCATTTTCTCTTTGCAATTTTTGGAGCAATCAACATGCAATTTTTCTGATATTCTTTATTTGATTTAATATTTTTTTTTAAATGGCTATTGCAGTATTTTGATATAAACTTGTAAGTCTACAAATACATATAAAAATTGTTTTAAGTTTGTGGGAAGGCTACAAAACAGCGATGACTATGCTAACAAAGAGGAAGAAAAGATTGGATCAAGACATGGAGGCTAAAAGACAGAGTAATGGATCGTTTTCCTTAGCTATCAGAGAGCTAACAGGCGCTTTAACATTGTAGAGATTTTAATTAGGCTGCAATTGTAGAAGCAGAAGCGCAGTTTTCTGCGCATGTTGGATTAGTGACATCAAGTTAAATGCTTTCTTATTAATTAATCATTTTAAGCTCACGCATACTGTTTTCTTATTGGCTAATAATTTTGAGCTTTTAAGTTTATGTACTTGGTTTTATAATGATTGTGCTTTTTTTGTTGTTATTGCTGTTTTTGTGCCAAAGCTTTTAATAGTTGTATTGCTTATTTTCACATAAAAAAAATTAATGTGGAATGGATTTGGCAACTATAAAGATGCGCGTGTCGTAATCTTTCTTCTATCATTCTTTAAGAGCTCCTCTGCACATTTTATGTAATCAGATATACTTACATACATATATTTTAGTTGGTTTTTATATTTATTATTAATGGTTTTTTATGTTGCATAGCAAATGAATATTAAAATTTAATTTTAAGCAAGTAAGCATTGTTGCATTAAAATTTTTTTTGTTGATGTTTTGATTCAAACTGGCTAGAATAAGTTAAGAAATTTTAAAACTTAAATTATCTGCCTTAATTTTAGATAAGAAATAACTCACTGCTAAGAAGTACAGACGGTATGCAATTGTAGTTGAAAAGTAAGAAATTTGTAATGCCTAATCACTTCTAAGTTTTTGCTGAGATAAAATATTAATAAAAATAACAAAATTTAATGTTTCGTAACAAAATTTTAAGTTAATAAACTAATATGCAAGAATTAACCCTAATTGGGTGTATCTATTAAGCACATTTGAAAATTTATTTTCTGGCAATACTGTTACAAAAACATAAAAGCAACACTCGCACTCATAAAAGTGAAAAGAAGACGTTTCTCATTTATTTGTGAGTGAGAAATAAATATTGGTTTTTATTTTTTCTTTGTGAATGTTAAAAAAAGACAAAATGAATGAGCGGCGTCAGAAAATTATTTCGCGCACTTTTATGAACATGAAAAGAAAAAAAAATTTAATTTTAATTCGTTAGATTTTTAGCTCTCACTCTTAGGAAAATTTGTACTCTGCTTGTTACTTAAAACTAAAAACTAAAATTCTTAAAAATACAGTTTAAAAAACAATCTGCATTTTAATTGTGTTAAAACAACTTAAAAAACTATAGTTTTCAACAACTTTATTTATTATATGTATCTCTTGTTATAACAGAAAAAAATATTGGTTCGCTTATTATCCTTAATAACTATACAAATTAAGCACAAACAAAAGTGGCATGTAAATTAAAAAATTAAATGATATTGAAATAACAAGTATAAGATAAAACATATTTGCAAGGGCAATAAAGCTTATAAAATTGGACATGAAATTTAAAACAATTTTTTATTTTTTATAATTAATTAAAGCTAAAAAAATTAAATAGATACCATGATGAAATTATGTAGGTGGTCGGTCCTACTTCCGAAGTATTAGAAATCCATAAATACTCTCTCTTCCTTTGTTTTTAATGTACGAATATCAAATTTTATACAAAATAAATTTTAACAAAAAAATTCTCCCCCAACTGCGCTAACCTACAATATTTCCATCATGATATGATATCAAGTAAAAGCTATAAATGTTTGCTTTACTTTATTTATATTTTACTTCTAATTGGAAATTTTGAATTTCAAATAACGAATGGTAAACTAAAGCTTTTTAGAACGGCGCTGTTTTCTACGAAAAGCCAAAAAAAAAAAATAAATTTTTAGCAATTAAACGTCAAAACTAAAAAAGAAATTTGGATGATTTACAAGGTACGTTAAGGGCGCTCTTTGCACTTTAAGCAAATATGAAAGAAATATTTTACCATGAAATCATATATGAACGTATGATATCCTAACGTATCTTGTAAGACCATCAATCGACATCTGTTTTAAAATCTTAAAAAAAAATATTTTTTTTTTATCACACACGAGAACAGCATATTAGAAGATTAATAATTTCTTTTTCCTTTTTGTTTTCTGTTTATCCAAACACAGCTCCGATTCATCAGCATCCTGGAAAGAAAAATTATAAATGAAAACAAAAGGGGTTGGATTGAAAATATTAAAGAGAAAAATCAATTGTTTTTTAAAGAACTTACCTTATCAGCATCTTGCTTTTTGCTTTTACCGAGCTTCTTGCCTTCCTTTTGCTTCTTTTTCTCTTTTTTAGACAATGTTTTTGATTTTGATTTGTTATTGCCAAAGTCATTATCCCTTTTTGCCAAGTGTGACTCTAAACGCTGCTTGATGCTCTAGAATTTATTATTAAATATGTTATTGGAAATATATGTATATGTTTGTGAGTACAAATACTTACTAAATACATATCGTTGTCGAAAATCCAAAAGTACGTAACAACATCATTTAATAAAATTTACAGGTGAAGCAAAAAAACGTAATTTTGACTTTAGCATCATGATGTATTAAAAACAACCTTTCTATTCTTAAGAACGGGTCAAATAATTTTTAATTATTTATTATTATTTCTAAGTTAAATAATGACATGCTCGTTTGTGTTATGGATTTAAAAGCATTTTTTTTTTCGATCGCAAATATCTAAAACTTGGTAGAGGCATGTAAATTGACCCAACGAATCATACGGCACTGTTCTGTAAATCGAATTCGAGTAAATTTCTCGTTTAAAAACGAATCGACATTTTTTTGGTGTTTTCAAAAACGAATTCACATCATTTTATTCGTTTTCAAGCCAAGTAATCAAATACGATTTTCCAACACTCTAAAAGTGCTTTATGAATATAATTCGTTGGATCAATTTAGTCAATTTTTTTTAGCCAAAATTTGACTTGTCTGTCTGTATGTATCTATATACAAGCTTAGAATTTTAGTTTTAATTAATAAATTTTGCATTTTAAAAATTTTTACAACAATGGGAACTTTTTTTCTTCTTTTCTCTTTACCCATTATAAATAATCCCAGAGTTGAGCTCCTGAAGGAAAATGTGTTGCGGGAAACAGGATTTCGAATTTTTGCAGCCATCTGTCTTTTTTAAACTGTTTGGAAAAAGGGAGTTATTTTCCGAAAAGAATTTTTTAAGAATAGAGGAACAAGGAAAAGGGGGAAAAAACTTCCGGGGAGTTCTTATTCATAATTGGGCTGAATATGTTTATATTTCTAACAAATACCAAATACAAAAATAATTTTGGTGCAATTTAAAAAGTTGTCAAAACAAGTGATTTGCAGAACATTAAATTAAAATTTATACGGTTTTAAAAATCAATCGTTTTTCAAATCGACTCGATTAACAAACCAGGGACGAATATCAATCAAAAACTAACGGCTGTATTCATAAAAAAGTCTAAATTTAAGTTTTAAATACATTTTAGCTAAACAACATTTTAAGCCTAAAAATGCTGTTTTTTAATTTTGTATTCATAAACCGTATTTTAACTAAAGCAATTTTAAGGATTTTTTAAGGCTTATGTTGGCAACACTATTAATTTTATTTGTCACTTTATTAATGGTGATGTAAAACAATGGTTATAAGCTCATACATTAATCGCATGCATGCACACTATTTTTTTCGAATTTGAGAAAAATATTGTTTTTATAAAATAAAAAGTGTATGACAACATGTAGATTTAATAAAAAAGAGAACTGTAAAAACAAAATGTTAGGTAAGAGTAAAATTTAAAAGTTTTTTTTATTGAAGGTAAAATAATATTTGAATAACGAGTTTTTTTTTATTTGCTTTGATTTTTTTATACATCACTAAAAATAAAAATATTCACATTACTGAAAAAAATTAAGTTGAATTTTGAAAAATGGTAAATATGAATGAAAAATAACTACAAGGCCTAATATTTATTTATAAAACATCCATGTTCTCTCCATATAATGCAAATGTTTTGTTTCCTACAGTTGCAAGTTCAAACAAAGGGCCGTAAGGCCAATAGTTTGTAATAGTTGTCAAAATAAAAATTCAAACATAACAAAAAACAAAAAAAAAGGTTAGGAAATTTGCTTGAAATGGGTTTGAAATTGGGTAAAACGCAATAAAAATACCAAAAAAGGGTTCGGAAATATGCTTAAAATGGGCTTAAAATAAGGTCGAACCAATTTTAAAATTTGTGTATTTACACAAGGTTTAAAATAAGTTTTTTTAGGCTAAAATTCGTTTATGAATACAACTTTATTGAAATTTGCTTAATAAAGGTTTAAAATGCTGTTTAAATTTTTATGAATACAGCCGTAAATTTTTTGATACGTTTTTTTTGGATTTTTGATGACGATATATAAATGTATACATGTTATGTATGTGCACATGTATGTATATATTATATATGTTTCTTTGTATATTATTTCGAAGCAAATTTAATTAAAGGAAACTCACTTGGTCTTCCTCTGCTTCACGAAGACGATCCATTTCTAGGCATTCCACCACTTCATTGCGTAACTTAACTACATCAACCAAACGTTCGATTAGGGCCTCTTCTCTAGCTTTATCCGAATCGGTTTTATTACGTTCTGGCTGGGCCATTAAAAACCTAATTTCATATTCTAAATCGGCTTGTTCTTGCTCTAGTCTATGTTGTCGGCGTCTATTGGATAAGAAAACAAAGTTCACATACAAAAAGATATTAAATATAAAAAATATTTTAATTCAACTGCGATTTTACTTACAAGTACATAAGCTCAGCTTGACGGCGAAACAGTTCGTTTTTCTCATTTACCAATTCAAACAGTTGTAAGATTAAATTTTCAACTTCATTTGAATTATCTGAACTGGAAGCGGAATCTTCGCATTCACCTGGTAAACTGTTTGCATTTATTGGTTGACCATTCTCTCCCTCGCAGCGATCTCTTATCATTTTTTCCAGAACAACACCCTGTTTCTCTAGGCCCTGTTGTTGAACCTCGATTATTTCTAGCTCGTGCTTGATTTCCTGCAGCGGCAGCATTTGTAAAACCTTCCGTGGAGGCACTGGCAATGCCGGTGCAGGCCCTTTTCGCCGCTTCCATTTTCCGTATGACGATTTGTTAAACAATGGATCGTTCTCATCACCAACTGACGATGTGACTGATATTTGAGACTGTCGATTGCGATTGTTTGATTCTTTATTATCCTTAAGCTTTACCAATTGCCTCTCCCCAAGAGAAGGAGATTTACTAAGATTCTCTATGAGTGGGTTCTGTTCATGCGTAGGAGTTTCTAAATTATGTGGTGTTAAAAGGCGACGATACACAACACTCACCTCCTTCTCTTGCGATGTAAGGGAATTTTGTTGGTTTTGATGTTTGAAATCATCACACTGACTAATACCACCATGCTCCACACAATGCAGCTCACCATGCTCTGCAAGTAGCTCTTTATCAAGAGGTATTAATCGCTTGGAACTTCGTTTGTTTGATGGCGACTGTAACGCCTTACCCTCCAACAAAGCTTTCTCTTCGTCGGATAACTTTGAGTCCAATTCACTCTGCAGAGGGTAACTATTCAAGTTTTTTGACTGCGTACTTATTGCATCGACGTGTATTTCTGGAATATGTGATGGTTCAAGTCTGGCCGGTTTTGGTGGAGCCGGAGCGGGCCTCTTCTTACGAGCCGATTTCGGAGAACCTACCGTGCTTGAGCTAGGAGTTGATGTTATTGAATAGCTGTTAACCGTTTCGCTTGATGGGAACAGCTCTTTAACAGTAGCCGGCGGCAAAGGAGCTCTTCGTAATTTTCGAGATCTTATTGTTCCACCGCCCGATGAGTTGAGCGAATTATTTGATGATCTAACTTCAGAACTTCGCAAAAGATTATTATTAGGTGTTGTACTACTGCTGTGCAATGAAATAGAGCTGCCGTAAAAACCACTAGAATTTTGTAAAATTTGTTGGGATGAGTTATTAGGTGTCGCAGACGATTCAATGCTTTTATTAATTTTTGTGTTTAACCGTGGTGTTGCTTCCGGTGTTGGGTTCTGTGATTGTGATCTAAGTTTTTGTGGAGGAATATATTTATATTTTAGCATTTTTGAAAACGTGTATACGTAAGGAATGGCTTTAAGTGAATGATGACGAATAGACGTTAAAAATTATTACACATTTTGTCTGTTTTTTTTTTTAATTTTAAATAGATGAGAATAAACTAAAAAGCACTTAAATAAAAGAGCCGTTAAAAAAGGTGACTGTTTATGTTGACTAAACTAAGGTTCGTTGACCAATGCTACTGCTTTTTAAAACTTGTATCAAAGTAGACACATATAAATAATAAATTTGTACGAGTATACGTTTGTGCATGTGTAATTTTAAATACTATAACTCGAACGCATTGGTCAGTAATAAGACGCACATAAAAGAAATTTGCTGTATTTTGTTTTTAATTTAAAACGGAACTACAACCGTTACTATGACGAACCATGCAGACGAAGTGACTGACGATCACTTTGTCAACTAATGGTTGTGCCAAACAAAAATGTACGCATGCGTAAACACAATATGTAGATTTGGATAGCACTACATGTAATTTGTCTAACATAACGAATACCACAACAATCACTTGAATTAATATAGTGGCTGGTTGGGTTTTATTAAAGATTGTCGGTCCAAAATTTCATTTGTGGTAACTATCATAGTTACTTGTTATCATATTTTCGTAACGTATAAAGTCGTTGTAAGACACCTACAAAATTTAATTGATTGAAAAAATTTATATTTTTGAATGCACAAAATAAAAAAGATAATTTCTAAAACTTGTATGTATTTCGTTTTCTAGAACATGCGCTTAGAACTTTAGTTTTGTTTCTTCCTGCAGACACAAAATTAAACTGACAAACAAATTTTTTAAACTTAATTGTTTTCTGTTAAAACCTGGATTGAAAACAAGTGTCGCAAGCGCTTGTGGTTGTTGTTGTTGTTTTTAATAAAAGCTGAAAATGTGTAATACACACTTTTTTATAATTTTTATTTTTTAAATTTTTTACTTTTACCTAAAATGGTACCCTCAACATATTATAAGGAGAGTTCTTTTTGCAAAATGAAATACCTTTTTACTATTTAGAAGATTAAGGTTTATTTTATTCAGTTATATGTACTTGAACATATTAAAAACTGTGATGTAGTTTTATTCTCTGTGTAAGACTTGACACAGCCTCTCCATGTCCCGATTCCGGTAAGAAGTCTTTAGAACGAATACAGGTGAAATATTTGAGACCTTGTATTCGGCTGCAGCAAAAAACGATCCAGTATTGTTAACGATTACAATAAAAAATGCCAGAAGGGAACAGGTAACGGTGCGGGTTTGGGTATCGGTAACTTTTTTTTTTCATTTTTGTCTTTATTTAAAACTAGTATTAACAAAACGAGCATTTTAAAAGACTTGACGGTTTAATGATTGTTTGTAGCGGTTTTTTGTAATCTAATGATGAGGAAAAAAACGTGTGCAAGTCTAAGTGACTGACGAAACCTCTTGTAATCTATAGACTGATCTTTGGAAAACTTGGTAGAACATTTCCGTTTAAAAAAGTTCAAATTTTTAGTTTATGCAGTTAAAAGTTATTTCTAAAAATTAGTTTTGAATGAAACTTTTTCGAGCCAATAAATGAAAATAAAACAAAACAGAGATATACCTCTCACATTTGGCTTTTCGTATACCTAGTCATATGATCTAGCCAAGTTTTCAAATCGTCAATATTATAAAAACAGAAGGATGTGGCTAAATTGACTTTCCTATCTATAAAGATCTAGAATATATGTATGGTCTAGCAAAAATTTACTAAGGGAATGACAAACTGATATACATACACCCCCAATTAATATGTGAAAGGGTATAATAACATACTTTTGTTTTTGCTTATAAAAAAAACAAAAACTAATTATTTGAAATCATTAAACAGCTGATTTTCAATTTGAAATCGTTGTCTAAAAAAATTGTTTTTTATATTCAAAACCTTGAACTACTTTTTTCCATTTTCGTGTTAACTAAATTTGATTTTTAATGGCTCTTCTCTGCAAAAATGATTTAAAAAATAAATTTGTGCTTTTGGCAATGTTTCCATTGCATTAAATGTGGTAACCATAGCCGATAGCCAGAAAATTTTTTGCAATATGCATAATACTCCTACCATGAACAATGTGCATAGGGACAGTTAAAACTGAGAAATACCTACATATGTATTAAAGTTCTTAAAAATTGTTTAAAAGAGATTGTTGCATTTTGTTATGGACCTCTCCATATGTACATTATGTATTTAATATAGAAACATATGTGCAAACATACATACATAAATATGTACATATGTACATATTATGTATGAATTGTGCATCAATTCCTTTTGTTTATCATGATTTGAACATGACTTGAACATAATTAAATGCAAATTTTCTTTGACAACATGTTTTTCATTTGTAAAAACATATTTTCGAAACAAATAAGTGTTTTTTTTAACATTACGCTAAAGTTAAGTGGCACATATCGTTAGCTTTTTACTAAAAGGCTTAACTAACAAAAATATAATTTTAGTAAAGAAGGAAAAAACTTTATAAAATTATAACTATTAACATATAACTTCATCGCATTGCTCTTTTTTTTTTTATTAATTACGGCATAACTTTTGTTTGCAGAATTGTTGAATTTTGTCAAGGCAAGTAATTTAAAGGTATTTATTTATAAAAATCAATCAAAAACTTAATTTTGAGTTCTTTGTTAGTTACGCCTTTTTGCATTTTAGCTAACGATATGCAATACACACATATGCACATATATAAAAGGCAAGCTCCAAAAACATTACATGTACATTCTCTTAATATTTTAGATATTGTTGAACATCCATATACAGAACATGTTTAAAATTTATATAACATTTTTAATGCCTTATTTTATAATTGTTCAAAAAATATTCAAACATTGTTTGACGTTTTTTTTAGTTTTTAAAAAACATTTAAGGAATTTAATTAGAAAATTTTCGCCATCATCAAGAATCGCAATAAGAATTCATTTAAAACATTTATTGGAAAATCTTACAAGCATCCTAAATTTTTTCGACCTTTATTATTTAATAAATACACAACCTGTACCTCGTTTCTATAACTTACTAAAAGTTTTCGCATCGAAAAATATTTAAAGATTATAATAGTGATACATTTTATGGTTATTTATTTGAACTTTTTCTATATATCTTATAATTATGTCTATTTATTGGGCTTAAGTTCATTATTAAAAATGTGATAGCTAAGAATGGAAATTTTTATTAAAAATTAAGTAATTCCGATACTAGCCGAGTGTAATGCATTTTCGAAATCAGCTACGATTTCTCGTCAGCACTCTTTCTATTCGGTACTACTGTAAGTTGAATGTTGATTTGTTCTATTTTTGTATTACAAACACATGGCTCAATGTAAAATTATGAATAGAAAAATTATCGAAAGCAAATCGAATAACAGAATGATATAAAAAATATTTAAAAATTAAATAAATTTAGTGTCATCCAATGGATGGCCAAAAGCAAAATGAAAATAAAAATAAATAACATTAAGACAAACATGTTTGCAAAATTTTGAGAATACTAAAGAAATTTTTAAACCATTTATAGGCCAAAATGCTTATTCCGGGAGGACATTTGTATGAAAGCTATATTTATAACTGGACGGAACATTACCGCAAACAATTCGCTTCGTGCCATGGCCAAAAGACTTATTTCTGCCAAATTTCATTAAAATATCTTCAAACATGCGACCTGTACTTTAATCACAAAAATACATGGACACCCAGTCAGACAAACGAACGGACATGCTTATATCATTTTAAAAACTGATTTTGAGTCTATCGGTTTACTTGAAGGTGGGTCTCAGGCCATTATTTATGGGCGTTACAAACACCTGCACAAACGCATAATACTCCTACCGAGTATGTGGTGTGGGTATAAAAATGTAACAGACTGAAGGTGTATTTAGTATATGTGGTGGAATTGAATTAAATCGATAGAAAATGTGGTGACACACATACATATTATATATGTATTAATGCCTGCACATACTCACATATTTGTCCGTGGAGTCGGTACTGGAGTTTTTTTCTTTTGTGATTCAGTTAAACTAGAACGTCTGAAAACATTTTGAGCGACAGCGTCATCCTCGTCTTCACTACCGAAAGGATTTTTGAATATACGTGGCGGTGGTGGCCTTGGAGGAGGAACTTTAGACTTAAAATTTGTTGAAGTTCCAGAGTTTTGTTGTTTTTCTAATTCAATTTCGTCATCGGATGAATCGAATGGGTTCATGTTGTCTTTTTTTTGAATAACCGCAGGTGTTGTTTTTAGTTCAATGCCTTCCTTGTTAAAACCCAGTGTTGTTTCCTCATCGTCTTCGTCGGATTTGAATGGATTTAAATCTTCTGGATATTTTTCAATAGTAGCCGTCTCAGTAGTTTTCTTCTGTAGTGTTGAAATTTTATTTAATATGTTTTCCTTAGAGCTGTCTACTTCCAAGTGTTCTTTTTTATCGCCTAAATTACTTTCTAATGATATATTATAGTCTTTTGTTTTTGCGTTTAAAGGCACTTTATTTTCAATCAAAATTGTTCCAAAACTTTCAATTTCTGTTTCGACTTTAGTGTTGTCTTTTGTTTTAAATTTATTGTTATTGTCCACAATAACATTTTCTTTTAGGTTAGAAGATGTTTCTACTGCTATTTCATTATTTGTAATTACTTTAAATTGTTGCAAACGAGCACTTACCACACTTAACCTTTCAGTTGTTTCACTGTCCTCCTCTTTTCTAGGAGTCAAAAGTTTGTTTTCATTAGAGTTTATGCGTAACTCAACTTCAATTGATTCATTATCATTGATCGAATTTACTTCTACTGGTATATTGTTTGAACCACTATCTGCTATCACCTCGTCAATGTTGGCAAATTTGTTAAGGATAGTTGGCTCGTCTGCTAACTTGTCTTTGGTAATACAATCATTATCATTAGTTTCACTATTCTCTAAATTACTTTCTAGTTTGTTTGGATATAATTTTAGCGTTTCTTTTGTAATATTTACTGTGTCAAATGATGAAGCAGATACATGTGTCTCATTACTAAAGTTATTATTGTTGGTCTTATCGTTTTTAATTTTAGATGAAATATCTATTTGTAGTTCGCTTCCTTGATTTTCGTTTGCTTGTTCCCCGACATTGTTTTGTTCTTGTTTGTTCTCTGATAATTGTGCTGAAATATCAAAATGTTTTACCTCTTGAGGTGCTTTCTCAACATTAAACTTTTCTAAAGGTGGTAAACTTTTGGGTAGTTCTGGTGGCAACGAGACATTTGTTAGATCTTCTGTATCATCTTCTGAAGCAGAGGTTTCCATTTCAAAATTTTGCATAGACGATTCTTCACTAAGATCTTGTTCATCATCGACCGCGCTACTTAAAAAGTTTGTAAGAGACACATTACTTTCATATGTTGCTGCAGTCCCAGAACGATTTTCTGTTCTTTGCAAACTTTTAGATTTTTCTTCATCACTTAAACTTTTTTGCAAAAGATGTGTGTCTTCTTCATTCTCCCTACAACGTTCGAAAAATTCTAAACGTTCTCTTATAGAACTGCGCACTGATTTTTTTGAAGATAATACAGCGTTTGGTTCACTTTCAGTTTTGTTTCTATGTTGAACAATTGTGTAGTCTGATGTAGTTGTTACTTTACTTTCCGTAGGCAGTTGTGCAAAGTCAGTTGGCATTTCTTCTTCATCGGGACATGTTTCGCAGCAATACTGTTCGTCAACCTCTGTTTCATAAAAGCTACCCGGTGTCAGTTGTAAGCCGCAGCGAGCACATTTTAAGCAGGTCCGATGGTAGACTTTTTTGCCAACCATTAAACGCTCAGCCAAAAATACGGGTAACTGGCATTTTTGGCAGGGATCGCGTTTTGGGACGCCAACTACATGAGCCATCTGAAAATTAAACAAAAATGAATAAAAAACTTTGTTAATATCAAAAATGTTTGTTACTTAAAACTACTAATAAGTTTTGCGGCTATTATTTTTCTTTTTTAATTCAGGGAGCCAACTATATATAAAATGTAGTATTTTAATTTTTAAACTAAAAAAAACAAGTAAGAGTGCTATATTCCGCTGTGCCGAATCGTATACACCCTTCACATTGGTCTTTCGAAACCCCAAACTTTTGTTTATTTTTATCCATTTTTTTATTTATGAAATATTTCTAATTTTCAATAGGGGTCGGTGTCATATTTAAACGCTCTACGGGTGACTACGGGGAAGTTGTAGGGATTTTTATCCCAATTTTTTAATATTTTGTATGGGAACCTCATTAGAAGGTGAAGATAGGGGGTTAGTATGTTCTAGAAATATGTTTGGGAGAAGAAACTAATGGGGGTCGGTCGTACACTTTATTGCTCTAAGGCCGACTCTAAAGAAGTTGTAGGCATTTTCATATCATTTGTGTAAATTGTGTATGGCAAACCCCTTGGGTTATGTTATAGGAATATGTTTTGGATGGGAAACTAATGGGGGTCGGTCGTACACTTTATCGTGTAAATTTTGCATGGGAACCCCATTAGGGCATAGACATAGGGGGCGAGTATGTTCCAGGAATATATTTTGGAAAAGAAACTAATAGGGGTCGGTCGTACACTTTATTGCTCTAAGGCCGACTCTTGTGGGCATTTTCATATCATTTGTGTAAATTTTGTATGGCAGCCCCCTTGGGGCGTGGAGATAGGGGGTTAGTATGTTCTAGGAATATGTTTGGGAGAAGAATTCGTTTCTTGGTGCAGAGATTCCTCCCAACTGCTTCGACTATGAATGTCCCACGGCCAAGGCTCAGTCGATCTTCAAGGACTTTCGAAAACATTAAACTGGTTTACGGAAAAATCCGCGACTTTCAATACGTAAAAGAGCAGCTCACTCGGATATCCAAAAGCAAATATTCATGAAATTTTACAAAAGGATTTAAAGTTCCCTTCTCTTAAAATTCAAATCGTTCAATAACTAAAAGAAAGTGACTTTGATTTACGCAAAAATTTTTGTAAAACGATTTTGAAGCGTTTTCGCACTGTAAATCCCATTTTTTTAAGCGGAAAACAAAACTGTTGTTACTGGTCTCCAAGAGCCCGCAACCCTCGATTGAAACATCAAAACCATTGCATTGCCCAAGGGTAACTGTTTGGTGTGCCTCTTTCACGCATGAGATAACTGGACCATTTTCTTTCGAAAATTCTCAAGGCCGGGCGACGAATGTCAACGGTGAAATTTATCGACGCATGATTCCGGAGTTATTTTTGCAAAGCCTACGAGCTCATCCATCATACTCTTAACGCACGTGGTTTCAACAGGATAGGGCGACAGCACACACAGCCAAAGCTTCGACGAATTTGTTTCGGAAAAATTTTCTCTCCAAAAACTGATCAGTAACTATGGGGGAATTCCATGGCCACCGAGGTCACTCGATCTAACTCCAATGGATTTTTTTTATGGGGCTACCTCAAAAAGAGGGCTTATAATGGCAACCTCCAACCTTTTGTGGCTTTAAAGGAAAATATTCTTTAAAAAATTAGCTCAATTGAACCAAGTTTACTGCAGCGTGTGGCGTAGAACACAAGGCTCCGTTTTGAAGTGTATTAGACTCGACGGAAGACATCTGGATGGCATAATTTAAAAAAAAAATCCGCATTTTCATTCTATCGTTCAAGGCTCTTAATAAAACTTTATGTCGATTATTACGTTTTTTATTTCAGTTGGTAAATATAAATCTGCCACCAAACACCCTTTACTTACTCACCCTTTTATCTGAACTTAACAAATTAAATAAAAAGAATTATATAAACTTTCTTGTTAAGTATGTATAGGATATGCAAAGAACTTTCGTTGCTGGAAGTAAAACTGTTTTTCTTACAACGTATTAAATTGAATACCACACACTAAATCGAAAACAGTCACAAATCAAAAACATTATTTTTCATGACACGGTTTTTCTGATTTTAAAAACATGGTTCTAATTGTAAATTTCGTTTACGGAAATGCAAACTAAATTTTCGTGCTCGTTAGAGATTTGATCTGGGAACTGGATTAAAAAAAAGTAGTTGTGGTGAATTATGAGTTATGACTGTTTTTGCTTTAATGTGTGATAAGTAGATAAGCTTTCAGTAGTGAAGAAGACATACAATTTTATCTTTTTAAAATTGATCTCTTGTAAAACTGAGCAGCTTGAATAATGGGGTCAACAAATTTACAAAGTTGTACTAAATTTACGTTTTCAAAAAAAAATATGTAAAGTCTGTTAATAGAATATTGGGTAAAAACGAGCATTGGACCTTTTAACAGGGCTCTGCCTTGGACCATAAGGCAAGAACTACCTAAAAAGGATTAAGAAATTAACCAAATTTCAGTTATTGCTTATTGGGTAACATATACCTCAATTCTTTGTGGCTTTTAATTTCTGTCCGTTTTAAAGCATTATTAAATTCATAAATCTAAAGCAAACCGCAGTAGTTACATTTTTAGGGAAACATCAATCAAGAAAAAAAATTGACAAAATCTTAGATAATCTCATTGTTATTTTCTTATAATTTATTATATGTTTGTCTTTGGCATCTTTGAGCATACTTAGATACTGTATAAAATTGAGACTAAAAAAATTTCATTCGGAAATTTTTCGGTTTTCAATGAAAATGCCATGATTTTAGAACAACTTTTAATTTTGTTTTAATGAAAAGTTCAGAACACAACAACGCATTGCCGCATGTTATGGACTTTCAGCTTAAGGTATCGATACTTTTTAAATTACCCAAAATAAAAGCAATTAAAACTACTTTATTGCTGTATGTAGATAACGCAACTAAGAAGAGAGGGGAACAACAAAGTTTCCATAGAATGAAATAAGACAAGTGGGGAATATATAAATATACCTCCACATAACCAATTCCACGTAAAACGGCCAAAATGGGAAAACATTTCCCTATTTCTTAAAAAAAAAAAAAACAATAAATTTACGTCTCAGAAAGAGAGTGTAAATCAGTGAGTAAAATGATCATACGCATATCAACGGAATTGCCCATGTGTAGTTATAAATATTTAAGTTAGTAGGTGTACGATTAGTTGAGATTCTTGAAACAAACATACATATATAAACTTACCTTCTTTTAAAATTAAAAAATATACGAAATGAATCCAAAAAAAGGTCTCAATCGCATAACAGTTGTAATGAAGGTGATTAAATGATGTAAGCAAACAGCGATAAAACGTATTCAATGTCAGTATTTTAACAAGATAAATATTTAGGGTAAATAACAGAGATTCTTTATAAATATAAAACAAAAAAACGTTCTCTTCTATTTTACACAAACAAAACACTATATATAAACTTTAACTTAACCTAAATGTTTTAAATCTAATAACTTTTGTATCATTTATCGGACGTAACAATATTTTATTGAAATTTATTATCGAAATGCTTAACAGTTAATGTGATGTCTGAGATACTTGATTTTCCTCTTTTTTTCTTTGTCTTAATGATGTTTTAATTGATTTTTTTTAAATTGAAAGTTTTTTGTTCGGCAGTTTGATCGTTAAGTATTTTTTTTTTTGTTTTTATTTGATGTTCAAAACGAAACATGTTGACTGTATAAATCAATGTTATTTTGATTTATTTTTAACAAAATATTTCAGGCTTATATTGGCCGATTACGTCCAGACTTTTCTCATCCTATTTAAGAAGAAAGAAAGAAAGAAAAAAATAAAAAAAATAGACATAACAAGAGATTTTGAAAAGAATTTGTTTGTTTAAAGTTAAAGTTGTTAGTTACATACTTATGTACATTTTTGATTAGTTGAGTAAAAACAATTAAGGAATATAATTAAAAATTTTCCTTTATTTTGCAAGTCCTTGTCTATGATACAACTAATCCGGTAATCTCGTCCCTGCAACAACTAAAAATTAGAGCCAAAGTGTCAAGCAACAGCTCATAGAAAAAAAAACGATGCGTAATAATTTTTGTTGTTTCATTTTCAGTGGGAGAACATAATTTTGACATTTTGGCTCTAATCAGCTGGGCCGACGAGACTATCTGGTTATTTGTATCATGTCGATGTCACTAATTGCAAGTCGAGCTTTTGTTTCAAGGTCAACGACATCGCTACTCACAATAAGCCTGAAAAGCTCTCCAAAAAGCTTAAATCGATCAATCAAAATCAAATGTTTACTTTGATGACGACTAGAAAAAATTAAATGTTTGTCAACGTATTAACAACGACTAACACAAGGCATATCGATACAAGGTGGCCGCAAGAAAAAAATTAATTCCTTTTTTTTATATGGAGTTTAATAATTTTTTTTTGCGTCCACCTAGTATCGATATGCCTTGGACTAACAAAATAGAGAGCATTATAGTTAGCAATTTGTAAAGGAATAAAGCAAGCCGAAATAAAAAATAATTTTAACTCTTACTGTTTTCACTTTATTTAGGAGAATTAATTTAATTTCAAATAAAATTCTTTAATTTTTTTTATATTAATTTTAAAAATTATTCAGGATTTGATCCAGGATTTCAATTAGTTTATTTTTAGGATTTGTTGTAGGTAAGGTTTGTGTATATCAGCCATAGGCGGCCAGATAAGTTTGGTTCAATATCGTCAAATTTGACTACAAAAATCGTCAACTTTTTAAAATCGTCTAAAATTTATTATTTTAGGCAAAATAAACTACAAATATAAAAACAATATCTCTATAAATATTTCACAGTTTTTTTTCAAGTAAAGATATTCGACATTTTTATGCTTAAACAGTTTTATTTAGAATTTCAAATAATTTATTTTACAGATACAATTTTTTGGAGACTCTCTTTAAAGTAGAGAAAAGAAACAAGTTTTTCAGACCAACAAATACCTATGAACCCCATATTAGTGTTAAAATATCAAAAATATGCAATGTCAACTACAAACTTTTAATATTTTTAAGCTAAGGGAAAACATTGGTTTCATCGATGCACTTCCAATGCAAGGAGATGAATTATATAAATATTACCGAATGCCATATCTTCGAAATTATAAAATCTTTCGATTTCAAATCTTGTGTGAAGTAATTTTATATGTGTACATGTGTAAGGTATAAAGGTAATAGTGAAACCAACCATAAAATCCAATTGCAAAGTTTTAAAAACATAGATGTTAATATATACTTTAATTTTTTTTAAATGCATTAAGTACATCGCTTACTTAAGAAAAAAACCGTAACATGCATTCATATTGTTAAAACTTATATGAAATCATATTAACATTTTTCACTGTAAAACATCAAGCGTTAAAAACGCAAGAAATGAATAATCTGTTTTTTCTATTGATTTTAATTTAAATTTGGTTGTGGCAAACAAAGTTTTCTTTGCCGTTTTAACTAAGTTCAATATTTTTTTTTGCTTGTACTCATGATATGCTCTAAAAATTCTTTAAATAAAAAATCTACTGTATTATATGACTGTTCGACGTAAATCTATGTAAAACAGCGATGAAAAAGTTAAAACGATCGTACTTTTTTTGTATTATTGGATGATTGAACTAGTTTTATATACGTTTATAACAATATCCAGTTCTATTTTAACATTTATCTTGATTTATTTTTCTACGCTCATTTGAAAGTGGAGGACGGGAATTTCGGGACAACTCATGCAAAAATAGATGTCCGGTCAAAAAATCCTGCCTGTTCTATAAACCTAGTTGATTTTGAATTTAAATGATGTTTTCTTAATCGGCCGATTTGCTGCATTCAAACGGTTTGGTTAACTCGATTTGAAATCGAGGAAATTAATACATCGGTTTAAAAACAAGAAATTTACTCTGATTCGGTTTACAGAACAGAGCCGAATTACTAGTGTCTGTTTAACTTTTATAGAGCTTGCTAGTTTACTTGGTGAGGTTTTGCTGAGAATATCCTGATTACCGGTTCCATATGACACACTCATCTAATACCTGTACCTACTATGCGTATAACTCAATTATAAATATCCTCGCACCATATACCTACATAGTTCAAAATTCAAATTATTTTCGCTTATCAACGGTCATCCGGCGCCAGCAGACTTCGTTGCATGTAAGTTTAGATTTGATTATACCCTTCATTTTTATTTTCGTTTTGAATGACATATACCTATTAACAGACGAACTCTATCAGACATATTAAAATTACTCTCTTTTATATCCTAAGCAATCAATCATAAGCTTACAGAAAACACTTTGGATATTCTATTTATACAGTTAAGTAGTATTGACCCTTAGCTACTATTTCCATATAGTGACATTCTGGGCCACTGCCTCCTTTTCCCACAATGATCATAATCCCTCACAGATATCTCATATGTGTAACCAAAAATAAAGTTGGCTCTGCTAAATATATGTTGGTTTTCGTCTCTGCTAGTTAAATACGTTTGAACGTCAAAAACATAGGTATTTAAGTTAAAAAAGTTTTTCTTGTTACGTCAAAAACATATTTAAATTAAATATGTTTTTCGTGTTACGTCATTACGTATTTAACTTTTTAGTAGTTACGTTGAAAACATATTTAACTCTGCATATTAATCTTCACACACATTAATAGTTAAAACTTGTAAATACCTATGTGATTCATACAGAGCGAAAAAAAAACAAATAGTTTAGCCGCAATCTTATTAAACAAAGAATAATGGAGGAATATTAAATTTTCTTACCTTTTTCTATAGGTATAAAGCTGGACAGGTTACAATAAGTAATAACGTTTTGTTGGGTAAAACATAAAAAGAAGTTTCCTAAATACATTTAAATCACTTTAGATTTTATTTATTATAGGTACATTCATTTGTACATACCTAAATATGTATGTACATATGTAAGTACAAAAAATGTTTTTACTACAAAAAAACTTTGTGACGTACACAGTTGTTTTGTTTTTTGTAAAAGACCACCACACATAAAAACGTTAATATTTTATATTGTTTTGTTTAAGAAAACTACATTTTTAATAACAATAATAACAAAAATACAAGTCATAGAAAAGAAACACAAAATTCAACACAAACTTATTTTAGAATGCAAAAAACTAGGCCGACTGACATTATTTTACTACTGTTTGCGGCATAAAATTTTTGAGAGCCGCATTAACGCCGACTTATAACTAAATCGGCCGCTTAATGAAAGGAACACAACACGGACGTTCGACGAACGTTTTGCCGCGAATATTCGTCGTTATAAATTAAACATATTTGTGTATACGAGAATGCACACAATAACGTCGTAGGTCGAAATTCTTGGTACGAGGCAAACTCAATGATAAATTTAGTTCTATTTCATACGTCGGCGAACAACAAACAGATACATAAGTGCAATGGTGCCATATTCAATTTTTGTTTTTAAGAATTCCACTAATCAACGTTATTTTCAATTTAGCAATAGGTTTATTTTTGTTTTGCTTAATTCAAAATAGATATTATATAAAATACATTGTTAAACTAATTATTTTAAGTGGTTCGGTTCGGTTATTGTGTCATTTCGTAAGTATATTTTATTATATCATCACTCTATCAGCTTTCTTTAAGTAAACAGTAAAAAACTTTATTTGTAACTATTTTTTCGTCGTTTTACACAGCGAACTTTTGCCGACGAAGCTAGTTGTACGTCCAAGTTGTGTTCCTAGCCTAATGCTTATTTCAGCAGTGAACATTTTTTTTTTATTAAGACTACTATTTTTAGCAACCTTGAGTGCAAGTAGTTGTATAATTTTATATAACCCTTAAACTATGCTCCAGAAAACCCAATCTTATAATGCAGCAATCTGCATTATGTATTGCATAAGTAAAGTTGTTTGTTGGTAATATGGATAGTAAAACAATGGCATTCAGTGATAAAACAGTACAATCTAGTTTGTGATAAGGCAGTGCATTTCCCCTAATACAATATTGGCTGGAAATCATGTTTATCAGTTAAAAATATTACCACTTTTTAATAAAAAAAAAAAATACCATAATTCTTAAATTTCAATCAACAACACTTTCATTTTTAATGCTAAAACACATTAAAAGTTAAAGTTTGACCTTAAATTCTTAACAACTGCTAAGCCGATTGTAATAAAATTAAAAATGTGGAAAACTTAAAAAAATCTCTCTGGAAAAAAAAATTGTTAGCATATCTCTATTGAATAAAAAGTTACAAACTTTAAGCCGATTAATTATATAGCATCCTAGCACTACTTTTTTCAGTCATACACAAAATGTTCTAAAGACCGTTCCAAACACTCTCAAACGTATGTATATATGGGGCTAGCTTTCTGGTAATAGTAAAATCTATTTAACCTCTTTTGACCATTACAAGTTCTATTTTTCTGAAATTCTGAGCTAACTAAAAACTAGACCCTGGTAAAACGTTCGATAACACAACTATGCCTTTAAAAAGATTTATGTATTGAACGTGTTGTGAGAGAGATATAAAAATAAGTTTTTTTACAAAAGTTAAATACAGTGTGGCCAATACACCGAAACCTTGTTAAATACCCGTTTTCGAAAAGCAGGGGGCAAATTACGGCATTCGATTCGAATCGAAATTTTAAAATTCTTTAATAAGAATTCCTATATTAAAAGCATGGACAACTCGATGGATCGAGTAGAGTTTCGATTCGAATGCCGTAATTTGCTCCCAGGTATTAATAGTGCTTTAAACACTTTTTCACAGTGTTTTGAACCTTTTTTTTTTTGTAATAAAACAAATTGTTTCTGGACTTTCTTTATGTTAATAAATGTGCAAAAATGAATTATTTCACAACAGAAGAGGAGGTCACCAATATTGCTAAACTGGGTATAGGGTTTTATTACAATTTAATAGTAAAATCGAACCTATATTTTTAAATCAATAAATTTTGCAAAAAGTCTTAACTTGGCACGCGTTTAAGTTTAGTCAAAAAATAAATTTTTTCCCCAAAAAATTTAAAAATTGTTTATAAATCGAGCCTAAGGTACCATATTGTTATATAAAGTTTGGTGTTTTAACCAAATCTTAATCACCTTTTGAACAAAAACTGATGCTACCATTCTCTGAGATTTTCCTGATTTTCCGAAAATGTTGGTCAACAATCTCGCAAAACTGAGTAAATGGTTTTACAACTCTTTGTTAATATAATCAAACTTATACTATTCCATCTATAACGCACAGTGTTGTAATATGTTTCTTTTCTTTGTATTTTAACAAACATAAATCGAACATGAATCGTCATTTTATATTAATAAAAACCCTCCTAATAACGCGACTAGTTCATACACGCGGCCACGGACTACTTTAAAATTACCCCAATTGTATGTAAAACGCATGGTCTTTTTAACATTATTATGTCCTAGGGCCGGACTATAAAGTCCATCTTTTCATTACAGCGGAGTATTTTAAAAATCTTATCTGTGGTATATCAAAGAAGATTAGTTTTACAACTACGACAACTCAATATGCGTTCATTAAAACACGAACACCTGTCGTTTAACTACAAGTTCTTCTTTCACAATGGCATAGTCCATGACTGCATTGCATAGCACCATGGTCAGCTAAAATGTATCATGTGGTCCAATATTTTTTGCAGAAAATATATACTTGGGTTGGTGCTTTAAAAAAAATGGGTGCTGAACACTGGATATACATTTGAAATTCAATATCATGGTGAAATTATTGTACCAGGTGGTGTTACGAGCACAACTGATCTACTTTTTTCATGCATAAATCGAGGCTGGGTAGTCAAAGTTGTTTACATTTACATATCTTTATTTGACAACCAAACCAACGAAAACTACAACAAAAACGAAAATTTTATTCACCAAATTTTGTTGTTGTAAAATCAACACTACCTGATAAATTATTGCGCCATGTTCAATATGTTTTATATTTGCCAGCGTTTAGCACACTTTTTTCGATTTCTAATAAGCATAGATGTTCTAATGCCCATATGTACATGCTTTTTAAAATCTAACAAATGTTAAATATGTCACAACAAAAACGCTGCCTAGTTTCTAAAACACGCAAGGTCATTATAATAATCTAACTGGATTTGCGACACTATTAAAGTTTTTTTTTACTTTCTGATTCTTGTTCCCATTTGAGTGGTTTATACGAAATGGTTAAACCTGCTTTCAATAGTTAAAATCTTTTTCTTACTTCAACAAATAGAAATATACAGACATACAAACTGAAAAAGAGGCAAATGGTTTTTTGTGACAAGAATATACATAAAAACATTCAAAAGCTTCATACTTTACGTATGTTTGCTTGTGTGTTTGTTTATGTTTTTTGACGTCTAGGTGTTTGTGTTTGGATTTACAATGTAAAAATGGGAAATGTTTGTTGATGTTGCATTTGTAGTGCTTACGCTACCACCTTGAAGAGATACACGTTAGATTCAATTTAATAATTTAAAAATTACAAAAAAATAACCCCCGCAAAATAGAGTAAAATTCAGAAAGTAAAAGATATTTTTGAATGCTTTTTTCCCAGTTTTATTTGTTATATGTATATGATTTAGATTTTTTGTTTAACAGGAAGATTTAGTTTTTGCTGCTTGAACAGAAAAAAATGGTTTTCATTTTCAATAACAAAAATCCAAAAAAATTTTATTTTAAATTTCCTATGATAAGGATTTTTTGAAAAATGTATAATCAAAGCTGTATATTAATATGAACTTTTCACTTAAAAAAGAATATTATTAAAACAATAAGGACAGATAATAGACAAACATCATATTTTACATACCTCTTTTATACCCTTCAAATTTGTGATAAAGCTTTAATATACAAGTTTGTCATTTCTTTAATATCCATCTGTGTCTCCATAAAGTATATATTTTCTTGGTCCTTATAGATAGAGAAGTCAATTAAGCGATGCTTGTCTGTCCGTCTTATGATTGAAATTAAGTTTTTGAAATCTCCCAATGTCACATAAACCCGTAGATAATATCAAACTAACAAAAATATCTGCAATTAAATCCCTATTGCAATTCAGCAAAATCGCCCGACAACTGACCGAGGTAACCAAGACTACTTCTGTTTATTTTTTTAAAATTTGTACATAAAAACCTCTACAACTGCCCCAGGTTTGCCATGCAAAGTTAAAAAAATTACACTGAGAAGAAAAGTGCGCTTTAAAATTAAATGTGAACACTTTCAAATTTTATTTAAAGTGCCTCAGTCTATAGTTTCTTATGGGAGGCACAAAAAAAAATATTTTTTAAAAGTGATAATTTTAAGTTTTTAAAGTATTTACTGTTAACTTAAAAGTTAAAATTTTTGTTTTTAATGTAAAACATTTAAATTTAAAAATGTTGACTTTATTTTATAATGACAAACTTTATATTTTAAAGTAAAATATCTTATTTATAAAGTAATCACTTTTAAAATTGTATTAAAAGTAAATGCATTTAATTTAAAAATTTTTTACTTTAATATATAAAGCGTCAATTTATTATTAAAAGTGTTCACTTTGACATTTAAAGTGTTCACTTTAATATTAAAAGTGTTAACTTTTAAACTCAAAGTGTCACTTTCAAATTTAAAGTGTTCACTTTAATATTGAAAGTGTTAACTTTTAAACCCAAAGTGTCACTTTCAAATTTAAAGTGTTCACTTTAATATTAAAAGTGTTAACTTTTAAACTCAAAGTGTCACTTTCAAATTTAAAGTGTTCACTTTAAATTTAAAAGTGTCAACTTTTAAACTCAAAGTGCCACTTTCAAATTTAAAGTGTTCACTTTAATATTGAAAGTGTTAACTTTTAAACCCAAAGTATCACTTTCAAATTTAAAGTGTTCACTTTAATATTAAAAGTTTTAACTTTTAATCTCAAAGTGTCACTTTCAAATTTAAAGTGCTCACTTTAATATTAAAAGTGTTAACTTTTAAACTCAAAGTGTATTTGTTGGAACTAAACGTGAACACTTTAAAATGCAACGTTATAGTTAAGTGAATTAAGAAGCGTGAAAAAGATACAAGAATGACCAGTCAAGGCAAAATTATACAAGAAAGTGACTTGCTGCGAATTCTTGGCAACGATATTCAAATTATTGAGCAGGGTGAATTAACGTACACGAGTGTTGATGAAGATACGGATCTCCTTAATCTGCTAAAGGAGTTTGATTTGGAAACACTTTTTCTTAACCTAAAAAGTAAGTAAAAATTTTTAGGCAATATTAACACTTATGCAATATTATTAATGTTCCTTAGATGCTGGAATAACTTTTCGAAGCTTAAAGTTTTTGTCAAAAGAAGACATTGCGGAAGCAGTTAAAAATATTGGTCTTCGAGCGGAGTTTAGAGAAAAGCTGTTTTTCTGGCGCAAGTCAAAGGTAAATATAATATTAATTTTAAAGCTCATTTACGACGTTATGCACCTACATAGATGCAATTCCTGTTTCCATATTACTACGTTTATAATTTAGCAAGCTTATTTTTTCAGATTGGAATAGAAGACGAAACGTTGAGCCAGACTTCGAAAGTTGTTGGTTGGCTAGAAAAAAACCATCACAACCATTCACCTTGTTCTTAAAATAATTCAATAAGAAACGCATTTGGATCACAGGTAAGAATATACAGAAAAAAGTTTTGTATTAAATTTAATAATACACTACATTGCAGCCCCTTTCAAAATTTTTAAAAAATAACCCAGCCGGAAAACAACTTATTCAATATTATAAGGAAAATACATGTTTCACGAATAAGCAACGCGATGACCTCATTAAAATAATTGTAGAAGATGTCTTGTTAACAAAGGCAAAGCTTAGACCGGAACACTTTGCTAGTATTGTGGAAGAAATAATTGGTTTATTTCCCAAAGAAAAAGAGTCCCAGGTATTATTAAAAACGATAAATTAAAATGAACATATTATAAACTGATTTTTTTCAGGATTATTTTTACATTCCTCCTCAAAGAAAAAAACCCATCAGGCAAGCTCTATTCCAAATATTTCAACCTAAAAACAAAGATTAGAAAGAGTAGTTCATCTGCGGAAAGATCTATTTCGAATGAATTGCGTGATCCATTAGTGGAAAAAAATTTTAAAGTGAACAAAACGCTGTCGTAATGTTTAAAAACATTTACATTTCGGAAGAAGGATTTGGCAAAGCTCTCAAACTCTGAATTTTTGCAGGAGTGGCCAATTTTAAAAGACTCCAGAGCCCAATTTCTGGTATTTTAAAATAACTTAAACACAAAATTCAAGGGTATACAACTTTTTATATTTTTTTAGATTAATCTAGATTTCAATTTGATTTGTCCACAAAAAGATAATCTTTTAAAAACAAAGTGGGATAACTTTAAAACCAAGATAGTGAACTACTACGATGTCAACATACGTAACCAGCAATCAATAGATCTGCTGAATCAAGCAAAAACGACGAAAAAAATTGATGAGTAACAATTATGAGCTTTTTTATTTAAATTAATATCGATAAATATTATCATAATAAATTGACTGTACAGCCGTTTATATTTGTGGTAGGAGACTCTGTGGACGATCTTAAAACCTTTTATATTTACTTTGACGAAACTTTGTACAAACTAAATTCTTTTATTGAAAGTTTAGATATATGTTTTAAAATCTTTCACGTGTTTAATCTTAAATATCCTAACATCTGCGAAATGCCACGGATATTTATCCAAAAGTATTTTTATGAATTAGATTCAAAATTTGATTTAAAAAGTTCAAATCTTACTTCATTGTTAACACACATGAATGAAAAAAATTAAATTTTGTAAATTTATCGATTAACATAATGTATAAATGCTTCAGATGTTTTCAGTTATTTAATAATGTTGATTTGCTAATAAGACATTAAAATCACATGCATTTATTGTCTGGTATAAAACTAAATTGCCTAAAACTCATTAACATTTCACGTTTCACAAGCCTGCCTATGACAAATTAACAATGGAAAGACATATGCGAGATTAAAAAAGATAGGATAACATAATGATTTATTTTTTTTAATTTAAATTATATTATTTTATTTAATAAATTATGAATTTCTAAAATTATTATTAAAAAGTTATAAATAAGTTATTTCATAAATATAAAATAAACTTAAATTTAAATACGTTTGAATAAAAAAATGTGAACTACAAACAATTAAAAAAAGTGTTTCCTTTAAAGTTTATAGTGAACACTTTTAAATTGCATTTGAAAGTGTTCACTCTTAAAACAAAAGCTAACGCTTTTAGTTTGAAATTGAATATGTTTACTTTTAATTTAAATACAAACATTTTTAAATTAGATTAAAAGTGTGAACTTTAAAATCAAAAGTGTTAATATTGTATTCGAAAATGCGCATATTAAAATGTAAAGTTTTCACTTTAATATTCAAAGTGCCAACATTAATTATTTACATTTTAAAGTGCAAACTTTTAAATTAAATATTTTTCAATACGGCTGGTTTTCATACATGAAAACTTTTAATTTTAAAGTCCCTTGTACTGGATTTAAAGTGAATTTAAAGTGTTTCTTTTCTGAGTGTAGAGTAAAACATGACACCGACCCCTATTTAAAACTTAAAAAATATTTCATAAATAAACAAATGGATAAAAATAAAAAATTCCAATGTGAATGGTATATAAGATTTGGCACAACCAAATATAGCGCTCTTAATTGTTTTTAATTTAAAAAAATTAAGCTGTGTTCCAAAACGCAGTTTGCTTTGCATCACAAAATTTCAAGTTTTTCCTGAAAGCAAAGTTAAGGATTTTGATAATATCTTTTACTTCCAAATGAGTGTTCACAGCTATATTAATGTCCTGGAAGCAAAAAACGTTGTCAAAATTGTAAGGAGTGTATAAGGAAAGAAGTTGAAAATTTGTAATGCAAAGCAAAATGCGTTTAGGAATACGGCCTATTTATTGTTATCTGAATGGATTTCAATAAACTATTTATTGAAACAATGTAACTGTTTTCATATATATATGCATCTTTTTCAATAAACTTATTTCCAAAACGAAAAATATTTCCTGTCTTCACTTAATAATTTCAAAAAAACTAATTAAGAATAACCATAAACGAGTAAAAAACATTCAAGGGTTTTGTCAAACTAGAATAATTAAAAATTTTGTTGAATCAATAACAATTGTCGTTGAAATCCAACCTTTTTTAACGAAATTGCTATATTGATTTTAATTCCTGTTAATTTTTTTGTAACAACAACAATTCCACTATTATATTTTTTATTTTAACTTCAGAAAGTACTGACAACAAACTTTTAAAATATTTAAAGTTTTGATTTTTACTGCGCATGCAAATAATGCGTCAAAAAAGTTCAATTTTTAAAATGTATGTATAGCTCCCCAATGGTAGTTGTGATTTATTGTTAGCGATGCAGAATTTTTTGTACTTTCTTCACCGAATATACAAATTTGTTAGGTTTTTTTAAATTTAAATTTTTCAACTAATTCTCGGCTTTGATACCAAAAACCCTAAAGTGTACCATCTTATTGCATACAAATACAAATTTAAAGCTTCATCCCCGTTGGTGCTTGAACTTTTTTGAAAGCAGCGACAAGTTAAAACTTTTTTCTTATAATTTTTATAATCTTTTCGAATGTATTATGCAGGATATAGAGTTATCGCCCTACTGTGCATACATGTGTATTAATATGTGTTAGTTTATAAAACGTCCTGATGAGTTATTTGATCATGCACATGTTTTAAGTTTTTTATTTTTGAAAAACTTACCTTTGGTGGCGGTTCAGAGGGCTTTGTAATTTGAGCCTGATCAGTGGCAGATGACGACGACGTGCGCTTTAATCTGCTGTGAGCATCTAAAATATAAAAAAAATATTATTAATTGTTTTTTCTGTCATTAATTATTATATTTTGTGATAAAATTTCGAAAGACAGTCAGTTAAAAAAATATCCATATTTTTAAATTAAATAGCACTCTGGAAGCTGTAACGGGGAATTTATTACAATTTTCCCTCTTAGGCGATGGAAATAGCGGGTAAGTATGTTCAGCGAATGTTATTGAGAGGGAAACTTATGGGAGTCTATGCTACATTTTATTCCTATAGAATGACTCCGAGGAAGTTGTAGGGGGTTTTACCTTATTTTTTTCAAATTTTGTATGGCAACCCTGTTAGAGGCTGAAGATAGGGGGTAAGTAGGTTCCCTAAAAATAATCATGAGGAAAAATTAATGGAAGGGGTAACTCCAGGGCACTTGTAGAGGTTTTTATGTACAAAGTTTAAAGAAATAAACAGAGGTAATCTTGGTTTTTAGTTTATTTCTCAATCAATTATCGGGCGATTTTGCGGGATTTCAATAGCGAATTTCTCCAGATATTTCTAAAATTGGTAGAATCAATTGGATCAATGCGATATCGAGGGATTCAAAAAGTTGATTTTAACAATAACACGGACAGACGGGCAGACGAGCATCGCTAAATCGACTTCGCTATCTATAAGGACCAAGAAAATATATACTTAAAAGTGTCGCAGGTGGATATTAAAGAAATTACAAACAGAATGGCAAACTTAATATAACTTATATGAAGGCTATAAAAAGGAACAAATATTTAGTAATTATAACAGAAATTTAATACATTTTCAAGGGGAATACTTAACACACAATTGGCGAATTCACAAGGTCTTGTGAAATCATATGTTGTGAAATAATAGAACCAAAATATATGACTGTTATGAACAACCTCTCATATATAAGTGTGGTATTTAAAATCTAAATCAGCTGATACGACTAAACGAAAACACGATTGTTTTGCCTAAGATTCTAGTATTATACATTTTTAGGGTGGCGAGTGCTAGCGCCTTTAAAAAATTAAATAGAAAACTCGCCGTTTTGTTTTAAGCGCTTGGCGCATGACTTTGTATATAATATGACATCACAATAAACATATCAAACAAAGTTGTATTGTTTTACAACAAGTTTCGTATGAAAAGCAACAACAAAATTTGTATGCTATTGTGAAATTATATGACAATAATACAATATGCTATCGTATCGTACCTTGTGAATTCGCCAAATATATAAGAGCATATCGTCCTGTGGTTTCTTATTTGCTGCATGTCACATTTGCAAAAAAATTGTGTTCGAAACTTATTTTGTATCATGAACGCGTCCCTTTTCCACATCCGTTATTTATTTTGCAGTATCCTGAATATATTAGAACAGCTATTTTAAGCTTCAACTTTACTTCATATCCACAATTGCACAGTTTGCTAATATGATGATAAGTAAATGAAGCAAATTTTCCATGACAAAGTAAAAACTTTTGGCGAATTCACAAGGTACGATACGATAGCATATTGTTTTATTGTCATATAATTTCACAATAGCATAAAAATTTTGTTGTTGCTTTTCATACGAAACTTGTTGTGAAACAATACAACTTTGTTTGATATGTTTTTTGTGATGTCATATTATATAGAAAGTCATGCGCCAAGCGCCTAAAACGAAACGGCGAGTTTTTTAATTTAATTTTAAGAGCCGCTAGCACTCGCATCCGTTAAAAATGTCTATACTAAAAATTTAGGCAAAACCGCCAAAGAAGATTCCTTAAGCCGCCTCCGCCGGCAAAAATAGCCGGCACTGCTCTCTGACACATCAGCTGTTTTTTGTTTACGTAAAAAATAACAAAATTTTTGTGATTTTTTATTAAAACTTTGCTTATTTTAATGGATTTTAGAGATTCTAACCAGGTTAGATATAGACCATTTTGTGTTTTCATGGGTCTAATTTCTACAAATTATTAAGTTAAGCCAAGAGCAGCACCAGATTTATGTACATACAAATGTGTTTGTTTTTTTTATCGTTTGGTCGTATCAGCTGATTTAGATTTTAAATACGACACCTACATAAATACGAAGAGTTGTTCACAACGGTCATATTTTTCGGTTCTATTATTTTACAATATATGATTTCACAAGACATTGTGAATTCACCATTTATTATTCACAATTTATATGCTGCATGCTGCATTCAAACAACGTGCATTAAAATAAAATACAATAACAAAACCATTGCTTATGTCATTCTTTATGTATTTTTATATAACAAAAACACCACCTCACTACATTGCAAAGCAAGAAATTAATTTTAATGTTTAAAATTAACAAATGCAGCGTAATGTTTATAGCTTTGGGAGTAGTGTACAAAAATTTAAAAAAAATAACTTATGTGCTGTTTTTATAAGTAGTGATCGTCTGGGTACGAATTATTTGCATTTTGTTTTTGTTTACAACAACATTAAACTTAAAAACTCAAAACAATTGTCTGTATCGAGTGTTTTATTAAAAAATAATTTCAAATTTTTTTTTCGAAATCGTTTTGTTGGGCCATGCTACAAATAAAAAACCACACAACATTATGTACTTATATTTAGAGTTATATTTTAAAAGAATATACATATAAGTATGTATATAAACATGATATTTAACCATTCATTACTGGTTTTATTTTAAACGGGCAGCGTAAATAAAGTTTTTTTGTGTGCACTTCTTTATAAAATTAACAAGAAAACAATAAAAGATAAAACATTAATGCACCTTTTTGAAAATATTCAAAAGACAAATCCAGTCAGCATAGAAAACATTAAAGATGAAAGATGCTAATGTGAAACAAACAAGGTAAGTATACCTGAACCTTTAAAAAATTAAAAACAAAACAAGAAACAGGTAAAAAATAATAACATATACAGTCAACAAGATAATCAAGGTGTATTTAAAAGATGACCTCGTCCCTACAACAACAACAACTGTAAGACATACGCAGCATACTTACATACAGTTCTAGCCATGGCGGAATAAGAAGGTGACCTCGTCCCTAAAACAACAACTTCCTGAAAAAATTAGCATGTTTTTTGTTGTTGCTAAATTCCAGCTTGGTTGTCAAAAATGTTGCGATAACACATACACACAGTATACACAACCATTGCATAACATAAAAAATTTGAAAAAGTTGGAAAACATATGACGGAAATGGAAGTCAGCTGATTAGTTACTCCCACCTTGTTCAATATACCTTGGTTCTAGCCATCTTATCAAAATCGTCATACATATATTTGTTTTTGTAGTATTGTATTTGCTTTATACTTAATACTATCTTGTTAAAAATCCTTATATAAATTGAACAAGATAACTATGTAATTAGAAGCCATATACCGGAAATAAAAGTCAGTTGATCAGTTGATCCTACCTTATTCAATGTACATTAAAGATAATGAAAAATTGTTCGTGCACCAACACATGGACTAACCAAACATGCAACAAACGCATACATACATACATTTTATATTCAAAATAAAGTTACGCAACGAATGCCGAAAAAGAAACAAATATTTTGTATCGAAAATTTGTTAAAAAAAATGTTTCTTTTAAACAAGAACGCCTTTAATGTTTAACTTAAAACAGCAAACCTTTAAACCAGATTTTTAAAGTGTAAAAACTTGTTTCTCTTTTCTTCATTTGGTTACCTTTCAACGCTGGTTACTACAGCAAGGTATATCACAGGAAGGATTAAATAGTTTATGGGTAAAACTAACTTACTTATGTATGTCTGGTCAGTGTTGTATTTTTTTTATTATTAAATAACAGCTTCCCTTTATATAAGAATGTAGTTATTTTATTTGTTTCAATATCGTAAGATACTAAATTAAATTAAACTAAAATAGAGGAAACAATATTATACCCTTTTGAAAGGGGAAAATCTTACGTTTATTTTTCATGTTCATGATAACCCACACCACATACTCGTACATATGTACTATAAGTAGTATTCAATTGATCGAGGTTTGATTTTGTTCGAGCAAATAACACTTTGCAACAAATTTTAACTTTTATCATGATATTTAATGACCTTAAGAACAAAAACAGTCCAAATTCAAAATTCTGTTGATAAGTTTTTTTTTGTTAACTTTTTTTTTAAGTTGAGATTCTTGAAGAGGCTGATACATTGACTGTATCACAGTTTGGGAAGGAATTATTCGAAGTTTACAAAACAATAACCAAAAGTAATAAAAGATAGATCGAAAAAGTAAAAACTTGAAATTTTGTAAAAGATCTATCTAACAACATTGATTCTCAATACCAAAAGCTTTATTTGATAAAAATCCATGCGTAAATGTTGATTTTATTAACAAACAACTAAAGTAACCTGCCTTTTTTTAACTCTGAATACGTATTAAAATGAATACCCCTTTATTAAAAACATCTGCAAATTGAGAATTGTTAGAATTTAAGGTGTAAGAAATTTAAATTTAAATTTTTGTGATATATGTGGCCCATGGTGAAATTAATTAGCAGGTGAACCATGGTGTGGCCGTTTTTCACATAACTTTAGTTATAATTTTAAAATTGCATTTTTAGTTACAAGGATGGTAAAGTTCTAAACTCTTTATTTTTGACAGACATTCAGAGAACATGGTTTAGATATACTCAGAACTTCACTAAAAGGCTTTGACGGCTGGGACGTTATAAGTATTTTATTATGTAAAACATTCCAAAGAACGCACACGTCTATTTTTTAATTTGTTTGTTTAAAAAATCTTTTGTATGAACCAGTTGGAGTATTCAAACGGTATGCTATCAAGTCATATTGTCTTAAAGTTTTGATATTTTACAATAGTTTAAAAAAATTGTTGTTGTGTCTAAAAAAAAAGTTCTATAATAATAAGACTTTTTGAACTGTGTTTATTGTTTTGTCATAAACAGTAGAAACCTGAGCCGGGCGGCCGAAATCTTTAGTGAAGCCGTTGATATAATAAAAAAGTCGCAGTCATTAATTTTAAAATATTTTTAAAATTACTTATTTTTCTGTTTTCTCCAGCAGCTGATTTAAATTTAAAGTAACACACTTAATTATGAGCGGATGCTTACAACAGTAGTATTTTTTCGTTTTATTTTTTCCTTTTATTATTTTACATAATTTTAAGCTTCTTTCAGACGTATATTAAATAATCTTAACTGAAGAAAGAAGAATAAATTGTTTTCTTTTATGAACATTTTAGGCGGAGTTTTTCTAATATTATGAAATATTTTTAAAAGCTCCTTTTTGAATTGAATTTCTAAGCCCTAAAATTTTCTTAATCATAGCTTAAAAGAATATTTTTAATATCTTTAACACAATGAAAGTTATTAGATTTTAAGTTAAGGTATGATCTTTTTCATATTTTTCCACAGTTCCGTGCCAGTGTTGCCACTGTAGTTGAAAATTAAAAAAAATGGTCGCGCTTGCAATGTTACATTTTAACATTAATTATTAACATTTTTTTTTAAAATCAGAAACTATCGATAAGTTTTTCGTTAAAATACTGGTTTAGGGTTAAAATATAGACATGTGGAAACATGGATTTGTTTTTTCTTTTTTCGATTTTTTATAAATATTCAAAAAAATTGACTTTGAAAACAACAAAAAAAAATTTCGGTTTAAATAATTCAAAAACCGCCGAGTATTTAAGGAAAGTCTTATAAATTAAAACTAAGAATAGTTAATTATTTAAAAAAAAAATAGAATTCTCTAATTTCTGACCCAAAATTTGGCTTTAACTTGGCTTTAAGATAGTTTCATTGCAAGTCTTTTAAAAATATCGGATAATTCCTTTCCGAGCTATAATACAGTAAACGTAGCAGCCTCTTTAAGAATCTTAAATTAAAAAAACAAACTTCAATAGAATTTTGACTTTTGGCTGTTTTTGTTTTTAAAGGAATTATAATTAGTGGTCACCAAATGTCACAACAAAAGTTTCAATTTGTTGCATCGAGGGAGCGTTGCGTTAATCGAAATGTCAATTTATTTTTAAATTAGAAACTCTGTATGTTTTAATTTTCAACGAATTTCAACACAATAAGGTTAAAAATTTATTTGTAGGGTTTGTTGTAGGTTAAGTTTGCCTTTATTCATTTAATTGGTTCTTACACCAAATCGTCAGTAGACATCAACCAAATTCTTAAAAAACCTCATAAATATTTTCTGCCTTTATATAAGAACTTCAACAAACTTATTGAGAATAAAAAACAAAAAGTTTTTTTTGAAAATCCAACAAAAAAATTTTCGCTATTAACTGTTTTGACTTTCTTTTTCCCCTATAATACACATAGTGATAACCAATGGTTATCCTATAATTAAACTAAGAAAATTGAGATCAAATCCTCATTAATATTTTAAAATCGTTTTTAAAGGTTGTACTTGTATTTTATTATTATTATACTTTATTACTATTATTATTATTATTATTATTATTATTATTATTATTATTATTATTATTATTATTATTATTATTATTATTATTATTATTATTATTATTATTATTATTATTATTACTATTATTATTATTATTATTATTATTATTATTATTATTATTATTATTATTATTATTATTATTATTATTATTATTATTATTATTATTATTATTATTATTATTATTATTATTATTACATATTTATATTTATTATATTATATATGTTGGTGCATAACTACATATTTATTAACTTACCCTGTGCCGAAAAAACTTGATAAAATTGTGAGAGATACGTTAAAATTGATAATCTGTCAGGTACTTCATATGCAGCCATATCGTCGGCATCTAAAAGTGCTGGTATTCCCAAATACTTTTCAGCTGTTGTAAATGCCAATGTATTATTGTAGTATATGTCTGATTTACTTAATTTTTCAAATTCTCTACAACAATAAAATATAAAAAAATTTATAAATTTTTTTTTTTTGCTTAACATTTTGTTAAATTTATAATATTGGTTTCCAAAAAAAAATAAAAAAATGAATCCACTAACAAAACTTAATTGAAAACTTTAACAAAAGAACAAGAATTTTAAACAAACAACTTCAACAACTTTAACAACTTCGTAGTACGAATTTCAATTAAATGGTTAAATTTTTTCCCAAGTGCACAACAAAACAATGTGTCATATATGAACCAATTGACGGTAATTTTTTTTAGGTTTTTGTTTAAGAAAGACGTATTAGGATCTCAATTTCGAAATTTTTTTGTAGTTTAAGCGGCTAGATGCCATTTCCAAAAGTAAGTCTAACAGTTTTGAATAATTATGTTATGTATGTATGTATATTACTATTAAATTTCCATATCTTACACTTAATCAAAAACAGTCACAACTCATAATATTTTCTTTTTTTCTGCTTTTAAATGAATGGTTTAAATTGTGTAAACAATTTATGTCCAACAATAAAATAAAACCTGTCTTGAAATGAAATTTACTAAAATCTAAACGTTATTTTAATGTTCAATAAAGATTTGATTTGGGAACTGTTTTAAAAAAAGAAATGATTCTTATAAATTTTGAGTCTGTTGTATAGTAATACATGTAATTATATTACATTATGACAAACCCTGTTATTCTAGATTTAAGTTATTATATGTACCAACGTTATTATTACTTGTATCATTTATATATATATTGAATAAAGACTTCACTTGCTATTGAACTGAACATGGTGTCAGGTGTGAATTAAGTCAAATAAAAAAAAAAAAAAAAAAAAAGAAGAAAAATTTAAGTCAAATAAAAAAAAATATTTTTTAATTCAAATTAAAAAAGGATATATAAGGTCAAGTCAAATATAAAATAAAATAGAGTCATGTCGAATAAAAATGAAACTATGGGTGCAGTCAATAGGATCAATTTAAAGGCCTCCAATATGTCGACCGAATGGAAAAATTGGCTAAGTCATTTTAAAATATATCTGGTGGCATCAAAGCTAAGCGAAGAGCCAAGTTCGAGAAAAGTAGCTTTACTTTTGCATCATTTGGGTCCTGATTGTCTTCAAATTTTTAACTCCTTCAACAAGGATCTTAGCGAAGTTAAATATGATGAATTAGTAACGCTGTTTGCTAATTATTTTGTACCGCAAGTTAATTTAACAATGGAACGCCATGCGTTTTTTACGAGAAAACAAAATGGTTGTGAATCCATTGATGACTATGTCACTGCATTAAGAAACCTAAGTCTTACATGCAACTTTGAAACCCTAAGAGAAGATCTTGTTAAAAATGTTTTTATATGTGGGCTCTCATCAAATTTACAGCATATTAAAGAGCGTTTGTTGAGCGAAGGAGATATCAAACTAGATAAGGCTGTACAAATTGCTAAAAATATTGAAACGGCTCGCGAAAATGCTAATCAACTTGATGGTCTTGCTATGAATGTGTTGGAGAGAAATTCGCATATCTCAAAGTCATATGCTAAACAAAACAATAATAAAAAGTGCAGCAAATGTGGTCAGTTCCATAAACACAAATGTCCTGCTGAAAATGCAATTTGCCATGGCTGCAATAAAAAAGGGCATTATTTAAAAATGTGCTTGTCTAAGAAAAATCAAAAACAAAATGTCGCAGCTGATGGAAGAGGCAATGGTTATCGTAAACAACAACAGCAAGATGCAAATAAATATGTAAAAAATTTACAATATACGAATGACAATAAAACTGATGACTTATTTGTGGGAACGTTGTCGTATGGTCAGCAAAATGGATGGAACATCGTGGTTCTAGTTGGTAATAAAAAGGTAGAGTTTCAAGTAGACACTGGAGCTGATGCTAATATTATATCCCAGCAAATGGCTGAAAGTCTTGGACTTCTGAATTCTGGCGGTGTTAAGGCCACAAACACAAATATCAACACTTTCAGTGGTGAAAAGTTGCCGATAACTGGTAAAGTAGATGTAGAAATATTTTATGCTGGTAGTCAATATAAAGATGAATTTTATATTATCAATTTAAAATGCAAAAACATAATAGGTCTTAACTTAGCAGTGAAAATGAAATTCCTAAAGGCAATGGTAATTATGTAACGAGGGCAGGTAGAACAGTAGTTCCTCCATCTAGGTATCATAGTTTAATAGAGTTCGATTAAAACTAGGATCTCTTATTAATTTAATTTACTTATTTAAAAAAAGGAAGATGTTGTATAGTAATACATGTAATTATATTACATTATGACAAACCCTGTTATTCTAGATTTAAGTTATTATATGTACCAACGTTATTATTACTTGTATCATTTATATATATATTGAATAAAGACTTCACTTGCTATTGAACTGAACAGAGTCGAGCTTTAAATTAGTATGCGACACATACATTGCACAGATGTATGTTTTTAAGACTAAACAAAATTTGTTTTCGTTTCTATTTGTTTCATTAACAATTACACTGCCAAGTAACTCCACACATATAATTTACTTACATCAAATCTGGTCTAAAATGATGTATCATTGCACAAAATGCCAAACCATCTCGCCACGATGTTGACATATTTTCAATTTTTACACCAGGATATCCTTCTGTTATACGACGGCACCATAATTCTAAAGCTTTTGTACCACGACGCTCAGACATTGTTTGTAATGTTTTTCTGTTTATAATTTAATTTTTTAATAAATTAAAATTTAATTAAGCAATTGACTTCTTTATTATTAATTGATTGTTGTAAAGCAACAGGTTTGTTTTTCTTCACCTGCAAAAGAAAAAAATTTAAACGTTTTCAAATTGGTTGTCAAATATCTGGTGAAGTTACACTAAATATTTTAAAATAAAAACTAATAAGAATTTGCAAAAAACTCAGAAGATTACGCGTAGAATATATTTTTATTGATAAAATCTTTATGCTGGTCTTTAATAGAGTTGGGTAAATACCTAAAAGCAATTAAAAAAAGCATTATCAAATTAAGCGTCCGCAGTTTTCTTTGGAAAAAATTAAATTAGTTTCGTCTACCTCCGTCTTATTTCTGCAACCCAATAAAAAGTGACTGAGTATGCTTTGAAATTATCGAAAAAAAAAGCCCCCACAGACTTTAAGCTAGCGATCCTATGTACAAAAAAAGGAGACGGGACAGTGTATGTCAATTACAAAGAAACAAGTCTCCTTCCTATTAGTTTAAACATTATTGTGTGAAAGATTAAGATCTAAAGTCGGAGAAATAATTGAGTCATATCAATGCAGCTTTAGATCTGACAAATCCGCCGCAGACTAGAATAATGCAATACTCCAAATTTAGGAAAAGCGTTGAAAGGTGTTTCAAGCTACTTTTGCCTGGCTTTAGATTATGACTTTTTAACATGCTCTTGGAAAAGGTTATACGAGACGCAATTGTAATTAGAAATATCACATTATACACAAAGCAGAACACGTTACTCTCTTAGCAATATAACATCGACATCATGGGGAGAAAATTGCTAGCAGTAGCTTTCATGAAAATCGATTCAAAGTCGAAAAAAAATCAGCAAAAGAGGATCTGAGAGCAAATGAAGATAAAACCAAGTTGATGGTATCAACGCACAAGACGTCTAATAGACTTAGGATGCCAATGGATTTCATGTAGTCCGGTACTTTCGTAAACAAAACAATTAACATTAGTTTTGAAATAAAAAGAAAAACAATATTGGGAAATAGATGATACTTTGGACCTAATAAGTAAGCAGTTCTAAATTACCCTCTACAAGACTCTGATATTACCAGTGCTTTTATGTTGCTCTACAACATGGGCATATCAAAAATAGCATTTACGTTTGGGAGGTCATGTTGTAAGAATGGACGAAGATGTTTTAGCTATGAAGTCATTTGAATGCGAGCCTAGTGACGGGTTACGCAAAAAGGAATGACCGTAACTCTGATGAAAGGTTCAAGAAGAGAAAGACATCTCGAAACTTAGTGTCAGAAATTGAAGAAGAAGCGCTTGGAAATCGACTCTAAGTTCGGACAATGGAACAAACGTTCTGTAATAGCCATCTAAATAAGTAAGTTAGCTGAAAACTCAAAAAAATCATAGATTTGTATTTTCCAATCGCCTTTTAAAGCACTTCAAGTAAACGAAACCAAGGCCTTAAAATTTAAATGATTTTTTTGATGCCAAAATTAAAAATAAGCAACTACCCTTATAATAGAATTATATTAAAGCTAAATACAACATTTTTAAGACAGATATTTAAAAGTATTGTTAAAAGTGTTAACTGAAAATATTTAATCCCAAATTATCTGTAAGTCCCGGTAATCCAAAAAACCTTTTAGGGTTTGGGATTACGCAAAATTTTTGTTGTTGTTTTTTTTTTTAAATTAATTAATACATCCGATGTATTCTCCTTATCCCAATTTTTGCACTAAATTGTACGAAGCCATTCCACTGTGCTACGCACTAAACAACAAACCTGCTAATGTTTTTAAATTAATATGTGGTTTTAAAAGCCGATTGAGTGATCATCTTGGACGTTTAATGTGTATTTCGGCTTTGTTGCAATAACAAAATATACATAAAACGTCCAGTGATGCAAACGTTTTGGTAGCAAAAAACGCATAATACTCAAAAAAGGCACCAAAAAGCGTAATTTTGACTATAAAAGCACTAGGCTTGTTACTTCCACACCCTAAACGTGATTGTGGCATTATGCGTTCGAGAAGATGTTTAAATCAACTTAAAAAAATTATATTGGACCCAACTTTAAGTTCAACTAAAGACCACTTCCTAAGTCGATAAAATAATGTTGTTTTCGTCTTTCTGACTGCGTGTCTATATGTTTCTTGTTATCGTCGCATTTTCGAAGAATTTTTTTTTTTAATTGGAAATTAATAAATTTTTTGGTAAAACAAACAACCTATTGAAACAGCTGATAATTAACTTGTTATTTGACATAGACGCCATTCAAATGTTCTTTTGTAATAAACATTTTTTTAACATTTTAAGCTGTAACTGCCATGAATATTTACTGCTTTTGCAACATGTGACAGACGTTAATACAAATTTCTCCCCAGCATACGGATTTTGGAATGTAACTACCACATGTATTATTCTATCTCAACTTTGAGATGAAAGTCCATGGCACGCGTCAACGTTGCAATGCGTTGGGGCTTTCTGAACTTTTTGCACATTGTTGCGTCTCAAGTTACACGCAATGCTTTGACGCACGGAATTTTTTGTTTTTTAAACTACAATAACAAAACAAAAAAATTGCGTTTTATTAAAGTTTATTATATTAAAGTTTTAAAATAATATAAAACTTGCCACCCACATTAGTCTGTTTGTTTGACGCATGCAAAAGTAGAAAGTAGCTCTATTTTTTGCGTCGCGTCATGATCTGTAACTTGCCATATTGAAACACACGTATTGAACTTTTTTGACAACCGCGTATAAAGCGAGAGAACGCATGAAAAGCGTGTTATGGACTTTCAGCTTTATGCTTTAAAAGGTTTTTTTAATTTTCCTTATTATCGGCCAAATTCTTTTTTGGCCCTAACTGCTTTAAATCTCTATCTCCACAAAATTTTGCATATCAGAACCCTTTTGCGACCAATTGTAAAACTGATCCAAAATATACCCAAAGGTCCCAATAAAAAATATGTAATTTTCTTATTTAGAAAATATTTGCTTAATTTTTGGTCAATAAATTCCATTAAATTTTATTATCCCCACTAAAGAGAGTCTTCTTAAGCAACAAATTTTTTTAACACGTTGGTACTACATGTAAGCAAAATTGGGGTGTGGGGAATAATTATATTGATGAGCATGACTGACCGTTGTTTTTTTTTCTGGAAATAATTCTGCCAGATTTTATTACATATTTTAAAATGTGGCATCGACCCTAAAAAGTTGAAAACTTTTATGCTAATAAATGTAACTTAAATTTAACAAGAGTTTGCATTTTCTGATTCCAGAAGATCTTATACGGCAAATTCTTTGAGTTACATTTGTACAACTAAAAAATAAAAACAAAATCAGTTTTAGTTAAGCAATATAATCTGAAAAACGAAGTACTACTTAGAAAACATTTACATGCATAAACCTCTAAAATTTAATTTTGTTCTTAAGAAAAGTTTTGGTTTTAATTGGGTCATACATTCGTTTTAAATCAGAGTTCGAGGATTCTTCTTTCTAATAATGTTCTTTGGTTTCTAATGGTTGACAAAAAGATGTAAAGGTGAATTGATAATAGAGTGGTTAATAAACCTTCTGATAAAACATTTAATATGGAGTGAGATTTGAAAAGTTTCTAAACGAAAAAAGCATTATAGATACTTAAAAAAACAGTCACTGAATTCTTTCTTTTAAAATTTTTATCAGTTTTAAAACCTTGCACAAGCCACTGAATGTTCTATAAAAAAATCAGTGAAGCACCAGTTTAGTGATTTTTATATATTTGGCATTAACGCTAAAATTCTGGCGTTTTGAGGAATTAAAAAGCACCAAAAATAATGCGAAAAGCACTAAGTTGGCATCGCTGAGAACGTCCAAAACGTTCAATCAATCCGGCTTGTAAAAACAGCACGTAAAATAGTCAAACACAGTAAAAAACTTAATAAATTGTAAATAATTCAACATTTAATGGTTAGAGAGTAAACCAGAAACTTTACCATCCCGAGAAATCGTTTCGTTTTAAGCAAAAAAAAAAACTTTCTCTTCATACAATAAGTTAAATAAAATGAATAAAAAATAATAATAAATTAAACGCATTGATAACGAAAAAAACAGACATAAAAAAAGTTTTAAATTTGAAGAGTCATTAAACATTTTAAGAAGTTGTATGTACATATCGTACACTTAATCAAAAACAGTCACAACTTAAAATCAAATATTTTCACGGAAGTCTTTTTCTCCGCTCTTACTAGGGATTTACACATGACAGTTACAGCGCAAAAGAAAACCCAACACACTCACATAATATCTCATTTGTGCACTAACACACTCAGTTTTTTAGAGCACGAAACAGGTGTAAAAAAATTTTATGGAAGTGCTTGCATGTGTAAATGTTGGGTTAAACACAAAGTATCAACTTTATAACCAAATTTATTTCAACAGTATAAGAACGCCTTATAAATAAAGTTTATTTTAGTACAAACGAAATGTTTGTGTTTGAATAGATTTTGATTTGGAAACTGGTTTTTGAGAGAACAAATCATTTTTAAAAATTTGGAGTTGTGATTGTTTTTAATTTAGTGAGCGTTATGTACATGTGTGTACATATGTACATTCTTTTGTGGTTTTTGTATAAACAATGGCGACAGTAAAAACAAAGTCAACGCACGTATTTATTTACTTTTATATTACTTTTTGTTTAAATTTTCTATGCAAATTTATTAACTTTGTTATAAATTTAAAAACGTTTCTATTTTTGAAAGCACAAACATTAATATGCTGTTTTTACAAGTCGATTAAGTGATTTTCTTGGACGTTTTATGTGTATTTTGTTATGGGAACAAAAACAAAATACACATAAAATGTCCAAGATTATCACTTAACGGCTTGTAAAAACAGCACATAAAAGCGATGCACAATTGAATACTTACATACATACATACATATGGATTTACATGCTATGAGAACGAACAAACAAGCCGTTGGTACATTCCCAGCGTGCAAACTTGACCGACAATGTCTCTAAGAGACAAGTCTGGTAAAAATCTAAATTGAATCGTATGAATAGCTTACAGGTGTATTTTGCAAATGTTTGGGATTTTGATATACGGAGTGTCTTTAAGATTTTCGATCGATATCTCTCGCTGACCTGTCTATTTTCTTTTTTTTTACTTGTGTTTTGCTGTTGTTTCGGTCTATGAGTTTTCTCTTTTTCTTTTCTTTCCTTTTCTTTTCTTTTCGCTGATTATGTGTTTAGGATTTTTTTTTCGCTGCAAACAAAAACAAAGTAAAGTTGGGCCTGTTTGTAAATGCAACACTGCGCTGCATTACAAGCGCAAGCTTTTACGAAAACTGATAAAAATATTATAAAAAAGTTAAAGAAAGAAAGAGCTTTGGCCATTTTTTTAATAAAAAATAAACATTTTTGAGGTAAAACTAGGCAGTTGTGTACAATTTTTGCAACGCCAAATGTCATAATGCAGCAGAGTACGTAATTCATTTACGAACAGGCCTGTTGTCTTATTTAATAAATAAGTAAAACAATAAATAAAAAACAACATTAAATCAAAAAAGAGCTCTCAACAATTTTTCCAACACCCATATTTTTATTAGAAAAATTCCCAAAAAACTGTTTCAAAATAAAAATATGTACGAGTAAAAACATTTTGTTTTTTATTCGACTGTTTGTCAGAATTCTCTCAGATTTCTGTTCGACACGCAGGCTACGGTTTTGGCACGATTTGTTTTACAGATCTTGTATCAACCACTTTATATATGTAGGTATTTCGCGGTCAGAAATTTAAAAGAATTCGTTAAGAATTCTGCCAGTTTGACAGATGTTTCTGTTGGATATCGAAAACATGTTGGCCAATTTTGCTAGCTGGGTTATTAACACTTTCAACGAATACACACATAACTGCCTTCTATTTTAATTGTTTTTGAAAAATAATGTGACATTGTCAGAGTCGTAAGGACTATCAAAGAATATTAAATAAACTTTTGATTCAAAAAAAACTTTTCGTGATTTCTTTAAACAACAAAACAAATGGAAAAAATGCTTAAAAAGAATTTCAATTTATGTACATATCGATCATTTACTCAAACAACGTTGGTAGCATAAAGCTGGACGGACACAAGTGCAAAAGTTTGTAAAGATATTGAAATATTAGTCAATTATACCCCAAAATGCTTGTTCCTAAAGGTATCGTGGCTATTTAAAAAGAAAAACAACTTATAAGTATGTACTAAATTTTTTTTTAAATATCTTCAAAATTGCGACTTTTAACGTGTTCACAGAGTATATGGACACCCAGCTAAACGGATGGGCAAACATTCTTAAATCGACTTAAAAAGTGACGGTGGGTGGTCGCGGATCCTTATTTTTGGGCGTTACAAACATCTGCACAAAAGCTATTATACCCCCTATTTATATACAGTACAAAGCATAAAAACTCCAAAAATTAATTTTTTGAATTATGACGTTGTTTTAATAAATGAGCGATAAGTACATATATACAAGACAAAAACTACTCGACCAATTTCCACTATATTTTTGTTTTAATATGCTAATCTTAAAATAAAATAATCTGTCTATTTTTGAATAAGAAAAGCATTTTTACGTGTGATTGCAGCATTTTTTAATCATCAAAAGACAAAACAAAAAATTCACAATTGTTTGGAAATATCACCTTTAGAATCAAATAATATTGTTGCAAATCATTTAAAATATTTCAAAACTTTTTTATTAATCTATGCGAAAGTTGTAGGTTAAATAATTAGTTATTGAAACACGAAAAGCTCGTTAAAATCTGTTATTCAAAGCCGCAAAACATAAGTGAGTTTTATAAAGTTGATTTAAGCATGTACTACTACATACTGACATAACTAATTTAATTTCCTTAAATGAAATTAAACCTAAAATTTTTTAATGGACATATCGCGTAACAGCTCAAAAAAGTCACAATCTTTATGTAAAGGGTATAAGAAAATAATTAAATTTTCATCAGCTTCTTTTGTCGTATTTGCTAAGAATGTAAAATAATTTATCAAAAAGTCTGGTATGCAAAAATTGTTAATTTTTTTGCGAAATAAAAATAGCTGTGGAGATCACATAAAATAAGTAGTATGTAGTAACAAATACACTAAATGATTTAGAATTCAGACTAGTTGAATATCTGTACTTTTTCATACATCGATTTTAGCTTTTTGTCATAGGAGTCCAACTAGTTTAGTTATATATATTTATATTACTAGCTAAAATACTAGTTTTTATCTTTTCATTTATAGCTTTTTTATGTTCCACAAAAATGTTTGTGGACAAAAATTAATGGGAGTGAATCATATATTGCATCAGCGTAGGGGCAACTCCAAGACAGTTGTTGTGTTTTTATACACAAATTTTAGAGAAATGAACGGAGGTAGCCGTGGTTTCTTGCTTATATCTCGGTTAGTTATCGAGCGATTTTTGTGGATTTTAATAGATTAATTGTAGATATTTCTGCTAGTTGGATACCACTTACGGGTCTATGCGACATCCGGGGGCTTCAAAAAGTGGATTAAGCAATAACACGGACAGACGGACAGGCGGGCATCGCTAAATCGATAAGAACCAAGAAAATATATGCTTTATGGGTCGTTGGTTGGTTGGTTTTCGTGGTAGTTTCCTACACGCAAACTGTGAAGTAGAGTCTAGGTGACCCCGTTTCGACAACACCACACCACTCGATAGGTGATAAGGTCCCATTAAACCATGGTCCAAGGGAAAATGGAGTACTATACCCACCCTGTCGCATTGATGTATCTCGACAGGTCGTTCAGCCCAATCGCAGATACATTCTCTAGGCTGTCCAGTATATGATGGCCCAGGAACTTGTGCCTCTTCGCAGCCAGAGCAGGGCATTCGCAGAGAAGAAGGAAAACCGATTCCTCCTTTTCCCTATTCTTGCAGCTGTGACAGTGATCATTAAATGTGAGGCCGAGTCGTTCTGCATGCCTTCCCAGCATCCAATGACCCGTTAGCACCGCTAGCAACTTCGAAATTTCCACGCGATTCCGGTTCATAAGTTACGTAGTACGTTCGACATCGAAAGAGGGCCACGTTTGCCTGACGACCCTACACGTATCCAACCTCCGCCATCTATCGTCAGCAATGCGCAGAAAGATTTATGGGTCATAGATGAATATTAAAGAAATTACAAACGGAATGACAAACTTAAAATATAATATAAACTGACAATATTATAAATAAATTTGATAATAAGATATTCTTGGGGAATAACTTTTTTGTTTAAGAAGTGGTTGCGAATGTAAATAATTTGGTTCCCGTTTGCCTTCATACTTTTTTATTTGGCAAAGTTTATCAGTGAACTTATCGTCAAAATAAATTTTTAATTTAACGTGCCCATTTTAAAGATAAATAAGCGAACGTATTTGCAATACTGTTGATTCATTCTTGATTGATAGGAACATAAATTTACATACCCTAAGTGATTCACATTCGTAAGAAAGTTTATAAATAAAAGTTTTATCTCTTTTTGAGTTATCTGATGAATTTGATTTTTTTAAGTCAACGCCAACGTTTTGTCTATCGTGTTCCTCCTCCTCAAACTGTTGGCACTTTCTCAATCTACTATTCAAACAAAATGTTGAGTATTTCGATCCTAATTTTCTTTGAAGTTTTAATATATATCTTGATTGATTTTCGCGTCTGATGTGGAAACCCTCAAATATTGCTTCCTTTTCATTCGTTTGATAAAATTAGTCTTATGTATCTTTGAACGAGAGTCCTATTCTCTTTTGGATCTTTTGCAAACTATTTTTTTTCATCCAATAAGGACTCATATTCCACAGCAATAAGTTGCAGAGCATTGCAGTTGCAAATATCATCATCCAACATACTAAAACATATCGGGTTTATTTTACTTTTATAAAGTACAAGTACATAAATTGATTGTAATAATGAATATTTGTTCAAAAGTTTTCAGGGTCAATTTTAGTATTGTCAGTTTAATAATAACATTCAGTTTATTTTTTAAAGAATTACAAGCTCTGAAAGTCTTTTCCATCTCGAGTTGCTAAAATTTGTTTCTCTAACTTACGCTTTATTGTAAGAAGTTCAAGTTCCATCCAAATTTAGTATTTTGAAAGCTTATAATGTTTCAATGCGATAAATAGCTAAAAAGTTACGTATATGTACATACATATGTTAAAAGTGGCCATATCTCGAAAAATAGCATTTGGATATATGTAATATTATTTTATCAGATTCGTGTTAAGTACGATGGAAGTTAGCATTTATTTTTACCCAAAGAAATATACTTTGAGATAGTAAAATAATAAAAAAAGTTGTTATTAAACAAGAATAATTCTTTTTTTGTTTTGAAATTTTTTTTATCACAGATCGATATTCCACAGAGGAGCCGGTTGCCATCGAAAACTCATTTGTAACAAATTTTGAGTTAGCACATTTTAAATATAGGCTCTCGATATTAAATATGTATATTTTTCTTAAATGAAAAATAAAAATATCTATGTACTTCTGCCTTTCATTTTCTTTGAAAAAAGCCTCAAATTTTTAATTCTTAAAAATCTTCAAATTTAGATCGAAAATTTTGCCACCAAAAACCGTCAAAGTGACGATAAATCGTCAAATCTGACAGCTGTTGTAGCATCACTTAATTGTGAGTAAAATTAGCCATGAAGGCTTTCATTCATTCATTCATTTTTTATTCATTCTTTAAGGTCATTACATCAGAAATAAGCGGGAGTTGTTGTTTCCAAATTTCCTTAAAGTTCTCTACTCTTACACTTAAAACCAATTAACATAAATTTTTAAAATAATTAATTTTGACGAAACTAGCTTTTTATTAATTTGGCTTAATTTCTTATTGCTAAAAATATATTAATTTTTTTAATTGATTGATTATTGAATGAAACTAAGTTGAAAAGCCAATATTTTTACAAACACCAGCCAAGTGGAATGCATTTTCGAAACCAGCATCGGATTTTCATCATCAGTACTTTTTGATCGATAGTATGTATATAGTGTTTTGGTTGTATACTTTATCTATTTAACCTACACTTACTTGTTGTTCTAAGACCAAAATATCAACGAAAACTACGAAGCATTAAAGTAATTAATTTGGATTTTATTTTAACAAATATAATGTAAAACAACATTTTTCAAAATACAATTTTACAATCAATTTTTAATGAAAAGTATACAAGATATTGTATATATCTTTTGTTAACAAAAAAAATGTCAATTTGAACTAAAAGAAATTGCAGTAAAAAAAATCACTTTTTTATACTTTTTAATTGCTGTTAGCAAAAGCAACCAACAACTACAGTGGACTTTTCAAATTTTTATTATAAACGCTTTCACTTATACCAAGCAGTCTTTGAAAAAGAGAAAAATAAATAATTAAGGCCTATTATTATATTTTTTTTTCCAAATAAAAAATATCTTAAAGAAATTTTAAATGGCAAGTAAGGCTTGAGTTAAAAAAATGTCACTTAAACAATATTTATATAAAAAAGGTAATCAATCAAGATTTTATGGCTTGAAATATAGTTGGGTTGTTCATAAAAAAACTTGTTCAATTGAAAACGTTAGCGGTATGAACAATGAATGTAAGCTTGGTTGTTCTTCTTATTTACTTTTTTTCTTTCTTTTTCCATGTTAAAGATTCAATGATAAAGTTATAGCGATTTAGAGAGAATTTTAAAACCAAATTAATAAAATACTTTTATTCATATATTTATAGGCTTAAGTTAAAGTATTTTTGTTTATTAAAATAATCGTATTGAATTAATTTAGTCAGTTTTTAAATAATATTTCGCCGTTATGTTGTGTAAAATCTTCAAAAACTAAACAGTGCTATTTTGGTTTAAAATTAATATATACATAATAGTCATAAAATATATGGCAAACTTCTCGACAAAACTGATGATCAATCACTTAAAGGGACATTTTTGCATCGCTCTAATTTTCAACACTAAAATTTAATTAATTTAATTTTCTGCAGCGTTTAATAGCACTTGGGTTAGTTAATAAACCAAATTTAAAATTAATACTTATAACATTTTGAAAGAAATTATAAAACTTTGTACCCCTGCTCCGGTTCTAAAAACATTTGCCAACAGACAAATAATTTTTTAGGTGACTCACATGAAATTTGGGCCGATACCTGTCATAATTCCTGATATATAGGTATGAAGAAATCTCAACTACAAAAGACGTCCATAGTACGCACTTTCGGTTTCACAAATTTTAAATAGTACGAAAGGCAGCTTTTGTCCGAATAAAAAAAATTTACTATGCGATAATAGATATAACTGTATTTTTTTAACCATGCGCTTGTTTTTATTTATTTGTTTTTTACTTTATTACTGATTGTTTTCTGAAATTTAGTAACCAGTGTTTTGCGTTTTTTATTTTATTTCTATTTTTTTTTTTGCTTACTTTACACATTTTTTTAAGCGTAGTACAAATGTAATATTTTTGTTTTATTGGTTTATAATTCGTACTATTGGATGTCCACTGTATTTGCCCGCTTGAAATTAAGAGATATAAAATATTTTATATTTGTTCGGGGGATAATAATATTAAATTGGTGAAAAAAGTTGTTCAAATCGGATCAGTAAGACCGAAAAAAAATTGAAGACATACAAAAAATGTTTTGCTTTTTATTACATTAGTATAGCGTCAGCTGAAATGCGAAACAACGTAATTAACAGAAATCCCAAATTGATATTTGAATATACTTACATTATTGAGTATATTTTATTAAAAGAAACGTGACAACAAATTGTTTATATGTTACAAATAAAACGAAATAAAAAGAAACAATTTACAATAACTGCCTTTGTTATTGAGAAAATGTTTGTGCTACTCCTGTAAAATTTTAAAAAATGTAGTTACGTGATTTTGCATTTAAGTTAACGATCAATTTTCAATTGTCTGTTGTTTTTGCACTCAGTAAAATTTGTTTTATTTTATTTATTTGTGTTGTATCGTTTCTATTTTAAGATCGTTTTCTATTTTCGTTTGCCCTGCATGTTGTTGACTTGCTACGAAAACAACAATGTGTTTTGGCCTACATTAGATAACAAACTGGTTAGAGCTGTTTTGTTCTATTCTGTTCTGTTCTGATTTTATATTAACCAACACTTATCTATTGATTCAATACTATTGATCAATCATTTAAGTACATACAGTGGTGGTCACGTAGTTAGGAACGATGCGTTAAACAAATTTAAGTACCGTTATTTACAAAGTATACAACTAGCATTGTTGAATACAAAACATAAGGTTCAAATCTTTCTTATTTCAAAAAATTATGGTTATTTTGCAAGTACTTACATAATATGTATTTTAACCAGTACATATTTTTTTAATTTATGTTATAGGCTCTTATTATTTAATAGGATACAAAGTAGTGAGGTTATTACAACAGAAAAATGACCTTTCGGCAAATGCGCTAGTACTTATATTTGTTGGAATATATGCAAAAAAAAAGGGTAATTAAATAGACTTTGTACAACATTTTTGTTTTAAAAACCCTAAAACTTTTTTTCATGTTAATTTCCAGTAAATGCTTGGTAACTGGTATTTTGATTGTTGTAAGCACATTTGTAAGTGGGGTCGTGAATTTTGTGACAGCTCAAACAAAAATGACTAGTTATTCGGCTAAAAAGTAACTAATGTTTACTCATATCCAATAAAAATAGTTATTTACTTTCTAGGTAATCAAAGGCTTTGCTGACTCCCACTCATTAACGAATTTTAACTTTATTAACAGTTTATATAACAAATTTGCCAAAAAGAAGCTATCATGAATAAGCTGGTTAAGTTTTATACATTTTTCACTTTAAAATATTTGTAAGACGCTTTTCTTTTAAACGCAAAAAAGACGGAAGAGCCGATTGTTCAGTATCGGATGATATTTTACCTGTTGCTTTTCTTAAGGCAAAGCTACCCATTTAATATAAAAATATTAGCAGTATTCCAGTACCACACTAAATTTTTACGAACAAAAAAGAAATACCGTTTACAATTCAAAATAAATAAGAAAACAATGTATTATTAATTTCCTGCTCAAAGAAATAAAAATTTAAATACATGTGTATATTTTTTTTCTGTTCCAAAAAATTAAAATCAGAAAATAATTATAATAAAAATATTTTTTTAGTTTTCTGGTATATGTCGTCACCTAAAATCCAAAAGGGCATATGTTTCTGCAATTAAATCGCATTTTATGTAGCTCATAAACGGTCAAAAGAGTAGCAGAGGCCTAATCCACATTTTTTATGGATTTCAAATTAAAACCACACATTTTTCTCCAGTTCTGCAAATACATATGTATTTTAAATAATTTAATTTAAATATTTATTAAGGTTAGGCTAATTTTTATATGATTTTGACAAAATAGATTGAGTAAAAATCCAGTCAAAAGTTAAAATTGTATGGATAAGTATTTTTTAAAAACGTTTGTTCTTAAATTTAAGAATTAAAAAAAACTCCAATTTCTGTCCAAAAATTTTTATTTTTTATTATTGCGGGCCAAATATTTTTAAGTCCGTTAATAATTTATAACAAGTAAAAGCGCTATATTCGGCTGTGCCGAATAATATATACCCTTCACATTGGTCTTTTTGTAAACCCATCAATCTGATCTAGCAGAGTTATTTCGTACTGCAAATATTGTAATGAAAATACTTTGTGCTGGGTTTGAAGTCGATAGTTATTCTAGTTTTTAAAATAGAAAACTTTACAAAATTTTAATGTTTGAGGTTTGAGGTCGAGTTTTAACATTTTTCGACATTTTTCGTATTAAAAGTTTAATAAAAGTTGTTTATTTGTATGGGAGGCTCCCCTTCCCCTGCTCCTATCCAACTTTTTTTTTCCAAAATGTACGAATTATTGTATCATTACTTTTTGTAGAAAATTCAAAGTCGATAGGTGTTCTAGTTTCCCAGATATAGCGTATTGAAAATTTGACAAAAAATTTTCATTTGTATGGGGGATACCCCTTCCCCTACCCAAAAATTTTGTTTTTCAAAATGTGATTTTATTGTCTAATTACTTCTTGTAGAATATTTAAAGTCGATAGATAGGTGTTTTAGTTTTCGAAATATAATGCATGTATGTATGTATGTATGTATGTATGTATGTATGTATGTATGTATGTATGTATGTATGTATGTATGTATGTATGTATGTATGTATGTATGTATGTATGTATGTATGTATGTATGTATGTATGTATGTATGTATGTATGTATGTATGTATGTATGTATGTATGTATGTATGTATGTATGTATGTATGTATGTATGTATGTATGTATGTATGTATGTATGTATGTATGTATGTATGTATGTATGTATGTATGTATGTATGTATGTATGTATGTAAGTATGTATGTATGTATTTATGTATGTATGTATGTATGTAATCTATGCAGCTTTTGGCGTCTGGGTGTTAGAGCAAAGAAAAGTAAACAATTATCAGCTGACGAAATAACGTTAACTTGGTTAGAGGGACCATGCATTTTTGGGTCGAAATTAGTGTGCTCTCAGAACGACCTTCAAATTTAGCGATCGAATTAAAATCACAACATGTCTGTCCGCCCGTCTAGGTGTCTACGTATTCTTGTATTAATATTTGGTTTAGAAAATAAATTTTCAAAAAATGTGTAATAAATTTTGGAAAGCTGTTAAACACTTTTATGTAGATATAAATTATAGATATCATCTAATTAATTTCTGGTTTAAATGTCTAAATATGGTCCGATAAGAACTTCCTAGTCGATACATACTCAATTGTTTTAAAACAAGTTGTAGATTTTCAATGACAATTATATGCTAATGTGCTCTTTTTGGAAGCCGAGTAGTGATCGTCTTGAGACGAATTATGGGTATTTTGTTTTTGTTTAGAATAAAAAAAAATACATATAATTCGTCCCAATACGATCACTACGCGGCTTCCAAAAACAGCAAATAAATGTCTATAGCAAAATGCAATGGGTCAAAACCGAATCAGTACATCTTTACTAAAGGCATTTTCTGCAGGGTTGGCTCGTAAGTTAATAAAAATGTTCATTAAGCATACGTTAACTCTGCAAACAGTTTCAAAAAAATTATTAAGTTATTAACTAATACATATACACACATATGTATGCATGTATGTAAATATTTATACGCTAAACAGAAAAACAACAAACTAAAAAAAAAACAAAGTTCCATATCTACATTCGTTGAACTTACGTTGAAGTTTCAAAGTGGCAGAGTGAAATTTTTTAAAATAAACTTATTTGAAGTAAAGCTTGATGAAGTAATTTTTTTATTATTCACAACATTATTTATACCAACATAGCACAATGTTCATATATATATTTTTTATTCTCATATTATTACTCAAATAACACTTGTAACACTTCTGCTTACATATACAAATGTATGTATGTATGTATGGATATGAATGCACAGCAATACACAAAAGTATTTAGATACAATATAGTATATGTTTGTATATTAAAATACATTCATATAAAAAATATGTATGTATAACTTTTTTATTAAAACAAATATTTCCTACTGAGCTTTATTTTAGATTTCTCTTGTGTTTTACTAATGCCACTATTTTCTTCTCATTTACAACATTCATACATACATATGTATAAATATTAATTTATTTATTAATTTTAATTGGCGAATAAAACGCAACTTGTTAAATAATAAATTAATAACTTTTCGACTGTTTCTCGTACGACTACAATAATATCAGACATTGATCTCACGGCCGGCGTAAAGCAACTAAAACGAATTTAACTTTAAAACAAATCTGAAATATCAATTTTTCTTTATTTTATTAAGGTGTGTGCATGAAAAAACTAATCAGATATACTCGTCCCTGCAACAACCACAAATTAGAGCCAAAATGTCAAACAAGAGCTCAGAGAAAAAACGATGTGTAATAATATTGGCTGTTTATTTTCACAGGAGGAACATACTGTTTTTTAACTGTCAAACGAATTCCAAACAAATTGACAGAGGGAAAATGCAAAAAATAAAGTTTAGTTGTGTACTTGCACGTACCTACCTAACGTAAACAAACAAAAACAACTAATTTTGACATTTTGGCTCTAATCAGCTGGGCCGACGAATCTACCTGGTTATTTGTGATTGTGTGTGAATTTCTTTGTGTTGGCTATGAATCAGTGATGGCCAGTGGGAGAAATTCTTTATATGAGAATGTGTTGGAACTTTTCCACTGGCAAAAATTTTTGTGTTTTATCTTGAAATGTTTGCAAAATTAAATATTTTTATGAAGCAACTTTATACCCCTAATACATATTTACATATGTATGTACTCATGTATGTATGTATGTTTATATGAACATATGTAGGTCGGATAACTAGATATTTTTGATTGAGTTGTCTGGAAATTCAAAAAGAGAAATATAAAGTTTTTTTAAAAAATGTTTACGTGTTTCTTCCTTTTTGTCTAAAGTTAATTAATACTTTATTTACTAGTAGCCATTGAACTTCCTAAAAATTTGGTACCAAATAAAATGTCTTTTAAAAGTCAATCAGCCTAAATACCATACAGTATAACAAACTATAAATATGTATACTTTATGTACTGAATATATGTATATAAATTTTTTGATTTAAAAAAACATCAAAAAAAGAAATAGATTTTTTATTTTCCATTTAAAACAAGTTTATATTGTTATATATTAGCCATTACAACAACAAGGAGGGAAAAAAATCCTTATGTAAAAAAATTTAAATTGCGCAATTTTTATGGTTCCAAATAAAATTTGTTTTAGCATCAAAGTATTGAATATATACAATAAAAGTGTTAAATAAATAAATATATTTCAAAAGACCAAAAGCTCAAAAGAAAATATGGTTTTTAATTAAAATAAAAAAGGTCATCAACGGTTAAAAAATAAATGGTTTTTAAACCTCAAAAAACTGAATTTAGGGAGTTGTAAAATATTTAACAATTTTTTATGTGTTTCGATCTGCTATACATGTTGATTTTAAATGTTAATTTTTCCTTTTTATTTTGTTACTACCTTTAAAAAAACAATGTTTATTCATTTAATGTCCCATTTTTTTTACTAATAAGTTATTTAAAGCATTTTCTTAGGGTTTACGATTCTTTGACGATTTTGATAATTTTTTCCAAAAATTTTTAAAAATTAAACCAAACTTATCTGGCAACCATGGTGCTATCACATAAAAATTAAAAGAAAAAGATGACTTTTATGCAAATTTTATGCCTGTTTATACAGCAGGCATGTTTTTATACCCTTCACATAGTGATAAGGGTATATATCACTTTCTTATTCCGTTTGTAATTTCCTCATTATCCATTTGCGACCCCATATAGTATTTATGTATACTTTGGATCCTTATAGATAGCGAAGTCGATATAGCCATGCCCGTCTGTTGAAATCAAGTTACCGGAGCCAAATAAAGTGATACGGACCAGTAGTTAGTTTCAAACTATTAAAATTGTACTGAAAACAATCGCTTTTTGAAATCAGCAAAATCGGTTTACTATTAACCGAAATATAATCAAAAACTCAAAATAACCCATTTTTTTAGGACAACATCCGTGCATATATCCGTGTATATCTCAGTAAATATAGCCACTCTCACCACAAACCTTTAAACTTGGTAATTGCACAATTAGGCCTACACTTTGAAAAAAAAAAATTTTGGGTGGGGGCAGGGAAAGGGGTAGCTCCCATACAAATTACAAATTTTTATGAAATTTTCGATGCGCTATATCTCTGAAACCATTACAGCTATTTGCTTTAATAGTTCTACAAAAAGTAATGATAAAATAGTTGATACATTTTGGAAAAAAATAGTTGGAGAGAAGCAGGTGGACTAGAACCCCGCATACAAACGTTGGCTTTATAGAATGGTTTCCGAACCAACAAATTATTTTTTTACATAAACATACATACATATAAAATAAAAAATTTTATATTGAAAGCAACAACACGAATATATGGAGCCTTTCTTCCTGTTTTTTGGGGCCATTTTTTATATCTAAAATTTAAGTAATATTTTACTTTTTAAACTTTAAAAGTTGTACGTATTAAATTTTACGAATCAAATGAAAAATTACCCTAAAATTAAAGTTAAAAATAGCTTACTGTTTTTAAATATGTACATAGATATATGAAGCAAGGTTTAGTGAACATAGCTCATTTTGAATAGGTTTCATAAAATCCTGTTCCTAACAAATATTATTTTTTTTTAATATTTTACGCGTTTAGTGTGAACGGTTGTCCAAGTACAGTGCAGCCACAACTAAATAATTACAGTGTGTGGATACATATTTTGGCGCACATTGCGTATACATGCATACATTAATATTTAGTTGTTACTAAAAAAAATTCAAAGGGAGTTAAAAAATTCCAGCAAAAACTAGAAAATTACTAAATAATCCAGTTATAAACATTGTTAAATCCAAATTTTCAAAGTTTTTCCACCCTAAATTTCGCCCTAAATAATTTATAAACCCTTAACGCAAAAAATAACCCCAAATTTAAGGCGAAACCCTCTAACTTGGCAACAGTATAAGTACAAAAGATTTAAGTCAGGATTTGACTCTACTTACTTCACTACTAATTGCTGCTCACTGTTGTGTACTTAGCATAAGTAATATAACAATGACTTTTGCCCTCCTTATTGAAAAACGTAAACGAGTGAGTTTTTATATTAGTTTAATTTTTTAAGATGAACTTTTTCTGGTTAAAATTATTACTAGTAAATATTTAGTAAGTTTTTTGCTGATTGCATTAATACATACATACGTAATTGCTCATTTGTTTAAAAAAATTATAATTCAAATAATGCATTGGATTAACAGTGCAGAATTGTTGTACATATACATATGTTATACTTTATACTGTATGTAAATTTCATCTTTAAATTGCTTCTACTTTTTACGTATAAAAAAAAAGGCCGCTTGTCTTTTCTAGCTAATCGAAAACTTCAACCGCCTTTTTCTCAAAATTGAATTTTTTGAACTATGACGTTGTTTTAGCAAATGAGCGATAGGTATATACATACACAAATACACAATTAACAGGATTTTAATACAAGGAATAAATAAGATGGATAAACACGTTTATATAAAACAAAAGACTCAAGAAACAAACCTGATTATTAAGTAATCGTAGGGTGTCGCGTATATATATAAAAACATATTTATATTAAAATGGCTTCTATTTATAAAAGTTAAAACAATACAATCGGCTCAACAACAACTACAACAAATATGTTCTCACGCTTAAGTGTCATATTTCTTGAGATTCTTATATCTGAAATAGTTTTGCAACAACAATAGCACCAAAGCAAACAAAACAAATAAAAAAGTCATTAATGTGCTGTTTACACAACACATTTGAAGTAATAAAATACACACAAAACGACCAGACGTGTTTCATTAACAGCACATAAGGCTTCTGATAATGTAAAATTAATCTTTTTCATATACTATTGTATGTATTAAAGAAGATAAAAATCCATTTTTGCCATTTTATGATTTTGCAACTTTTTAATACTTTTATACGTTCTGAAACAGATGAATAAAAACATTAGAGATTTATGCAACGCTCAGAAAAAAAGTGTAACTTCATACTTTTTGTTGCCCTGATTATTACATAGCAAATAGCCGAAAACGAATCTCAAACTCTAAAAAAGTTTCGAAACTTTTGCCATTCCACATAAAAAATCTTTACATGCCTTACAAACAAGGTGGCAAGAGGCTATTTGGTAACCGTAATCGAAAAAGTACGTTAAGGTGTTTTTCCTCAATATATTATTTTTTTTATGCAAAATTATGATTTTCTTTATAAAGCTTCTGTAATGCTGTTTTCTGCTTAGAATTACCACAACAAGACTATGGCGGATGGGGCCCTGTACTTTTAAGGTCCTATTTAGTAATGAATCAAAACTTTATAAAAGATTTATAACGCGATTTTCTCGTACAGAATCTGTTGATTAAACCTTTAACAAAGAAAAAAACTTTCATGAAAAAATTTTTGTCTTAATATTTTATTCTTAGAAATAAATATTCAAAAGAAGACAAAGAATAATTCCATTAAATTAACCACCTTAGTTTTTAAACCCAAGGCCTAAAAGCAAACAAAAAATGTTTTAAAAAAATGTTTCTTTTTAAAATAAAGGATTTCCTGAAATTTTTAAGACTGAATTCCGAAAATGCTTACATTGATGTTGGTTGCATAGTGTGAATCGTTTTTTATGGATGGTATGAAACATCAATGATAAACGAGTTTCATAAACACGTTGCAAAGTGTGTACCCACCATATGCATAGGGATACAAACGATAGATCGATGTTTTAGATATATCGATCATAAACATCAATGTCAGCATCGATGTTTTGTTAGACGACACATCGGCGATACATCGACGTCCTAAACTAAAATCATCGACATCGTTCAAAGCAAGGCGCATGCACCCTGGTTCAATGAATACATGGTGAAATTAATTATCAGGTGAACTCGTCCGGGAGTGAATTTTTGACTGAACCGAATTGACAAACTCTATATATAAAAAATAGAAAAGTAGACGAGTCAAAAATTCTCTCCCTGACGAGTTCACCTGATAATTAATTTCACAATGAAGGAATACATTTGCGCACAACTGACTTAAAAAGGGGTGCAAGATTCTTAGATGTGATTTAAATGTGGTTTGTGAAAAATAACTTCAATTATTTTTTGCTGGGTTCTTTTTCCTTACTTTTTTTTTACTGGGACAAGGTACTGTACTGTGATAATTTTACCATGAGTCAGCTGATTAGTTGCTTCTACCTTGTTAAATTTATTTACCTTTCTTATGAAAAATGACTGAAGTAAATAAAGAGTATTTTGATTTATTTTTACTAAATATACAGAAGCAATTTTTATGTTGCTACCCAATACATTGTATTTCGTGGTTGGTATGTTAATTTACATGAATTCTTTTAATATCACATGTTTAATAAACTCTGTTTTGTTTTAGAATTTTCCAAAAGAATTAAATTGGGACAAACAGAAAGCACTAATTGATTTCACGTTTGGATCGCAACTTAATAAACGGTTTCCCATAAAGTTAAGTTATCAGCTTAACTTTTTCAAAAAACTAATTTTGTTTTTAGAAGAACATTCCTCGGAAGTCCACGATGAAGTATACGAAATTTACTGTCAAATCCAGCAAAACTTGGTTAAGGATTCAACAGAAAAATTTGCTTTTAAACACTACGTCGTCAAATCTAATGTACACTTTACATTACGGGAATCAAAAAGTTTTGTTGCCGAAGGAACTACAGGACTTTGTAGTTGGCAAGCATCTTTAGCACTGGCAGACTTTTTATTAAAACATCCAAACATAACAAGAACTAAATCAGTTTTGGAATTAGGTAGTGGAACTGGCCTGTGCGGATTCATTGTGTTTAAAATGTGTGAGCCTAGACACCTGATTCTCAGTGATGGTAGCTTATCGTGTGTAGAACTTATGTGTGAAAATTTTCAAAGAAATTTTCCGCAAGCTTTAAAAAAAAACCAGATCTTTCAAATGGATGAGCAAATTTTGCAATGTTTAGCAGTTCCGTGGCAGTCAATAAAACACACACAGGAAGTTTCTTCGCTAAAACCTGATATTATTTTGGCTGCAGATGTTGTATATGATGAGTCGAGCTTTACAGACTTATCCTTTGCAATAGATTATGTTTTCAATCTTAAAAATGGAAATGTTGAAATGTATTTGGCAGCCACAATACGAAACTTGTATACATTTAATAGATTTCTACAAAAATTAGGTATGTAAATATATATTTATATATGTAGGTATATGGCAAAAACTCGCGTAAATAACATTTGTAGGTATTTGTCCCTGCAATTTCACAATACAAATGTTAACAAGATGAGGAAAAAATGTTAAAAAAAATTTTTCCGATTGCATAAAAACAAGTAAAAGCGCTTTATAATTCGGATGTGCGGAATCTTATACACTGAGCCAAAAAAGCATTTTTTTAAAATTCTGATATTCAAAAAGTAGGTGCAATGTAAAAGAATGTGTCAACAGAAATATTTTGTCCACATATAAGGCAGACTGATGTTGATTCCTGATTAATGAGGAATTTGTGTGTTGCATATGTGTGTCCCAGGCGTAAACGTGATAAAGTTTTTATTTGTTTTCTTACCTTAGTAGGGTACATATTAAGTATATACTTATGTGCATATGCAGTTAAACTATCTGAATTTATTTATGACCTCGTTATTTGTAAATATTACGTTGATACGTACACGTTTTCCAGTAATACCTTTCTTTCTTTGGGAAAAGTTTAATTAACTTGCTTAAAAATCATTTTTGAGAATATCTATTCTTTTTATTATAGCATCAAAATAAAATCAACTATGAGCTTCGATTATTCGAATATAAAAATCGACTTTAAATAATAACAGATAATAGTTCTGTTCAATAACTTTCCAGTAATTACTAGCAACGAGAGAGTAAAAAGTAATACATATTTTCAAAATTGCACTCAAAAGTATTTAATAGTAAAAGAACACTTTTACAGTCAAAACTTGCAAATAAATGTATTTTGTTATTGTAAACTTATAAAAATTTAAAACTTCAATTTTTTTTCAAAGCATAATGACAGAAAGACTGTTTGATAGTAAAACTTGTTTCTAAACATATTACGTTCTTTTTTGGCTCTCTAGCTGCTAATTTTTGGTGTACGCAAACACTTAATAGTAATAATTATCGAAAATTATTAATAATTTTCTGTAAATGAACACACCTAATAATTGACCAATATTTGCTTACATTCCTGCCTTTATCATTATTGTTATTATTATTATTTTTTTTTTTTTTTTTTTTTGCTATTTTCAGGTTCTTTCAATTTTCATATAAGTGAATGTGATGTTGTTCCGGAGGAAGAAAGTTATTTGTATTGGGACAGAACAACTCCTGTAAAAATCTTTAAATTGACGAGATAATAAATTATGGTACAAAAAGCTGTTTGAAAAATTGTTGTTTACTTTGTTAAGAAAAAAAATTAAAATATATTTTCCAAAACAAAAACAATTGCGTTTCAATAAAGTTTACTGATAGCTTTTAAAATAATATAAAACTTGTCACCCCTAGTAGTCAAAATAGCTGGTCTGTTGGTTTGACGCTTTATGACGCATGCAAACGTAGAAAGTAGCTCTACTTTTTGCGTACCGTTCAATTGAGGCATGAATACACCTAGGATAGTAGAGTGGATAAATTGGGCATCAATTAAATAATGCGTTCGAAGGTCAAAGCGAATGAGCCAAACGTACTTAATCCACAAACACCCTAGCAGAGAGCGATGACGAAGACTGTTCTGTTTTTCTCTGCAATCAAATTTGGCTGGCGCAAACCAATAATAGTTATATGTGAATATACATTTTTATACAAAGAATTAACCATTTTATTTACATCTACTTAGTTTTTGTTTTCATATTCATTCATACATTATGGTAAAAATCTTATTAAATTAAAAAAAAAAGCGTCACACATTCTTAAAATATTTGTTTATGCCACAATTGATCACAACCTAAACATCAGGATGTATAAGTAATCTTTTTTTTTTTGTTTATTAAATAATACTTTTACGATACAATAAATAAACTTCGTTATCGGCAAAATCATTTATTAATTATCCTTTTTGTGCTCGTGATCGAAAACTTACGTGGACGGTCAGCCGACTACACAATATTATCTTTTGCTACTTTACCCCTATCAAAAATAAAAAAAATTGTTTAATAACTTCTTGTATAAAGAAAACAAATGACTTGCAAAGTACATGTAAACTAAAACGGTCGTGTTCTTTATTGCGAGTCTGCACTTTTTCACCAGCTTCCACCTCCTTATCTAAACTATATTCTAATTAGGTTAAAAACTCCTAAAAACTAGTAGGAGAAATCAAGCATTTAAAATATTTATTTTCCAGTCGTTTTTAAGTAAAACAGGAGGTTGACCTTGTGTTGAAAGAGTGGGCGAAAAATGCCTACAAGATGCTGTGGAACAACGAGATAGTTGGGAGAATGTCGAGAATCCTCTAGGGAGGCTCAAATGAGGTCAGGACTAGAGGCATTCTAAAACTTGGGAAGCCTGAACTGAGTAAGGTGACAAGTGTGCTGGCGGGTGACTCCAACTTACGAGCACACCTCCTTCGGATGGGAGTTTAAGAGAACAGCGAGTGCAGGGCATGCAAAGATAACATCGAAATGATCAAGCATTTCCTGTTTCTGCTCCGTTTTTGAACTGGCCAGAGTTTGATGTTTCATATCTGATGTTTTTCTAGTTGTGGCTCACTTAGGAAGTGTTAAGAAAACTTGTCCGTATCACCAAATTTCTGTGAACTTCTCCTCCCAGTGTATGTCCAGCAGGACTTGGGGAAAACTAACCTAAATCATTACCGGGTCCAAAAAAACTTATTTATTTCGCTCTAATTTTTATTAAATAAAGAGACAAAAATCTGGCCAGCGAAACGGATTCAAAGCATTAAAATTTGGCCACAGAAATATGAACAACTTCAATGCACATATGTATGTATGTATGCGTTTTGTATTATATGCATGTATTTTAATACCCATCCAGCAATTTTTTCATTTTTTAATCTAATTGGGGTCTTTTTTGACTCCACTGCGCGATCAAAAAGGCAAAATATGCGCGCATTTTCTGAGCATAAAAGACTCTTTTGTCGGGAGAAAAACGTAACTTCCCGTGACTCTTCTTGATGAGTCTTTTATGAGTCTTTTTTGATATCAGTTCAAAGTCTTTTTCGACTCCTTTTTAAGTAGTATTTGAAGCGTTTTCTTATCATATATAAGTCTAATTTTAGTTCGTTTGTGACTCTCTTTTGAGTCGTCTTTCAGTCATAATTATAGTCGCTTTCGAGTCTTTTGTAAGTCCCTTTATTGTCATTTACACACATATTTCTATTTTATTATTTATTTTATTATTTATTATTATTGTCATTTTCAAAATACATTAAAAAAACTATAAATACAAAAATACATAAAAATACTATAAAAAAACAAAAAGAAGGTAATTAAAATTGTTCCATGTTCTTGTTTTGCCCCATACGGCTGCTTAAGTTCTTCTTCCTGTTCCAAGTTTTCTACCTGTCTTCTGCAACTTTGAGCTGCAACGTTTTTCCTCTTACTTTTCATTTCACTGTTGGATTTCAATATCTTACTTTAAGGGTTTTTGAATAGTTGCTAAATTTAATTACACGTTTTTATTATTTCTTTAATTTCACTTTCACAGCAAAACGACTTTTATACCACGATGTAATTTTTAAATGAACAAAAATTAAAGTGTTTGACATTTACTTAACAAGCAGTTTTCAATCATCTATCTGCGCAAAATATGATCATAAAATACATAATTTTAATCACTTCTTAAGCACCTGCATGATCTGTTTTTGATTAAGCATTTTTCACTCTTTTAGGTGAGTAGAAAATGATAATAAATGACGAAAAAAGTAGTCACATTTTAAACGTCTGGATGGTTGATTCTCGATTGCTATACAATTTGTTATTGTATTTAAAATCAAACTCATTTCACTCAGTAGCGCGAATCATTTTCTAGTCCTTTTTTGATCGTGTAAGTGATTAATCAGTTTTTGATCACCAAAAGTACTCTTAAAAGACTCAGCAAGGTGATTTTTCAAAAAACAATCTTCCAAATGCTATCTGGGTATGTATGCATACGTACATATTACACATACACATTTACAGAATGCATTAAAATTACCGTTTGTTTGTGTGTGTGAGTTAAATTTTTTTGTCATTTTATGGAAAAACAACCGAACGTCATTTAATGCTTTTCCCGTTATTTTATCAACTGCTTTATTTTAAGCCACTTTAACTTCTTGCTTAGTTGTTATTCGTTTGTATGTGTAGGTATGTACCGTTGTAGCAAAACAAAACAAAGAGTTGGGTTTTGTTCTCCGGGTCCTTTGTTGTTGTTTGTTTTAATTTATATTTTTTATCGGAAAAAGGAGTGTAAGACGACAAATTAAGTTTTCAATTGAAAATACATATAAATAAACGCACAAACATTTTTATAGAATAAATTTTACAAAATAAAAAATCATTAAGTAAGAACATGTTCATATTAAAAAAAAGAAATAATGTTTATTAATTGGATTAATAACTTAAGTAATCGTGGTCTAGTGATTACCATATTGATTTGCATATCCTTAATATATGTATCATACACATTCAATTCATGTATAATAACAAGCCTTGGACGCACTCTGAATAATGTAATAAGCACTAAAATAAACAAAAATTAAACAATATGTACTTCTTATGTACATTATTACATGCGTAATAACTAATTCTTATTAAGTAGGTATTTGGTTTTTAGAATTCTTTCAGGCATCTATTTTCCTCGTTGCTGTCGTTTCCTTTGTCGCAAAATAAAAGTCTAGACAATGTGAATTTAAAAAGGAAAACAGATTCAAAAAAACCTAAAGATACATTAGATTTGTTAACAAACAAATCAATGGCTCGTATTTCAGATGGCTCACCCAAGTATAGACTTTTACTTCAGCAAGGCTCAAAACCCTCGCGTCAATTACCCGATACTTTAATTATAGGCATTAAAAAGTCTGGAACGCGGGCCTTATTAGAATTTATACGGCTCCATCCTGATGTTCGTGCAGCTGGCTGCGAGGTGCACTTTTTTGATCGACATTATCAGAAAGGTTTACGCTGGTACCGACATCACATGCCTTATACAATTGAAGGCCAAATAACAATGGAAAAAACTCCAAGCTATTTCGTTACCAAAGAAGTGCCTTTAAGAGTCCGTCACATGAACCCCAACACAAAGTAAGTACAATTGTTTGCATACAAATACATACCCACATGTGTATTTACGCATTTAAAATTTAATTTTTATTATTTTTTATTTATTTTTATTTAATTATATATTTAACCAAACCCATAGGGCCATAAACATACATGCATACAATTAAAATTGTTAGATTATTGTAATGTTAGATAAGAATTTGTACATACCAAGCATACTAATATCCTTCACATACTTATATGCAGTGATGCCAACTCTTGCATCATCAGAAGCACTGAGAGCACATACAAATAGAATGTAAAAGAGTAAACAAATTACATTAACCTAAATATTCCTTTCCTTAAAAAAAAAATATTGGACCAAAGGTCCATTTTAGCTGAACTGGACTAGGTAAAACGTGGTTAACAGTCATGGACTATGTTATTGTAAAACAAAAATTTGTAGTTAAGCGACAGGTATTTGTGCAAATCCTCTATGGTGTACCAAAGAATAGTTTTAAACAACTTCGATGTAATGCAAAGATGGATAAAATGGTTCGGCGATAGGAAATCATTATATTAAATAAATTACGTTTTGGAGTAGTTCTACCCCTTATGGACTGGTCCATATATGCGTACATGCACTAGTCACGTTATCTGCAGGGTTGTTACTGATCTTAGATAAATTAAAAATCTTCATTTTTTTGATTGATATGGGTTTATTTTTGTTAAAATAAAACGAACAAAAACATATTTTAACACTGTGCAACAATGAAAAAATACACAGTAGTAGAAGTATAGGTGTCATTTCCCTAAAAAAGGGTAGTAAACCCCTTAACTCAGTTTGGCGAGATTATCTTTTTATGGGCCTCAACATTTTTGGAAAACCACTGAATTTCTTAAAAAAATAAGATTTGACTACAACGTCAAACTATAATCAGCAATATTTTTCCAAAGACCCCATTAAATAAATATTTTTACATACATATTAAAGAAAAAATTCTTGGACTTTTTTTTTCCAAAAAAGTGAAACAAATAATTCTTCTCATATACATACATATGTATGTACATATATAAAGATAAAAAAGTCCAGAAAAAATTTAATACTGAAAAGGCACATAAAAGCACTGTAATAAATTGCTAAATGACTATAAACACCCGCTTCTCAAAAATGGGTATTAAAAAAAATACTCGAAAAGCACCAAAATGGCAGCACTGCTGATTAGGGTATCAGAGACTAAAAACGGAAATCACTTCGGGTACTTGTTAGGTATTATTGAGAAAACATGCATAAGTGCATACGGTTACAGCTAAAAAAATGTAAGAGCGCTATATTCGGCACTGCCGAGTCTTATATACCCTTCACAACGTGTACATTAACAATGTACAATTTTAATTCAATGCAAATGTTTGGGCGAAATTTAACGACACACATAAACACTTTGTTTGTAACTCATTTACTTCTTGTTTTTCTATGTACATATGTATAGACATACACATGTATGTTTTGATGAGACATCAGCAGCAAATCATTAAAAAAAGGACGGACTAAAGCACTCTACATGGTTTTAAAATATGTTTCTATACCATAGCAATACATTATACTTTATGTTGTTTAAAACTTTTTAATATCTTTCATATTTCGTTTTCGCACATGTCTATCCGATTAACAAGTACGTGTATAAATTATGTTTGAAAAAAAAACTGAGTATACATGTAACCGTACCAGCTAATGTATGAAGAAGTGGACATTGTCTGGGGTGCATGTATAGTTATACCCTTTAACCGAAAAAAAATGAGTGAATATTCTAGTTTTTTTCGGCATTGAAAAAAAGGGTCCGAACACAAAAAAAAATAAAGGATATAATGACGTTATAAATATTGAAAATGTGGCATACACGCGGAATTTATCAATATTTAAAAATTAATTGTGATCCAAATATCATAATATGTATTGATCGTGTAACAGTGCCCTTAAAGTTTTTGTTATAATTTTGAATTTTTAAATTTTGCATTAATTTTTTTTACTTTGCTTAATAAAAATTCAATTATTTTAAAACAAAGTAGCAAATAATATAATTTTAGGATGTACAAAATTTAACCTAATACCGAATGGAAGTATTTTTTCATTAAATTTTTCAGACTTTTGGTAGTTGTTCGAGATCCTGTTACACGTGCCATATCCGACTATACACAAGCAGCAAGTAAAAAATCTGACATGAAACGATTTGAGGAACTGGCTTTTGTGAATGGAAGCTATGCAGTGGTAGATACTAACTGGGGTCCTGTAAAAATCGGAGTCTATGCTCGTTATTTAGAGAAATGGCTTAGATTTTTTCAGCTCTCACAATTACTTTTCATCAGTGGCGAACGTTTAATTGTTGATCCTGCCTATGAAATAGGAAGAGTGCAAGACTTTTTGGGACTTAAAAGAGTTGTAACCGAAAAACATTTCTATTTTAATGCCACAAAAGGATTTCCGTGCCTTTTTAAGTCAGAAGCACGTTCAACGCCTCATTGTTTGGGCAAAACCAAAGGTCGCAATCATCCCCACATTGAAACTGCGGCAATAGAAAGACTGCGCGACTTTTATAGACCATTTAACAATAAATTTTATGAAATGACTGGTATTAATTTTTCTTGGCCATAAAACTAAAATGTACATTAAAAACTACTTGTTTAATAGGAATGCATACAGTTGTATTCTCTTCTTTTTGTTTATTAATTTAAAAAAATGACGATATTTGTGATATTTGTAAATTACAAATTTTGTAAAGTCTAAGAGGAACTCGGTTCTAATTTCCTTTAATTACGCTTACCGTACATGGTTGATAAATATATATATATAGGCATTTTGTTTTTGTAATTATAAAAGAAAGTAACAGTAGCAAAATTTAAATAGAAATTGATCAAATCAAATTAAAAGTCAATTTTTATTATTATACCAATATCAAGACGAATTCCGAATCATCTGTGTTCTAACACTACTTGTATTTATCTGGATTATAAAATATTGTTTTTTCTTATCTTAAAACTCGTAAGAGACGCGCTTTTGTAACAAATTCATGTATACACATATGTACATAAGTACATAGTACATACATACATATGTTCAAATTCCTTATTCACAGTTTTATTTTTCCATAATAAAACTGTGAATACTGAATTTGAGTATGTATGTATGTACTATGTACTTATGTACATATGTGTATACATAAATTTGTTACAAAAGCGCGGCTTTTTGACCCTTGACCTTAACACTTAATTGGCAAGCAGTGCGTGCTATCACAAAATATTATATTTTAAATTAATTCTCAAAATGAAAAAAAACAAGTAAGAGCGCTATATTCGGCTGTGCCGAATCTTATATACCCTTCACATTGGTCTTTAAATATACCCAGCCGAGTAGTTTTGTACTGCAAATAATATAATAAAAAACCTTGTGCGAGTTTTAAAGTCCATAGAAAAATATACAAAATTTTAACCTTCGTAGAATAATAGAAATAGATGAAGAAGATTTGAGGTCGAGAGTTTTAAAAGTTTTCGACATTATTCATATTTAAAGGTTAATAAAACTTGTTAAATGTTATGGGATGTTCTAGTCCCCCTGCTCTTCTCCAACTTTTTCACCAAAATGTATGAATTATTTGATTATTACTTTTTGTAGAATATTCGAAGTCGATAGCTGTAATAATTTTCCAGAAGTAGCGTACCGAAAATTGTATAAAAATTGTTAATTTGTATGGGAGCTACCTCCAACCTTCACCCCCACTCAAAAAAATTTTTCTTTAAATTGTAGACCTTGTTATCCAATAACTTTTTGTGGAACATTTTATTTCGATATCTGTTATAGTTTCCGAGATATAGCTCTCATTGTTATGATTTTTTGTAGGTACTTGTGTCGTGTACATGTAAAACCCGATTAGTGGTTATCCCCCTTGGCTTACATTGTTGTATATATGTATGTATATACATTAATCTTTTAAAATATCCAACATAAATTCCATTTTGATGTTTTGAAGAAACTTTTACAGAAGTATTTTTGCTCGTTTTTCATATTTTTTTAATTATTTTAATCCGCATGCACATAAGTATGTACATTCAAAGAATACTAAAAACCAGGGGTGCCAAAGTTGACGATTTTACATCATTTTAAATAAACTAGCAAAAATTGCGATTGACAATTTTTTGGCAGAATTTTTTAATATTGACGATTTGCTTATTGTGCGTAAAAAGCTAATGAAATATAATGGGGGTTATTCTGCGTTTCGATTACGATTCCGCATGCAAATACGCATATACCCAAATAGAAATAAAAAATTTATTTTCCAATTTTAATATTAAGAATCACAAGATTTTAGTACAAAAAGACGAAAAATCTAAAATATACTAAGTAAAAGTTATTTGTGGCCAAACTATTCCACAGTAAAGAAGGCCGACGGAGAAAATTTCGATTCGAATCGAAATGCAGAATAGGGGTGAATATTTCGATTTTTTTACGGTTATTATTATATCTGTGGACTTTTGACAAAACCACTTATTTGAAAAAAGTGAATTTTACAGGAGAGCAAAAAAACTACTTTAACATCGCAAGTACATGCTAAAATTCAATATTGGAAAATAATTCAACTTACTTTATAATTTTGGGTTTTATAACTTTTTAGATAATAATCACGATGTTTCTTGCGATGTTTAAGTAGTTTTTTTGCTCACCTGTAAAATTCACTTTTTTCAAATAAGTGGTTTTGTCAAAAGTCCACAGATATAAAGTACTGTATTAAGCGTTATCGTGTCGAGTGTTATCGAATTCGACGGCAGAACGACAAGGGGCTGTTCAGGGATGATGATAATACAATCGTACTAGCTTTTGTAAAATTTAAGCCTTAAAAGTTCGTTGGTACGCCCTTGGCTAACTTACTACTATTTAGAAACTTTCTTAATCTATTTTTTTTTATAATTACTAACATGACCTCTGAAATTTTTTTACCCATATTATATCCACTGCTAGGAAGCCGTTCACGTGAGAAACAAAATCACAAACTCTTTTTATAAGGTTTGTTTTATATTTTTTATTTAATATGAACATTGGTATAATATTCTTTCGCACAAGGTTTCAAGACGATAGCTATTATACATAGTTTCCAAAGAATAAAATTGCAAACAGTTAAACATAGGTATTGCTCTTTTGGTATTGAGAGTACCCTCTCATACGATCCAATCCAACTAAGTTTTCTCTGAAATGCGAACATTATAATAAAAAAGTCCTCGTGTCAGATTTCAAGCCGATAGCTGTTACAAACAGTTTCCGAGAAAAAGCGCATCTTTTAAAAGGAGTAAAATTTGTTAAAAAGGTGCGTCTATCTTTATCCATATGTCGGCTTTAGATTTGTAGTTTTTTTTGTGGGCGACCACTTTTAAGCTAACTTTTCTTTTTATAAATAGTTAAATTAATTAAGCTACTTATTGATGACTAAATATAAAAAGGATTTAACTCAATTTTTTTGTTAGTTAACGAAAAAAAACACTTAATAAAAATGTTTAAATTATGCATATGTATTAATGGTTTAATATAGAAAGGGCATAACTTAATTTTCTTTCAAAATATGGCCGACTACTAATAATTTTTAGCTCTTAACATTTTTCAGAGCAATCCTACCACCTATCTTCGCTCCCCAAGGACCTTTTATACAAAATTAAATTTTCTTTTAAAATTGGCATTTCTTTACATAAATATACATACATACATACATATCGCACCCGTTCATTAATACTGTATTAACTCAAAAGCTTCAAAGTGTTCAGGAGAGACAATAAACTGTTTTCTTAATGCTTAAGGAATTTTCCATTAACAAAAGTTAGGCAATATTTAGAAACCCCATCATTTATTGTATTGCACCACATAGCCTTTTTATTTGTTTATTGTTTGCAGATAGAAACGCGATTTTTTTTAGACTCAGGAATGTAATTTTTCGAAAAACAATCTTCCAAATGCTATCTGGGATATGTCTAAGTATGTATGTATGTGTATTTATTTTATAAAAATTACACACTTTCATATTAATTTTTTTGCCTTCAAAAATTCAAAACATTTAAAGAAAACCAGAATGAAAATGAATGAAATGAAAGAAAACCGGAATGTGAATATTTTAAATATATTTCTTGAATAACAAATATTCAAATTATGAGTTAAATAAAATCTGTTTCATAGAAATTTAACACAAAATTTCGTTAAAAAAAAAACCATTTCAAAGTATTTTATTGCTTTCACATCGATTGGAACATTTAAAAATTCATTTGAAATATCTATTATATAAAGCTATAACGTTACTGACTGACTGACTGACTGATTCATCATCGCACAGCCCAAACGCGCAGAGCTAGAGACCTGAAATTCGGACTGTGGGTACCTTTCCTTATGTTTAGATCCACTAAGAAGGGATTTCGGGAAATTCGGACCCAAAGGGGCTTAAAATGGGCCAAACATGGAAATATCCGAAAGTTAATATCTCCTAAACTACAAACGATAGAAACAAAATTTAAAAAGGATCGTATTTTACTCAAAATATTAGCAGACCAGTGTCTGGCATTTTTTCAAAATTTTAGACCCTTAAGGCTAAAAAAGGGTAAAAACTAAATTTTGATAGTGCCTAGGTCCACTTTGTAACTTCTAAACGAGTAAAGGTACAGACATAGTTCAAAATGCAATCGACAGATACTAAAAAAATAAGAATACGTTTTTGCCACTTTTTTAAAATTTGGACGTTGAGGGGTAAAAAAAGGGTTCAAAAATGGGTAAAAGTTCTATATTGGTACTTTTTGTAACTTTTGAACCAATAGAGGTAAATACGTAATATAAATTGCGTTCGACAGGTATCGACAAAATAAGAATATGTTTTCGATACTTTTTAAAAATTTTGGACCCTTAGGCACAAAAAAGGGTACAAATTACATATTTGTAATTTTTAGGTACTTTAACTTCTTAACTAATAAAGGTAAAAACATAGTTTAATTTGCGTTCGACAGGTCAGGACAAAATATGAATATATTTTTTAAACTTTTTTAAAAATCTAGACCCTAAGGGGCAGACAAAAGAGTACAAATTTGTAAAGTGGTACTTTTTAAGTAATTTTTGTAGCATCTGAACCAATAAAGATAGAAACATAATTTAAACTGCGTTCGACAAGTCTTGACAAAATATGAATATTTTTTTATACTTTTTAAAAACTTAAGACCCTAGGGGATAGTAGAAAGGGTACAAATTACATTTTGGTACTTTTTGTAATTTCTTAACCAATAAAGGTAGAAACTTCATTTAAATATCGTTTTGCAGGTAATAGTTTAAGAAATAAAGGCACAAAACATCACCTTCACTTAATAAATTTCTAAAACTGCGCTTACGAAGTAGCGGGTCACGTGCTAGTTCTAAATAAAATAAAATCTAATGATATATTATTGAAAAAAGTTCAATATAAGAATTTGTCCTAGACAGAATGAAATAAAGTTAAAATTTTTTTTTTATTTTGAATAACATTATCATGAAATTTTTTATTTACAAAAATTATTTAGTTATTATTTCATTTCAGAGACATAACTTCACAACTTATAGCTGTGATAAACATATGAATATATATTTGTTACTATTTATTTTTACTTTTAAGATCTTTTTTAAACTTTCATTGACAGCAGTTTTTCAACTTTGAACAGCTGCATTTTGATATAAATATAGTTTAAAATGCTTATGTTTTAGCCGCTAAATTATTCAATTAGGCTTGAAAATGCGACTCTAATAAAAGTATTGAATAACTACGTACTTTTTAGAATTGTGTACTAAAAAAAATAGGATAAAAATTGATACTCGATACTCGACTTCTTAATACTTTGCCAGTACTATATTATATCTAAATTGAAGTATTTTAGCGAAAACTCATTCTTGTGCACATCTAAATTTGTCGTAAAGTTCATGATAAAAGTTTCATAAAGTCAATAGAACGCAATAAGAATTTTAATAAAAATTTGGCCAAAATCGTGCGTGAAAAGCACCAGAGCTCAAGCTCCTGTAAATGAAAATGTACTTGTATTCGTTTAAAATCATTAGGATGGTATAGGAGAGTTTACAGTTGAGAACTGGTACTGGCAATTTCGGTCCTACTTCTATCTCTAATAGTGTGTTTTTTTTTTAAAGTACATACATACATACAAATGTGTGTATATACTTACATACATAAATTATAGTAAGTACAAAAGAATATACAATTATAATTGCTTTTGCTGATGTTCACATTCATGACTCGAGGAAGAACGTGACGTTGTACTTGTTTTTGCTAGGAGTGGACACAGACTGTTGGTATCACTGGTACTTGAAACACCCCTATCGATTCTGCAGGCGTTGGGCGTTATGGATAGGGGAGCAGACGCAACGGCACTATTCGAAATTTTTTGATTTAGTACTACTTCAGATTTCGAAGATTGTAAACGTTTTTCACAATACAGCGTTCCAAAAGGTTGTGTTAAAGACGCTGCCAAGCTTTTTGTTATTAAATACTTTGGATTGCTGGAATCGCTTGTTGAGGAAATGGTCTTTGTTAGGGTAGCTGATGTTGTTGATGGTGTTAAGCTGGTCGTATATGATAAATGAGTTACAGGAAGTTTGTACTTAGATGACGTGGCAGATCCCAATGAATGCTGTCTGAGAAGTGAGCATTTAGTTGTAGCTGCCTTACCTGGCGATGTTATGGAAGCGGAAGGGAACGATGAACATGTTTTCAGTACTGTTGATGTTTTGCCTGTTAACGTTTTGGGGACAGTTGTATTATGTGCATTTGATTTTGTCCTTCTTGTTATGGGAAATTTATTTTTAGTACAACTTAAATCTAATTCAAGTGTATAAAAGCGACCTCTTCGGTATTTGGTGTTTTCATTTTCTATTGGTTTAGGTAGAGGGGGTGATGTGTGTGGAGTTTTATTTAATCTATTGTTATTGTTGGTATGTAAAGGATGTTGACTAATTGTGCATATACTGCTGCGATTACTCGTAGTTGTCTGATCACTGCAGTTGCTGCTGCTAATGGGGGTACTGACACTACCTCCGCTTTGTAAACAACTGTTCTGCGACGAAAATACAGTATTTGAATTATTAGAATGCTTTATATTAGTAGAAGATAAAGAGGTGGGGTTAAGATTATTTACTGATAATGCTGAATTCATGCAAGCGTTATCAACTTCATCACACGTTTGTTCTTTTTGGCGTTGAAGGAAACGGAAATGGCAATTGTTCCCTGAATATCTTTTATTACAGAAATTGTCATTTTCGTTATCGTCCTCATCATCATCGTCATCCGATGTTATTCTGAGTTCTGTCTTGTATTCATGAAGAGGCGGTGGTGCAGCTGGAGGTGGCGCTATTATATCATTAAGGCAATTCTGCTTTAAATCTACCGTTTTCCCCGAAATTGAAGAGGTTTTAAGATGTGGCGAGGGATCTAAGAGTAAGTTTTCACAACTTGCTTCATAAACACTAGCTAAAGGCTGAGATTTTATATGGGTCTTTAACGCTTGCGGCCCAATCCCTATCACATTGTTACTTGCTGTTGTGGTAGATTGAATTGATTCTGTCCTTGAATCTACAAAAGAACTGCCATCAAGACGACTGCTAGATGAGTTTAAGTCTCTCTTCATTCTTTCTTTTAGCAATGAAAGTTTATCTGTACCAGTTGTTCTTTCCTTGCTTTCGGAACTCTTAAATAATTCTTTATCTTTTTTACTTATAATGTCCATTGGTTCGTTGTAAAACGAGTCAAAGTCCAAATCTAAAAATAGCTCTTGTAAAAATCGTCTTGCATTCATTCTGTAACTGCTGCGTCCCAACGTTCGGCAAACTTCAGAATAAAGACATATATCTTGAAAGGAAGAAGGGTGCTTTTGCTTAAGTTCTAATAATGCCATTTTACACTGCTTGGCACTAACGGGGTTCGCTAGACGCTGAACGTTATAAAGTATATTTGCTGTTAATTTATCGGGTAAATTTTCTTCGCTTAGAATACTTTCAGGTGAATGAAACTGTAGTTCTGAAATCTGTATTGACGATGTATTACTAAAAGGCTGATGCTGCTGTTGGCCACTTCCAGCGGTATTAGGTCCTCCCCCTTTTCTAGCCAAAGCTACAGTCGCCTGTATGCCGGCCGCAACTATTGCTGCAGAAGCACTTGTATACATTTCACACAACGTAGAAGTTGACGATAAATCACCAGCCGCTTCATCAGCCAAACGAGATTGATTTTGTGAACGCTTCGTTCTACGCAGACGACAACAATTAAGACAGCTACTGCGCCCATGTTTAGCTCCTATCCACTTCAAACGTTTGCTTACCGACGACACATCGGAAAGGGACGATATGACAGATGATTCATCACCGCCCTCATTATTAAGGGAATCATTAAGATGAAGTTGCCTAGATGCGATTAAATTAATATCAACCAGATCCTGATCTTGAATATCTTGTGAAACATATGTTTGTGAAAGATTGCGAGAAGGAAACATGTCTAATAGATTTTTCGGCAGACTTATACCTAGTTTAACAGAAAATAGAAAAAAAAATAAAACATTTTTTATAATATAGAGCATTATAATCATTATTTCGAATTAATTACAATATTTATATTCTAAACTAACTCTGTTTCTTGTTTTTGTTTTTAATTAAGTTTGTTTTAAATTAATTTCTTGTCTTTAAAACACACTGTAATATGAGACCCAAAGTCTTGTGTGTGAAACATCAAAAATAAAATAAATATAATAAATAAATAAATAATGATACTTATGTATGTCTGCTCATTTAAGAACTCACCGGCATAACAGGGTCCTTTAGAGTCATTTTGAGATAAAAATTTTGGAGCATTCAAGGAAGGCAGGGGTACTTGCAATTCTTCGGTATCTAAATGTCTATAAGTACATGTATACATATGCGTAGATTTGTAAATGATAATTAGAAAAAAAAGGGTATAAAGACACTTACGCATACATTCTCAGAGAGGTCTGCCGATCTAAACTTCGCACTTTCATTTTACGTTGAGAATCTCCAAACGATGATTTACGTGGGCGAAATGAGGCAAATGATAAAAGTTCCATGCGATCAACTATATCGTAAAGTTCAGCGGCTGATTCAGATAGAACAGGTCTACAATGACGGCGAAGGGATCGCAACTGAGCGTACCCTTTAATATCGGCCGGACTGATGGCATTCTGTAAATAAGATGTTCCAACAAGCGAAGTACGACGAAGTAATGACGACTTGCCCAAAGGGATTTCCAAAAGGTTTGACATACTTGGTATGGGACTCAAGGGAAACTGTTGAAACTCTCTGAATATATTAAAAGAAAAAGTAGTTTTACAAGCCATTTAAAATGATATACCAAAAATTGTCATAAAAAAGGAATATTCGTAAATGCAGTTGTTGCGCATAACCTATAAAAAATCTTGGTATCACTTTCATCCGTAAAACGGATTTTACGCAGTGATGTCGCAGTCCTGAAGGAAATTATTGCATCAGTTAATTTTCTGATGCAGGAACAAAGCCATGTTAATTACTTTAAGTTTTGATTAATTTTAAAAATTAAAAAAGTAAAAGAAATTTGAATATTTCGGTAATTTAAGTTCAATTGTGAAAAATTTGAAAATTTAGAGTGTTCTAAAATGCAAACTTTGCTCACATGTTGTGCAGTAAAAAAATCACCAGCATTACTACAGCAACAGGTGATTACGCATCATCGACAAATTTTGGCATCACTGCTGCAGTGATGCATAGTTTGTATGCATTTACGAACGTACCAGTGCTTGTACTTACCCCATTGTCGCTGCTCTTCCTGTGACAGATTCACAACTGCTCACCCCAGATGTATTTGAATCTGTACATGAATTGTAGCGAGTTCGATAAGAGTAATAAAAACTAGCATTTGATGCTGGTACAATCCCACCTGGACCGGAACCTAAAAGGCTTATGACATCTGTCGTTTTTGACTCTGACAGAGAACGTTGATGTTTGCTGTGGCGTAAGTATGAACCTTCCGGTAGTGTTTTTGATTTAGCTGATGCTGGTGGAACGCTTCCGCTACCACTTGCACTAGCACTACCACTTACACCTGTTACACTAATACTCGTCGATCCAACCTGCTTCGAAGAGGATGTCTTCTCTAGTTTAGTTCTTGGTGAACTAAATTTATTTGAATGCGAGATATTATCTCCACTAACCTCTTCGCCCGATGTCTTTATACTATCAGTGGTGGTATTAGCATCCTGAGCCTCTGAACTAGCACTGGCGGCACCAAGCGCATCACGGTTAGTGCTATTGCTACTCAACATAAGATTCCAATAGCTGCCAGTGTAACATGAACCATCAATTTGGTCATCCAGCCCTGTATAATTATACGGTGGCATATCCTCGTAATGATGCCGTACAGGTGTGTAATTTCCCAACATCCAGTCCTCAGGTTGATGAACCGGCCATACCGTATTTCGGTCATGTCGAACACTTAACCAATCTGCATAAGACATTAAAAAAAAATAAAGCGTCTAACTACATGCCCATATTTTTATATTCTTACTTAATTTGAACAAGATATTAGCCCCCGCATTGGTACTACCAATGAGACCTAAGGCGTTAAAACAAGTAGCACGTATTGAATATACTTCGCATTGTGTTGCCAATAATACGATTTTTTCATAGATCCTACAAAATTAAAACAACGTTTTCGCTTAAAACAATTTAAACGTATCGATTGTTTTTGTAATTATATACCTTAAACCAGACTCTAAAAGAAAATCAATTCCATTTGAATGGGTTGAAGCATGAGCAATAGCCCACAGTGCTGATTTAAGCTCTAAACACTCTAAATCATCCGAATATTTGCCACGACACACGACATCCATTAGTTGTGGTAAGTCGCCAAATTTTCTTAATGCAGTTGTTCCTTGTGTCGTCTGTACCATCTGGCCATAAAGGTGAGCCGGAATATTTGGAGGTATAATAATTGGACGTGTATTACAATTACGCCGACTATAATAACCTTCCTCGTTACGAATGTGTAGTGTTAAACTTGAATGTGTATTAGCCTCAACTAGCAAAACATATCTGTTTAAAACAAAATAATTAAAAAAAAAAGACGAGAGAGATAGAAAATAAATTATTAATAAAAATTCGAATCTTATTTTAGCCATACGAAAAACTCGACATATAAGAGTCACTCTAGTATGTCATAGTCTTTTCGTATAACGATTTAAATGGGATTTCACGCTCGCCTTTTATTGTAACCGGTTTTCCAGTATTCAATTTCTTCTTTAATACGTGCTTTCGGTTGGTTTAGACCACGCGATAGAGAATAATATCGTGCCATTAATATGCGTCCAATATCGCCGAGAAATTTTAAATTTGGCCACAAACTTACAATCTCTTCCAGATAATACTAAAAACATTATAAATAAGAAGTTTAAATTAATCAATGATATTAATTATAAACAAAATTTAATTAGAATTAATTTTGTCCAGCTTCACAATTACTAATTGCTTTGGTTTACATAAATATCTGCATTTGGAAGTAGAAGATATTATCAAAAACCTCATCTGTTTCGGCGTATATCCGATTTTTCCGTAGGAAAGTAAAAAATAAAACAACACCAGTTAAGAGGTTGATTAAAATATATTAATCTTTTAATTTTATTAGAAATTTACCTTAAAAAGGGATTTTGTATGAAAATACAATATGGCACGTAGTGTCGTGTGTGATAACCAAAAAACGAATAAATTATTATTTATGTATACTTGTATAAAAAGGTAACCAACAATATTTAAGTACCGTTAGCGGTTCATGCAATAAACTATAAAAGGCTAAGTATTAACCTATTACAGGTCGAACTCACTGTTTTGTACTTAATCATCATCTTTGCTTTCAGGAAAAACTTGAAATTTTGAGATGCAAAGCAAACTGCGTTTTGGAATTCAGCCTGTATATGGGCAATTCCATTTTGACGGGTGTGGGCATTTTACTCACAATTTTGTTATTGTTTAAATATTTCAACATTTTAATTTAAAAAGGCTTAGATTTTCAAAGTTTTCATATTTAGATACATATTTGTAGGTAGATATGCATTAAAGACGTGCACAGATATATCTGTTTACACCAGTTTGTGTGTTTTTTCAGCTTTTAGTGCGTATTGATATGTAGCCTCGTGTTTTTGCTACAAGTTAGTATTTTCTCTAATTAAATGTGGTGTAGTATGGTAAAATGATAGTAAGAGCAACAAATATGTTTTTCTGTTTCGTTGAAACAGATACATACAAATAATGATGCTTAACTATAAGTACTTTCGATGTTTTTCTTATTCTGGCTACATGAGCCAGTTTTTCTATTTTTTAAATTTTATTTATATAAATAAAACAAATTTAGCTAAAAAAATTAAAACTGCATCGTTACTATATATGTATATAAAAGTCAAATTTAAAATTAAAATTTAAATTATTAAAAAATGCAATTATTTTATCTTAATTTTAGAGCTTGAGATTAAAAAAATGTTTTTTTTTATTTTTTTTACTCGTTTTTAAACACTATAGCTACAATAAACTTTGAAAATCAAATTTTTGTTTAATTCACAACCCTTTATATAAACGAACTTGTTTATTTGTTGTAACAACAGTTATAAGAAGATATGTGTGATACAATAGTTATTCAGCACAAAAAAAAAAAAAACAAATACATTACTCACTCAATGCAAAACAACAAACAACACTATTTGTTTATAAGAGTAGAGTGAGTGCGCAATATCAGTTACACTCATTCACACACTTATACCAAAAATAACAAGTATGTACAAGGTATATCTGTTTTTGCAATACATTCAGTTCTATTCTTGCACGTGTTTAATATGCAAACATACATACATATGTAGCTACATACGTATAGTGAAATAATAATAAAACTATCAAAAATATTTTAAGTTTCTCTCCACGGTTAATATTCTAATTTAAAATAAAAAAATTGACAATCTAAAGGTATATTTGTATATACAAACCTTTTCATGGCAAGCTTCTTCCAAAACATCTATGGCTGCAAGAACAACACCCCGATCGTGATCTTTCGTCTGTTGTATAATTAATGGTATGCCCCATACTTCGAAGTTTGGTATGCGGGAACGTAATAATACAACTAAAAATTGTGTTGCATAAAGACGACCACTTCGTATCTTTGCAGAGTTTAAGGCATTTTCCAACACCTTTCGGGTGACAGAGTCTAACGTGTAGTCTAAGCCGGAAACTATCAACTTAACATAGCACACGTGAACAGTGTTCCGTACCAAATGAATAAGACTAAAATTTAAAAATATTTTCCATTAGTTTTTTTTTCATTTAAGTATATACACACACTCTTTGTATGTATTTACTAAAAAAAATATTGTTTAAAAAAGAACATACTGTTCAAAAACGGCCGTGTTTGTTAAAATACTTATCCCTTTCTGGGAACGGCACATTCGTCCAATAAATAAGAAATACTGTTGGCACATAGTGTTTTCCATATGTTGGGGGCTAAATAAGCAGTCGTGAGCGCGATTCGATGTGGTGACAGCCAGCAACTGGGTGGCCACGTCCGTAAAAAAATCTGTTAGTATACGAATGCTTTCAAATGGGCTGATAGCCAGCAACCAGTCAATTAAATCTAAGCCAATTTTAACGTAAACTGGTAACGATTTACCATGCACAAGCTCCTGATGAGAGAAGTAGTTTTGGCTGGGCTTAAAATAGCCGATAAGATTTTTTAGGAACTGTAAACTCGGCTCTTCTAATTTTCTTATTAAATTAAGCTGTCGTTGTGTATGCACAAATATATATGGGTAAATATATTATTAAAACGATATTGGTTTGGCAAATTAATATCATACTCTTACCCTTATAATAGTAGATATAACTTCCCAATTCCAGCCCGATCCATCTTTAGCATTTAAGACATTCGAGTCTTTAATTAAACGATTAACCTTGATGTTTTCCAAAAAAGGTAGAAATTTACATTTTAAGCGAAAACTTGATCTTCTCGTTGAGGAAGACTGCGAGTTTGAATCGTCACTTGAAGATACAGAATCAAGACGTGGTCTTTCCATACTACCGGATAATGACTGTAGTTGAGCTAAACTAATATTTGCCACCTGTGATGTGACAGAAGGCGATTGCAAGCCGCCCGGCAAAGGTATAGTATTTATTTCTCGTCTAAAAAGACGTGTGTGTATTAGAGCTAAAAACAAAAACAAACCAAAAATTAAATACAGTAAACTAATATTTATAATTAAAATGTTTATGTATTTGAATAAACTTACAGCCTTCCTGGATGATGCTATCCAGAAACAAACTACTTGAAGCCGGCCGATTTCTAAGCATTTTTTGGTAACATTGCAATGCTGATATAGCAGCACTAGCTCGTTGATTTCCTTGGGTTGCATGTGATATTAGGGTTGGCAGAGCGGGACTAGTGCTAAATATATCGGCTGGAAGATGTGTGTGCATTAAATGGAGTATTTTACCAATTAGAACGGTTCCAGCAACGGATACGGCAATTTCACTTGTAACAATAACTTCTACTAGTGCGTTAAGAAGACCAGTCTCAAGAAAGCAATACAACTGTAAAGCTAAATGTTGTTCACAAACATTTGGCGTGCGTGACGCCAAATTTGGTAAAATACTGCGACCCTCGGCTGCAACGAAACCATTACTTAAAAGCCAGTTGTCTTGAAAGTCTGACGGATCAACCGCCTGTAAAGCCACAACATAATCATCAGTCCATGTTGGTTGTGGAAGACCTAATAGTTCAAATAGCAATTCCAGTATTGCTTTCTGTAATCGTTGCAAATAAAATTTGATAAATGAGTTCATATTATATATAAAAGTTTTTATATTGTCACGTTTAAATCATAATTAATTTTTAATAAGTACTTATGCATATAATATACATGCAAATTTAATCTTTTTGTAAATAGTATTGTTGTTGTTTTTCGATTTTTGTATTGCACACGACAATGAAAATGCTATGATTTTAGAACAACTTCCAATTTTTTTTGCTGGGTATATGTGTATATTTTTATGTATATACATATGTTTGCAACTATGCATGTATGTATGTATATATGTACCTTTGTATTATGTAATTTAACATACCCTAACTTCTATTTGATTTAAATACAAAGCGTCCACTATTGCTTTTAAACCAGATGGTTTACTTGGATCACAGAATTCAATCGTCCCAGTCCAGCTTCGTAAGACAGATAGCAGTGCCAGCCGACAACTTGTATACCGTAATTCACGAGCATCTCTATATATTCATTAATTAGTTAGTCAGATTATGCTTTAGCTACATAAATCAAGATATATTAAAGCCAAATCGTTCTTACTTATTTTTATCCATAATCCCTAGACGATATGTAAAATCACAATAAGGCGCTGCCAGACAGTCTAAACGTACGCCTGATATATTTCGAGTTTGAGGCCATTCCAGTAAATATAATAATACTCCACTCAAACTTTCCGCTATACGAGGGTTATGACACTCTAATACATTTCGTGTTATAGACGTAACTCCACCACAGCAGATAAGTAGTGTTGGATTTAGCACAGCGAACTCACACAGTGTTGCCAAACATGCCCTTAACATATTATCACTCTCTTCTATGCCAGTATCCGCCAGGGATACCAGACAACGAACCAAAACTGGACTGATATTTTCCGCTGATATTGCAAGCATTTTTCTTACCTATGAAAGTAAATTTATAATCACAGATAAAAATATGCACAAATATTTATACATAAATACCGTGAGCTCACACTTCACCCAAAACAAAAAAAAACTTACCAATTTTAAAGCTTGCACTCGTTCGTCATCGTTCTTAATCATCAAATCGATAGATCGACATAACAGATGTGGTAGTTGCATAAAATTAAATACTTTAATATCTTTTATTGTGGCCAGACAATAACGGATAGTACGTAGCGCTGCTGCTCGAACTTGTGTAAATGTGTGGGTAAGAGATGCGCTCAAACTATAAATTATATGTAAATTAAAAAAAAACTCATTATTTTTATATACATTTGTACAAAAGAATACATTAAGATACGTTAAATAGTTAAATAGACTCTATTTAGTCCTGGAAGTTGTAGGGGAGGATTTATTACAATTTTACCAAACTTTGTATAGAAGCCCCCTTAGGCGATGGAGATTGGGATAAGTATATTCTACGAATAAGTTTGGAAGGGGAAACTAATGGGGGTTGATCGTACACTTTATTTCTCTAAGGCCGACTCTGGGGAAGTTATGGGCACTTTTATAGCATTTTTATATAACCATGTTAAGGGCTGGAGATAGGGGATAATTTGGTCGATCTAACATTTTACCTTTGTAGGAGCACCCTGGAAGCGATATTAAAAAAAATTAATTTTGTATGGCAACCCTGTTAGGGGGGCGGAGATAGGGTGTAAGTATGTTTCACAAAAATGTTTGTGGGAAAAAGTTAATGGGAGTCGGTCTTACATTGCACATTCTACGGGACAACTCCGGGGCACAGGTCTGTGACGCCTAATGCACTTCCTAAAAGTTTCAGCGAGAGCTTTGGTTCTGTTTGCTTCTGTTACTATTATTTTTCATTATTACAAACAAAATAAATTTTTGTTTTTATACTCTTCACATAGTTATAAGGGTATATGTTAAGCAGTTTGTCATTCCGTTTGTAATTTTTTTATTATCCATTTGCAAACCCATAAACTATATATATGTATGCTGGATTCTTAAACAGGGTGTCTAGTGGCTAATTTATATTTTTAAATACGATTATTTCAAAAAATAATAAACTATGCTGAGGTAGGGTGACGCCGTTGGAATTATTGATTGTGGGGATTTATCAGTCACGATGTCGCAGTGGTCGAGTAGGCATCGCACGTTAACTGTAAAGACATTTTTAAGAGTAATGAATTTCACGTAATTTCTCGTCCACAATTTTGTTCTAAGTTCAGTATTCGGCGAATACGTGAAGGACCGAGTGTAAATTGAATTCATTCGTGGTTGCAGAGATTCCGCGCAACCGCTTTTTAAAGCGATGAGGCTCATTTTCACTTAAACAGGCACGTCAACAAGCAAAACTGCCATTACTGGTCCCCAAGAACCCGCAACACTCGATTGAAATATTTAAAAAACCATTGCATTGGCCCAGGGTAACTGTTTGGTGTGCCAGGCCAGGCGACGAGTGTCAACGGTGAAAATTATCGACGCATGATTACGGAATTATTTTTGCCAAGCCTGCGAGCTCATCCATTGTACTTTTTACACACGTGGTTTCAACAGGATGGGGCGACTGCACACACAGCCAGAGCTTCTATGAATTTGATTTAGAAAAATTTTTCCCAAAAACTGATCAGCCGCATCCCATGGCCACCGAGGTCGCTTGATCTATCTCCAAGGGATAATGACAATATCCAATCTCTTGTGGCTTTAAAGGAAAATATTCGTCGAGAAATCCGCTCAATTTAACCAAATTTACTGCAGCGCGTGGCGCAGAACACAAGGCTCCGTTTTGAAAAGTGTGTTCAACTCGACGGAAGACATCTGGATGGCAGACTCCTTCAAAATAAGATCCGCATTTCCATTCTATCGTTCAATGCTCTTAATAAAAACTTGTGCCAATTATTACGTTCTTTTTTTTTAGGTTGGAAAATTAAAATTTGCCACCAGACACCCGGTACTTGTCAACATAGTTTAACACGTAACTCCAATATGTATACATAATTTTAAAGAAGTTGATAAATAAGGTGCTGCACATTAGCTTAAAATATTTATTTTTAATTAAGGCGAAAATTTTATTTTTTTTTTATATTCTTGATACATATATAAAAATTCTGTTTTTGTTAAGCACAATTTTCAGTTTTTTAAAAATTAGTTTCACGGCACTCAGACTATCACGGAATTTAGACTATGTTACTTGTAACATGACTATTTTCTAAATAAGACTATTTTTTTAAGCTTTAGGTCTATTTATATGTTTATTTTTTTTTTTGCAAATTTTTCAATATTTCGCCACTCCGTTGTGTGGCATCATCAGGAAGTTATTTCAGTTAAATATTAAAGTTGTTATTTTGGTTTTAAAATTGGCTTTTGGCTTTTCGAATAACGATTATAATATTAACAAATTTTTAATATAAACTTCAAAATATTTTGTAGTTTATATGGGCACTGGTACACGTTCAATATATATCGTGATATTTCTAGTATCACGATATTTATTGAACATGTAGCATGCAATATTGATGGATCGCGATCCATATCGCAGAATGGCCTAAAATATGAAATCCAAAATCCGGATCGCGGATCGCGTGATAAATATTGAACGTGTAGCAATTTTCATGATATTATATCATGATATTTCAGTAAAAAGTATCAAATAAAATAAATAAAGAAAAATAAGCAGTGGAAAAAATTAAACAAATGAAAAGTAAAGCAATTGACATAATTTGTGTTAAGTTTATTGTAATAAAGGGTAATGGCAGAAGACAGTAAAAGCGATTGTGTTCTGCCGGTGGAATCGGAATTAACCCGCACAGCACAAAAATAACGTAAATACTGACGTGATAAATATTGAACATGTAGCATACGAGCGTGATCCATCAATCCACTTAAATGGATCGCGATCCAAATATCACAATATATATTGAACGTGTAGCAGTGCCCTATTAAAAATTTGTTAATATTATAATCGTTATTCGAAAAGCCAAAAGCCAATTTTAAAACCAAAATAACAACTTTAATATTTAACTGAAATAACTTCCTGATGATGCCACACAACGGAGTGGCGAAATATTGAAAAATTTGCAAAAAAAAAAAAATAAACATATAAATAGACCTAAAGCTTAAAAAAATAGTCTTATTTATTAACATTAAAAAGGTCAAAAAACTAGAAAAAATAGATAATTATGACTATTTTCTTATTTCGTTTTAAGGTAACTTCCAAAAACTTTAAGAATTTACATTATGTTACTAGAAACTTTTCTCTTTTTTATATTTTGTTTTGGTTTCGTTGTTTATTCTTCTTCTTGAACGTTTCGACCATGGTACAATTACCTTACAATTACCTTAATTGTAATGTACAATTACCTTAAAGGTAATTGTACCATGGCATATACGAAAGAGAATAAAGAAAAAACGAAAACGAAACATTAAAAACAGAAACCGTGTTACTTTTGTAACTTCCCTGCCTTCTCTACCCAATTTGCCTTCAAAAACATGTAGCATGTTACAGTAACGTGTTACAAGTAACATAGTCTAAATGCCGTGTATGTTACTTGTAACATGTTACTGTAACATGTTACATTTATTTTAGGGCGCGAAGGGAGTAGAAAAGGACGAGACGTTACAAAAGTAACACGATTTCTGTTTTTCATGTTACTTTTTGACGTTTCGCTTTTGACGTTTTCGTTTTTTCTTCTATTTTTCTTTAGTCTCTTTCGTATATGCCATTATAATGACAGTCAAAACGTTCAAGAAGAATAAACAACGAAACCAAAACAAAAAATAAAAAAAAAAGTTTGTAATAACATAATGTAAATGCTTGAAGTTTTTGAAAGTTACTTTAAAACGAAATAAGAAAAGAGTTATGTTACAAGTAACATAGTCTGAATGCCATATTTTCTGGGTTCGGTGAAAACGCCGAACCCCGAACATGGATGTGCTAGTTTTTCTATTTTTTTTTTAATTTTATTTTAACAAATAAAACAAATTTAGTTTAAAAAAAATTAAAAGTGCATTGTTACTATAAAAATTTAAGTCAAATTCTAAATCAAAACTTAAATTATTAAGAAAAACAAAATAAATATATATTATTTTATCTTTATTTTTGAGCTTTAGATCAAAAAAATGTTTTTTTTTTAATTTATTTTACTCATTTTTAAACACTATAGCTACAATAAACTTTAAAAATCAAATTTTTGTTTAATTCACAACTCTTTATATAAACGAATATTGGTAGACGTATAAAAAACGCGGTCTTGATATAAAATAATATTTACTAGAACAATTTAACAAGTTAAACTATTTAATTGGTTTTAAAACATTTCGTGAAATTGTTTAGTGGTCATCTCTGAAAAATTATTAAAGTTTTATAAAATAAAGGAAAAATAAGTAAAAACATTAGTTCCTGTGCACTCTTATTGTATGTGCTGTTGTTGTTGTTTGTTCTTAACTGTTAAGTAAGACACGTTTTGCAATAAGTTTTGGCAGTAAAAAGTGTAGCAATGCCATTTCTTTGTGGGGTCTGTAACTTAAATACCACTGGATCGCGTTGTTTGCTTTGCAGATCTTGCGATACCTGGTTTCATGCCGATTGCGAAGATGTTACTAAGACCTTATTTGCCACTTTGGACAAAAATCGTAATCTTGCGTATACCTGCAAAAGTTGTATGGAAAACCCGCCTGATAATTCAGATGTTGCTTTTAAAACAGAACTCCGTAAGGAATTTACTTCACTAAAAAAATCTATAAATGCCTTACAAGATGATCAACTAGTTATTAAAAATAAAGTTGATTCAGTTATCAGTGAAGTTCGAGCAGAATTATCTAACAGTTTAAAGGAAGTCAAAGAGGACATGGCAACATGTAAAACCCTTATTTTTACAAATGATGTTACATATAAAAAGAAATTTTATGAGATAGAAATCCAGAATCACACTTTGCAACACCGTTTAAATAGAGCCGATATTATTATAACTGGTCTTCCGACTAACCTAAATGATCTTAATTCTGCTGTGAAGTCTATGTGTGAACATCTTAAAGTGGATATAGCTGTTGGGGACATCCTAAATGCAATGTATATTAGAAAACGTTATGCCATCCTTGTCAGATTTAATCAAATTGCTCAACGGGACAGTGTTATGGCTGAATATTACAAAAATAAGTCACTTAAAGCCTCCGATGTGGTTGATGGTGCTGCAGGAACTCGGGTGTATTGTAATGATAATTATTCATCCCTTGCTAATAAGTTGCTGAAAATTTGCTGGAAATTAAAAAGGGACAAAAGGATCAATAGCTATAGTATTTCTAATCGGGAAATCCTTTTGGTTAAGATTACTATGCCCAATGGGGATATAAAGTCACTGAACTTTCACGAGTGCATTGATTTTTTCAAATTGAATTCCATTTAAACCAAATATATTTTTTTTAGTAAAAAGTGTATATATATACATGTGTTAATTAATATATGGGTATACATTGTATGTATGTATACATATATATATACATTTTTATATTACGCATATATATGTATGTGCATATGTTTGTATGTACATATGTGTTATATTTTTATATACATACATTTATCATATATAAATGTGTATGTTGTGTATATGTACGTATGTGTATATATGTGTTAACGTATGTATGTATATATGTATTTGCCTTTTTATATCAAGATTGCCTTAGAATGAAATTGTTTTGAATTTAAAATGTTTTATATTATCATACACTTTATTGTTAGAAACTTCATTTGCTCTGCTTGGCTCCCCCTAAAATATAAATATTGCCTGAAATTTTATGGCTCTTGATAATAATCTTGGCCCTATATCCACGGATAGTTCCGTCTTAAAGAATTGTCTTTCTCCATCGTACGGTATTTTAAATATTGGACACATCAACGCCCAAAGTTTATGCCCCTCTAACTCTAGTAGCAAACTCGAAGAATTTAAAAATATTTTTTATGATTCACTTCTTGACGTTATAGGGGTTTCTGAAACTTGGTTCAAACCTCACTTACTATCCCAATCATTGTCGCTTTTAGGTTATAATCTTGTGAGGAATGATCGTACTGGGAACTCTAATACATCTATGAGAGGGGGTGGTGTGTGTTTATATATTTCTAAAAATCTTCGTTACAGAATTGTTTTTCGTGGTAAACACTATGGTGTATGTGAATCTCTGTTTGTTGAAATTTTCGGTAACGGTGTGTCCACCATTATTGGTGTTGTTTATTTACCAAGTGGCGATATTAAATCGTTTGAGAGCATTCATTGTGATTTATTTGATCGATATAGTAACATTATTATTATGGGTGATTTTAACTATAACCTATTTGACGTGGTGAAGTCTAGAAATTTACGTTCTTTAATTTCAAGATGTGGCCTTTACTGCGTGCACAATTGTCTACCTACACACTTTTCCCTAGCTAATAACTCCACCTCCTTATTGGACTATTTTCTCATAAGTCAAATTTCTGATGTGGTCTATAACTGTCAGTTACAGTTTCCATTTTTCTCATCACATCACAGTTTTATTGTTCTATCCATTAAATTTTCTTCTCAGTTACGTAATTCTTCCGTTATATTTAAAGACTACGGTAAACTAGATTATAATAACATAAGTTTTCGTTTCAGTCAATTTGATATTTCTCCCATCTTTAGTACGAATGATATTGACTTACAACTATCTACTCTTAATAATTTAGTTCATGAACTCCATGATTCTGTTCCAACATCTAGAACTAAATCGGTTTCGAATGATTCCGCCTGGATTAATTCTAGAGAAATTGTTCAAGCTAGATCTAACAGAGATCTTGCTTATGGTGCATATCTCAGAAACAGGTCTGATGTTAATTGGAGAGCTTACTGTAAATTACGTAATAAAACTAAATCTTTAATTAGGAAAGCTCGTCGGAAATATGGTGAAAGTTTATTTGGTGGTGTTAACAATAAGCAGCTGTGGAGTAGAGTACGTAGGCTAGGGTGTGTTGGTTCTGATAACATAGGATGCAATGAATTGAATGTAGAAGAGATTGCAGGAATTTTTTTAAGCAATCTTAGGCCTAATAATCATAGCGATTCAGTATTTGACAACTTAATAGATAGGACTGATTCATTTTTCTTTATCCCAGTTAGGGAGTACGATGTTGCTCTTGCGTTAAATTCGATTAAATCAAATTCCGCTGGTCATGATAGTATTCCTATCAAGTTTATCAAGATTATATATCCCCTTATTTCTAGTATTCTTCTTCATCTTATAAATAATATTTTCACTTGTTCTTATTTTCCCACTTCTTGGAAACTTGGCCGTATTATACCCATTCCCAAAAATGGGCTTTTTGATAAAGATAACTTACGTCCGATAAGTATTTTACCCGCTATGTCAAAAATTATTGAAAATATAATGAAAACGCAAATACTAGCGCATTTTGAGGAATGTTCTTGTATTCATCCTAGTCAGTTTGCTTTCCAGCAGAATCTCAACACTACGTCACTGCTTCTTTCCCTTACTGAATCCGTCAGGAGAAGATTAGATATACATATTAACTGCACATTAGTTTCTTTAGATCTTTGTAAAGCTTTTGACCGAATTAATCATACTATGCTTATAGACAAGCTAAATAGAATTTTTAATTTTTCTAAATCAGCATGTAAATTAGTATATTCCTACCTCTCTAATCGATCTCAATATGTGTCTTTTAACAATTGTCGTTCTAGTATAGGCTGTGTTACTTCGGGTGTGCCTCAAGGTTCTGTACTGGGTCCTATATTTTTTCTTGCTTATATAAATGATTGCATTCCGGTCTTGAGCAATAGTTTTTGTCAACCTTTTTTGTTTGCCGATGATATTTTCTTGTTATACTCATATGATTCTAGGAGTTTACACAACACGGAGATTTGTATAAATAATCACCTAGATTATATCACAGACTGGATGAGTTTCAATTATCTTGAAGTTAACCCAGTTAAAACGAAGGCATTAAACTTTAATGTCTCTAATTTAACCTTTTCTAATCCTAAAATATATATAAATGGGCAGGCTATCGTATTTGTTCAATCTCTTAAATGTCTCGGCGTTATTGTGGATTCAAAACTAAATTTTAATGATCATATTAATTTTATCGCTAATAAAAGTTGTATTATTTTAAGAAGACTCTATTCGTTAAAAGCATATACGCCGCAACATGTAAGAAATCGGCTTGCTACTTCACTCATCATGTCCCGTGTTAACTATTGCCTAGAAGTTTTTTCCGCTACTTGGTCTTGTTATGTTAATATTATCGAGGCAACCGTTCGAAAGGTAGTCCGCTATGTGTTCAATGTCAAAATTGGTGAGCATGATAGAACCTCTAATCTCCTACCCATGTTCTTAAAATGTAAATTCAAGGATTATCTAAATATACGTATTTTACTTAACTTTTACAAGGTTATTAAATCTGGGCGACCTGTTTTTCTTGCCAATGAGTTCTCTTTTATTAACTCGACGCGCAATGTTCAAATTCTTGTTCCTTTAGGACATCTAACGATTTTTGATCGCTCCTTTTTAAAAAGAGTTCACCGTATCTGGAGTTTGCTTCCAAGCGATCTAAAACTATTTTCTTACTCTTATCCCACTTATAAGAAAAAACTCCTGGATCATTTTAATAATAATCAGTTATAATTTAATTTTACGCCTTGGATATAGGGTTATATTATATTATATTGTCTTTATCATTTATATTTACGTTACGTTTTGTGGTAATATTTATATGGCTGGGGAGCCAAATCAACCAAATCAACCAAATCAACCAAATCAACTAAATCAAATAATCTACCAATTAACTATCGAAAGATAGTTATCTGTATTCTGGTTTTTAAATAGACTTTATTTTTACTTCATATGTATGTTTTTTTACTTAAAATGCATATATTTTGTTTTGTTATATTTATCTTTTCTGTATACTTACATATGTAGAATATTGATATTTCTTTATGCATAGTTTAATTTGTACAATACATATTTTATTGGCCATGGAGGCTTCATTGTATTGATATTAATAAAATAAATAAATAAATAAATAAAATAAAAAATAAATAAATTTGGCCCTTCAGATCAGACAACGTTCAAGCCAGTCGTGGTGGTCATATGCCAAAAGTCATATATAAACAATTATGCCAGAATACTAACTTTCGAATAAAGTAAATGTCGTGTTAATTTGAAAAATTCATCTTTGCTTTGTTCCACTTTAAAAATATATAGTTGGGGTATTCAAACGGTATGCTATCAAGTCATATTGTCTTAAAGTTTTGATATTTTACAATAGTTTAAAAAAATTGTTGTTGTGCTTCAAAGAAAAAAAGTTATATAATAACAAGACTTTTTAAACTGTGTTTATAGTTTTGTCATAAACAGTAGAATCCTGAGCCGGGCGGTCGAAACTCTTTAGTGAAGCCGTTGATATAATTAGCAAGTCGCAGTCATTAATTTTGAAATATTTTTGAAATTACTTATTTTTCTGCTTTCTCTAGCAGCTGATTCAAGTTTAAAATAGCACACTCAATTATGAGCGGATGCTCACAACAGTACTATTTTTCGTTTTATTTTTTAAGACATATGACTTTATAACTACCTTGTGAATACCCTAAGTATGTATGTATGTAGATCCATAACAAAAAAACCCTTACACAGGCTATTTTCTATTTGTTCAAATTACGGGCATAGGTGTATGGTGAAACGACAATAATATTTTTCTTATATTTATTTATATTGCGAACTATGTATGAGTCTTATTGAAGTTTGGCTGAATTCCAAAACGCAGTTTGCTTTGCATTACAAATTTTCAACATCTTCCCTTATGCACTCCTTACAATTTTGACAAAGTTTTTTGCTTCCAGGACATTAATACAGCTGTAGACACTCATTTGGAAGTAGAAGATATTATCAAAAACCTCATCTTTGCTTTCAGGAAAAACTTGAAATTTTGTGTTGCAAAGCAAAATGCGTTTTGGAATTCAGCCTTTATCTATCGAAAAGAAAAATTTCAAAAAAAGTGTTAAAAACAGTTTGTGACCTGATGTATCAAATCTTCCTCCAACATGCTATACATACTTACATATATGTATATAAATAAAATCTCTTTATTTTCAAGCAATTATATTAAAAGAAAACATACCAATAGAGTAACTCCTCAGTCGTGAATCCTAAGCTACTTCTTGACGCTCCTATGGTTGTAGGTGTTGCTGTACATATTGTAGAACTTTCGCTCGAATTTGCTGCTCGTGCGGCAGATATTTGTTTTTTAGTTTGCTGTTCCTGTTGTTGACATAATGTGGCCAATCCATTGAGAAGAAAAAGACGTTTTGTGTCGCGTGTCTCGCGGCAACACAATAAAGTGTAAATATCGTAACAGTTCTCTTTATCTGATTTCTTTGAATCCAGACGATAATAATCTTCAGAGTCATGGGACACTGCAAAAGTAAAAGAAAAAAAAGGAAATATTTAAGTGAATAAAATATATGTGCATCCTGTATATCAACATTTATTTATGTAAAGGGACTTTCAGTTAAAATGGTCCACCCCTGAGCGACAACTTTAATGCACAAAAGAGTTGATAATATATGTCATAACCGTCCTAATAAAAATAATAGTGGGATTGCAAAATGAAAAAAAGAGAAACCAAAAACTTTTGTTTAATAACGGTGAAACAGTTCTAAGACTAGTTCTGGAGCAATTTTTTTCAAAGCAAAACCGCCGAATAAAAAGTTGGTAGTAAAAAGTGGGCCGAAAGAAACCAATTGTACGATGGCGAGTATAAAGCATTCAGAGAAGCTAAATATGTGGCATATAGGGCCAACTCGAAGAGCGTTGTTGATTCGTTGTTAAGGGGAAACCTCCTTTTTCCGAAGAAAGAAAGGAGAATTTAAAGGACAGGAATGCGTGGTGATTGAGTTATAAAAGAAAAGAAACGAAACCAGAAAATGTTGCCAGCGCATTAAACATTAAGTAAAAGAGAGAATAAAAATCGAAATCTGGTGACTGGCTTATTAGCGGTTGAAGAATCGCTTGAGGAATATAACCCGCAACCAATTATAAATGATGTAGATTAATGTCCCCGCCTTTGCCCAGATTAGATCGAAGCAGAAATTGACCGGCTTAAGAACAGGTACATTGCCACATGTGCAGACTTTACTTACTTACTTAAGTGGTTATTACAATATATATTTCCAATTAGCCAAATGTGTAATCGATTTCCAGGTACTTCGATCTTTTGCGCTTCTTCTTAAATTTTTGACACCAAACTTTCAGATGTCCTTCTTCACTTGATACTTCCATCAGAGTTTCAATATTTTCCTTCTTGCGTGATCCGTACCAGGTTTGCATTCAAATGACTTTTAAGATGGAGCACTTTTATCCATTCTCCAATCATGACCTACGTGGGCTTTGAATTTTGATACGCGTAACTATGTATATCAATGTAGGCAAACAGCTCAGGGTTCATACGACACCGGTATTCTTCGTCAACGCAGATTGGTTCATAGATTTTCTCAAGAATTTGTTTTTTGAACACTTCCCGCACTGCCTGGTTGACTTTTTTAATAACCCATCAAAAAATTACAACTCGTCAGTGGCAGTTGTTTGGTTTGGTTGTAATTATGATACCAAATTTCACATTACAAGAAAAGTAGATTAGAATTGAAAACAATAATAGGGGGCTTTAATTTAAGAAGTGATATTGTTTGTTTGTGGCGGTGCCGAGGAAAATTAAATCGTTGACTATTTCAAATTTGCAGTTTCTAACTTCCACTGCCTGCGTTAGTCTTTAGGACATCTTGTGCGTTGATATTGTCAACTTGGGTTTGTCTGCATTTACTGCCAGCTGGCTGATCCTTTTTTGACTTTTTCAAAGGTGGTATTTACTGCTCGTAAGGTTCGCCCCATATTGTCAATATCTTCGGAGTCAATGAGTAACATGTGCTGTTTAGTGTAGAGTGTGCCAGGTCTATTCACATTTGCGTCTCGTATAACCTTTTCCAAGAAGATATTGAAAAGATCAAACGAAAGGATGTTCTCTCCAATCTCAACTGAGGATTGTGTATCAGTAAAGGTCATCCTGCAAATCCGTATTAGGTTTGCTAGGATGCCAAACTCAGACATTGCTTCAAACACCTTTGAACGTATGGGTATTTTTCTGGATTTGCCAGGTCTAAAGATGCAATGTTTTGGTTCAATTATTTCGTCGACTCATGATTTTAATCTTTCACACAACACCAATAGGAAGGAGACTTATTCCTCTGTAATTGGTTCTTTTATGTGCACAGGACATAAAACACTCAGGTTCCAGTTTTTGGGTACCTGTATTATCTTATCGCCGTTAATGTCGAATGCTAATAGACGTGAACAATTACTTTTCCATATCCTCAGCACACTATCTGTATTAGCCACCAGAATTTCTTCTTTATAATTGCAGGACAATGTGCCTAACCTTTTTCCTCTCCCCTTTTCCCTAAATACTTTTTCTTCGCATGATATGTTGCAACTTCCGCATTCTTCTGATCCTACCATGGGTTCATTGGTTACAGAAAGCAAGTATGGGTATTGCGACTTTTTCCATACAATTGGGAATGATTTGCTGCAACATTATCGGGACAAGGAGTGGTTACTTTAAGCAATTGGGTCAGTCAAGTGAATTAAGACGTTGCTGTTTAATGTGTCAGTAATCGTACGTCTAACACTCTGGATTAATGTCTTCCGCCTATCACAACATGACAAGTGAAGACTTTAGTACCACATTTTAATCAGTTTAACAAACGTATTTAAAAGGCAAAGATGGGTCTAAATTTTACTTAATTGGGACATGCATTTCATTATTTCAAGCACCAATTACAGAGAGTATTTCTTTTTTGCAATGTTTTTATAAATATATGTATAAAATTAAAGTAGATCAAAAACTGTATTTAATAACTTACCTTTGGTACGATATTTATTTCGTTTGCCATATCGCCAACTTGAGGCCATTGCTGAATTTATAATATTGTTAAAGTTGCTCGTTCTTAATTTTATTTTTAAATTACAATAAAAAGCCAAAATTTTAAACTTATATTTCAAGCAGGGTTGTATTAGTTTTTTTTCTTTATCATTATTAGACAATAAAACTATATCAAAATATTTCCGCAGTCGAAGCAATTTTTATGGTTTAGTATCTAAAATGATTTAAAAAGTTATAAATAAACTAAATCAGAAAAACTTAAAACAAAATTTCTACCTACTTGTTAACTTCTATTATATAAACTACAACTAGAAATTGGCCCGTTACTTCGTAAAAGCGCAACTTTTAATATTAACTCAAACAATGTGCTAAATTCGAAAAGGCCATTATGGGTATAAAAGAGTAAAATTTGCATGATTTTGTATATAAACAGTGAAGAGTCTAAAATTTTCTAGTTTAAAGTTACCAAAAGTATGAAAAAAATAAAGAAAAGGATACAGACAAATTAGGGCCGCTTAATTCGGTCCTTTTGTGTTACTTGGAGAGGAGAAAAGGTGGAGATAAAAACCCCTACATTTTCCCCGGAGTCGCCTTTAAGCTATATCTACACCATCTGAGTTCTCAAATGAGTCTTAGTTGTGAAACTCAGGTGATAACTCAGGTAGTGTAAATATAGCTTTAGATAAATAATATGTATTACAGACCTCCATTAGTGTTCCCTCCCAAACATATTCTTAAAACATACTTACCCCCTAAGGGCAGTTGGGGAAATTGTAATAAGTCCCCCCCCCCCCCCCCCCTACATCTGCCAGGGTGCCCGTGAATAGGTCAAATGCAGGTCTTACCCCCAACTAATTTTTCCTTGCAAACATTTGCCTAGAATATACTAACACGCTATCTTCACCCTTTAAAAGGGTTCCGTACAAAATTTGAAAAAAGATTCGGCTCAGCCGCATATAACGCTCTTACTTGTTTTTATTTATCTTGCTACAAAATAAAACCTTTTTATTCAAAGCGTCCCAGGTATCGTCCTGGATAACAAGTTGTCTTAGGGAGGTCTCTGGTTGTAGGCTAGAAGATATCATAGGGCTAGTGTTTTTAATTTCCCGATTTTTTTTTTTTTTTTTTGTTTCTCAAACTTAAAATATTCCCGGAATCCCGGGGCCAAATCGTCGCATTCGATTCGAATCGAAATTTCAAAATTCTTATTAGAATTCCTATACCTAAAGCATTGATAACTCGATCGATCGAGTGAAATTTCGATTCGAATCGAATGCGACAATTTGGCCCCAGATCTATTGAAATAAACACAAATAAATTCACTTCGAGATGACAAAAATAATATTTTAGAAGATAAATTTTAACCTCAATTGCAATTGTAATCTTAAACACCAGATAGAAATTATATATGCATATGTACATATGTACTACATACATATGTATATGTTTACGAATCTATAAGAATCTAAGTTTTTCTTACATTTTTAGCAGTCCTTCCAAATTTTGCTGTTCAGCGAAGTCAATTGAATTCACTTGTGCTTGGCCTTTACTTGAAATTATTTTGCGCTTAAGAACACGCCGCGCATAGGCATAATTTTTAGTCTAATCATAAATCAATGTTTGAGAAAATGTCGTAGACTTATAGAAAAACAGGTTCTAATTGTTTTTGGATATCTTTAAGACAAAAGTAAAGTCAAATTCAATTCCGGTTTACCATCTGGAGACGAATCAAGTGACAATGACTTATTGACGACAGTAGGGACAAAACTTTGAATTTATAATAAGACAGGAACGACAAATACGGGCATAACTAGAACTAGAACTGAGCGTTGCATCAACGAACAACTTGCTTTTTTCATGAAATTAAAAATTCCTCTTACAAAAGCAACAAGGTACAAATTTTTGAAATGCTGTTTTGGTTAAATATTTGGTATTTAGACTTTAACTGTAATTGGATACAAAATAGGTTGGTCGCTACGTTTCTTTTTCGAAAACTTTAATAAATCTAGAGCAAAAAGTAAAGTTTAATATAATAATATATTTATAGAAAAAGTAATAATATAATGTATCTGGGTTTTTTTAATAGACAGAAAGTTAAACTCGAATGATCATATTCAATACATATTTAAAAAATATTGGAAAGAAAATTGGTTTCTTTAAAAGAATGAGAAATAAAGTATCTGTAATTACGGCAATAAACATTCGTAATATGTATTATGATTAAAGCTTATTTTAAATATGGATCGACTATTTTATACACATGTTGCACGGATAACCAATTGACAAGACTTCAGAAATTAGAAAATAAAGCAATGCGCTTAATTCTAAAATTCAATCGGTATACCTCAATAGGGTTTATTTTGGACACGCTGAAATGGTTAAATGAAATGGTTCATTTGTAAGGAAAATGAAAATCGGAGATGCGCCCGAGTATTTGATTGAACAGCTGAGATATGTTAGGGGAGTGCAACCGTATAACTAAATAAATAAATAAATAAAATAAAAAATGTTTCAACCATTTTCAAATTATTAAAATTTATTTTTATAATTAAGCCATTAAAACTACGGAATTTTAAATAATTATTTTGTATAGCTGGATAAGAAAAAATTGTTTTATCTTTATTATCAAAGATGTGGGGTGCATAGGTAATAGGCAATGTTTGCTTTCTTATGATTTGACGGACAAAAATATTTTTACATTTCTTACATTTCTTACATTTTACATTTTCTTGTTTTTTCTATTCTGCTTTTTTTCTTCTACTTTTCTGAAGGGATTCACATACAGCCTTCTGGGTGAAAGTGGCAAACATCTTATGTCACTAGCTTTTGCAACCAACCTAACCTTACGTATTTCTTAAATACAATAAATATCCCATTACCTTCAACAGAACTTTAAGAACAACTTTTTGTTCGCTGGGATTGTTATGATAGGTATAGTCTTAAAACCCAACAATTGTGTTTTTTTATACAAATGCGTTTATGCGTTGGTCTCACAATCACGCCTAACGGCTTAACTGATTTTGGATAAATTTAAAACAAGTACATATTTATCGATTTGAAGGGGGAAATGGAAATTGTTTTATTAACCAGTACATAAAAACATTATTGAAGAAATGTCGATTCTTTCATTTGAACTAGAATTGCAAAAATAAATATTAGGCTTTTTCCTGACAAAGGTGATATACCTATTCCATTTGGTGTTACGTTACTTTTTGCAGGAATACCTGATACCTATGTCGGGGTTTCATTTGCAATCGTTACATCGATTAACCTATCCTAGATTAGAAAAAAAAAGGCATGCATAACTAGATATGTAGGTATACTTAAATTTTCTGCAATATAAGCAACAATCTCCTTATGAGTATAAATAGGGACCATTTATTATTGAATTACTCCATCCAAATATTATATGCATTTAGTGAGTACCGAAAGAATTTATTAATCTGCAAATTAACCGAAAAATGGTTGCATAGGAAAGAATGTGTTATTTTTAACTTTTGTATAGGTATATTATTTCTAATATACATATATATACTTTAATTATTTCTGCAACACCACTATAGGTATTTCTTGAATTACATATTTTGTGTTCTATGTAGTATTATTTATTTTTTCACTTTTTATACTTTTACTTCTTTTGTAGAACTTTTTATTTTTTAGTATACAAAATATGGCATCACATTTTCCCCGCTTTCATCATTTCTTTCATTACATGCATCTTTGTTGGTACTACTAGTTTTTCAATATTTTCCTAAAACCTCTGTAGATATATTTTTATTAATACAATCACTTTATTACCATGATAACATTTTTTAAAGCTTTTATACTGTTAAATATCCATCTATAACAAACATTATTATTATTGTTATTATTTTTGATGGTTGTCTAATAGGTTTCTATTACAAACAAACAATGTACACATGTATTTACATATGTACATTTGATTAGAAAAAGGTGTTTGGTACATCCATTCATATTTATGTATATATTTATAACATTTATTTATATATTTAGTTATTGCTGATTATTTTTTATATCTTGGAATTTTTTAAATATAAATGTAAACGCACGTAGGGCATAAAAACATACATACAAAAAAGTTGTGTAAATATTTTCACTTAATATATGACACGAACGCCGAAGCTGAAACCCAGCCAAATATTTACTAAATAGTGGTACATTATTTATATCGCGTTTATCATTTACGGTTCTAATCATGTAACTTTTTGTTCTTGGTTTAAAGAAATATGTTATTTATTCTTTTTTGCAACAATTTTATATTATTTTTAACTTTTTTAATTGTTATATGTACATATGTTGGTTTTTCCTCAACAAAAATGTTGCGCGTGCAAGCTTTTCGTCCCGTTTTCTTTTTTCGTTTTCTGACGTTTTGTCGTATAGTTTTTTATTTGTTGCACGGTCCATTTTCAAAACAAAATTGTGTTAGGCATTAATCGTGGCACAATTAATTAGGTATTCTTAGTGGCCACGTGAGTTTATGTATCAGGTGCTTGTGATTCTACAACAAATTGTGTTGAGTAATATTTTCGTTTTTATTGTGGTTTTCGTTGGCTCTTGTGTCCAAAAAGTATTTAAAGTCTCTTGTACCAGACGGCCAATTAGGATTTTCAAAATGTTTGTTAAACAAATTTTTAAATTACATTCAATGCTTGCTTTAACTTATGTATATCTTCAAATCTTCTTTTTCGTTATAAAAAATAAATAAAAACAAAATGTGAAATCAGCTAAGTAATAATATGTAATATCAAATCCGCATTAAATATTCTCAATATACAATAAATATCTATGAGATTATGCAAAACTAAGTAGTATGCCAAAATTATTATTGAACATCTTGACTAGACAAATTCATGCCCAGACAAACGTCAAACTCAGTATATAAAAAGCCAGTATAAAAATACCGGATTTTTTTTGATTGGGTTTTGACATATGTCTGGGCAAATTTTTGTCACCTCAAGACGTACAGTACATTTGTTTTAATTGGCTTTTTTATTTTTTCACTTTTTTTGTCTGCCAATTTCTTAGATTTTTTTGTGTTTTTACTTTTTTTCTTGTTGTACAAACAATATATGAATTTAACAGCTTGTGTTAAAAGATTATTACTTAGCAATGTATTATGATACTTTTTGCTAAATATGTATTTGAATACATATTTATACGGTCCACACGTTAATATCTAATGTTGGCAATAGAATTTGAAAGTTGCCACAGCAATAATTGCCTTGCTTGTAGTTGGGTAGTTATAGAACAAAAAAATTTGCCAAGCTAAGTTGGAAAACATATGGCGAAAATAAAAATCAGCTGATAAGTTATTTCTACCTTTTAATATACCTCATGGTGAAATTATGTGTATCAGGTGGTGTTACGAGCACAGCTGACCTACTGTTTATGTGCATAAATCGAGGCTGGGTAGTCAAAGTTGTTTACTTCTACATATCTTTTTTTGACAACTGAGCCAACGAAAACTACAACAGCAACGAAAATTTTATATACCAAATTTTGTTGTGGAATCACCACCACCTGATACATTATTGCGCCATGATATACCTTGTTCTAGGTCAAGGAAGAATAAGAAGGTGGGGTCGTCCCTACAACCACTTCCTGTATAATTACTTTTATTTCCGCCATATGTTTTCCAATTTGGCTTGGCAATTTTTTATCTTCTATAATACATGCTTAAATTTTACAAGTTGTTGGTTTAGGGACGTGGTCACCTTCAAGGTATATTCAACAAGATAGGGACAACTGATCAGCTGACTTCTATTTCTGCCATATGTTATCTAGCTTAGCTTGGACACTTGCTTATGTTGTACAATGGTTGTGTATACTGTGGGTATGTGTGTTCGCTACATTTTCGACAACCAAGCTGGAATTAGCAACAACAAAATACATGCTGAAATTTTACAGGAAGTTGTTGTTTTAGGGACGTTCCCACCTTCTTATTCCACCATGGTCACCTTCCTATTCCGCCATGTATGTTTGTAAATAAATAATAAGTAGAGATGCCAGTTTAATTTATTAAAACCAAAAAATTTAGTTTTTCGTACATTTTTGCAACATTATTTTGTCGGTTGTTTAAATTTTTGGAACAAATTTTATATGCCCAATTTTTTTTTAAATTATTGCTTATTAATAATTTGCCTTAATCTTAATATCTTAAAAACTATTTTCTTATAAAAAAAAGACTGCCTTATTAATAAACAAATATGTATGCTAACGAACGAGTTGTTATCTTTTCCCTTACTGAAATTTGCACACAAAATTGTTAGCAGCTTAGTTAGCGCAAGTTTTTGTTGTTAAGAATAACGCTGGTATATAGTCATACAGTTGGCTTTAAAGATATTTTTTGGTGCAACCTTTTTACCTTTATTCATAATACTAAAAGGGCTATTTGACAGATATCTATTGAAATATAGTCAAATAATGCCTTAATAAACATACTATAGTTATTATGAATATAGCCATATATGTATATAACTGCATATTACCCACATACTTTTTTTGAGTTTTAAGTTGTTTAATAAAACATTTAAAATAAAACTTGTTTAAAATAATCACAAATATAATACAGATGTTGTTAACAGCAATCAAGTTTTTGTGATCAATTAAAAAAAATTAAAAAACACATTGAACATTTTTACAGCTATTTGTCTTTAAATCGTTTGTTTGATTACAAGATTTGATAACATTACAATAAACAAAACTTAAATTAGACAATACGCAATATGCCTGCAATTTTAACGAATAGATAACTGTTTGCGTTAGTTAGGTACTCTCTTTACCTATTAGTTAAAACTATATAGAAAATCTTAGTAGACAGGGAATACCTACCTGTTGAGATTACGAAAATTATAGATAACTGCAAACACGTAGAAATATATTTGTTGAAATTACGGGCATTAATTAACATAACTATATAAGTTAACCTAAATGCTTTAAAAAAAGGTATATTTGTATAAAGATTCATTATTGTAAAGGGAAGAATTTAACAGAGTTCCAAAAACGTCGTGCTTACTTTAAAAAAGTGCTTTTGATAAAATCCTATTTTAACAGCAGTAAAAGATATTTTAAAACCATGCGTTTGAAAGTTTTTTGTTGAGAAAAATCTTTCTTTTATCCATTAAGCTTCTGTTCTGGTAGATATATAAATATGTATAAACATTTTTGTCAAGTATTTCAGTTTTAGCAATAAGATCCAATTACACTAATTGATATCGATTCTGATACTGGATCAGGAGCCGAAATGGGTTTCCAATACCATGAGTTATAATTTACTAAAGAAAACACATCAAAAGTAAAGATAAGCTCAATTTGAAAACATGTTGCAATATAATTTTGATATGATTAACTCACATACAAACGACTGCGGTAAGCGCATTGATAACGTTTGGCAGCGTTGACGGCACTCACCAGTAGGCCTTAAAATAATAAATCGAGTCCCTAGAGATTGCTGAACGTATACATTAGTACATTCTGTGTCTGGTAGTGTATATGATTGTGCATGTGGTGTGTCTATAGCCATATACCGCTCTAATGCCAAACTGCTTGGTAAGGTGGATGGCCTAGCAATTAACTTTCGGAGAAGACGAACAGGCAACATTCGATTGCAACGCCATAAGTTATGAGTTTCTCCATTAACAGTTTGATTAAAATGCTTAAAGAGTTCTCCAAGGTTGGTCACATCACGGTTGGTGGAATGTACACGGTACGCGTCACGCTCAAAAATATCTTTATTATTTAAATACATATTGTAAACATCTTTAAGTTCTATGGGGCTTTGACTAATCTGCAATTAAAATTTTTATTATGTGTATGTTTTAATGTATGTATGTATGTATGTATACATATATATGCATATATGTATATATGTATGTACGCACAACTTCTTGCTATTGACAGTTCTTTTTTTGCCACTTACTTTGAATACAAAAGGTACATACTCCGAAGGTATTTGCTTAAAAATAACACTTTTTATCCCATTATTTTGTTGGACATTTATGCTTGCTGCATTTTCACTTTTGAACTTTAGTGTCAAATCCAAAACAGACTTTACATTAGAACAAGGCGAGCAGCTTATATCATCGACTTGAAAGAAGGGATTCCCCATTAAACATGATTCGTCGTAAAGTTCAGTAAGACGAGGAAACCTTTCTAGTAATGGCAATGTTATTCGTCTCCACATACGCATGCCGGGATAAACCATAGATCTAACGCTTCTCTCTGCAACAGATGCTGAAGTTTCATGACGATATACAAAGATGCAGAGGATTGCCAATAACAGGAAAAACAACCAATATAATATTCGTCGCCTTCGATCCAAAATTTGATTGAGTAATTCAATTTTTAAGAACGTAAGTAGTGAAAAATGTATGTACTCAGTGGTTTCGGACGATTCCGAATCTGCTGAAATATTACTTGAGTTTTGAAAGTATTGAAAAAGCACAAAATTATCAAACACAAACGGGCGTAGCTCGCACGATTTTTCAGCAGAGGCTCGAAGTTGTTTTAGTGCAGTACTATACCTAACTAACACTTGATGTCTTGTTTTAATATGCGGCCCATAATTTACTTCTTTGTTATCCATTTTTAAAAATAGTTTTGATTGATTAACAGATTTCTATAAATTTTTTTAGTAAAGTTTTTTGTTATAATATCCTTTAGTCTATCCGAACAACTGTATTCCATTCTTTATTTAAATTTTTAAAATTTTCTAAATTTATATTTATTTTTTATTTGTTGGCACTTAAAATTTTAATTTTTATTTCTACCATGGCACAAGAACAATAAGTAGTCTTGGGAGCTCAGCTGATTGCATGGTGCAATTACCTTACATTGTATTATCCATGGTACAATTACCTTACAAGGCAGTATCGATTCAACAGCTGACTATTTTATGCTCGAGTTTTTCCACTCTCTAAATCTGTAAAACAGAAGATAGAATTTGTGAGTTTTTGTTTCTGACATTCTACACGCAATTTATTCACATTTTTTTCTGCAAATAATTTGTGTTTTTTTTAATATGCTATATATTTTGACATTACCTGTACGAATTTTTCGCCCTGATTTTGCTGCGTTCACCTTGTATGAATTCGCCTTGCGAGTTCCAAGGTTATTGTACCATGGTAGTGATTATATAACTATTGCATACATACATACATACTTATTTATTTTTTAGTTCTTGCAGCAATCAATGCTTCAATTATTGTTAAATTTATTGATATGCGAGTATTTAACTTGACTATTAAACGTATATTAGATTGTGTTCCTGGTGAAAAAAGGTTAGGACTGTATCGATTTCTACCGGTGTTTTTTTGCTTAGGAGCTGCCCTAGAATTTTCTATGATAAACTGGACAGTTGGAGACACCAATTTTTGTAAACAAAACTATGTACATACATATGTAAGTTAAAATTTAACTACACAGCTTTTTTTTCAGATCGTACTTTTAAAAAGCGGCAGGCGAAAATTTTTGTCAAAGAGCAGCTTAACCATAAAACTTGTCCGGAAGCAAATTAATAACGGCTAAAATGCCTGCAGGCGTATCTTGGGGACAATATCTCAAATTCGCGACGAGCGCATTACTTTCTATGATGGCTGGTTCACAACTTGTACATTTATACTATAAACCACTGCAAGATCTAGACACATACATTCAACAAGAAATGAACCAAGTCGAGTCGACGCCGAAAATAAATTCTGCTGAAGTACCAAATGCATATGTACCAGCCATTAAATAGCTAAAACTACTTGAATTTTTATCATCGCTATAATTGAATTTTAATATACATACATAAGTACTTACATACTTTTTCTTTTGAATCTTTTCATTGTATTAAATAAAGACATTGAGGGTGGCTTTGCCTAATTTTATTTAATCGAATATAAAGGCATAAACTGATTATTTAGGATACAACAGTGCTGTCAGATGTGGAAGAAGATGCGTATCTCATCCGAACAATTTTAAACTATTGCGGGCTTGCTGGCAGATGTAATGCGAACGGCGTTGGATGGGTCTGTACCAGGCTCATCGTATGGCAAAATCACCACATAAGATTTGACTGGGCGTTTTCAGTTGTGAATGGTGGTAGAGGCAGACTATGCGAGTTATGCTCGAGTGCACATAAGATCTTAGCTAAATGCTGTCTTAAAAATTCTAGTTAGCCCCAGGGAACCAGGAGAACTTACCTAGAACTTGCTTGTGGTAAAGTAGGACATATCGCCAAGATATGTCGTAAAAAAACCAACCAGATTTCAATTGAGGAAGAAGGCGGTGAACTAAAGGAACAATTGGACCAAATTTATGGATCGGGCAAATCGAGAGCAGTGGGTCGAAAACTTTTTGACGTCTTTATTAGTGGTTCGTGTGTACAAAAGGAGCTGGATACAGTGCGTGTGAAGAAAAGCAACTTTAACAAGTTATTGAGTGGCTTAAATAATTTTTTAGGGAGTCAGCTGGTAAGCTGACGGAGCCTCCGGTGAAGGTGCATAAAAAACCGGAAACAAGACACATTTTTGCACGTGCGAGGGAGGTACCGCTGGAACTGAGGGAAGCGTACGCTTCCCATGAAATTTGCTGTCGGTGTTTATGAACGGGTAGAATTCTCGGAATGGGCGCCCACAACGCATGTAGTTTCGAAAAAGGATGGTAGGAAACGCTTTATTGGGAATAACAAACCTACGTTAAATCATCAAACTATTATTGACGAGCATCCAATACCAAAAGCCGCAGACTTTTCAACAAAACGCTACGGTCTTTGCCCATTTAGATGTGACAGATACATGCACACACCTTACCATTGGTAAAGAATTTGCCCACGTTTTAACTTTGAACACATACATATAAGGCCACGACGCGCGGTATATGGAGCAGCAAACATGCCGGAAACGTGGCAAAGGAAGATAGAATCGGCAATTAAAGGAATTCCTAACGTCCTGAATTTTTTTTACGACTTTTTCATTTTCTAAACCGCTAAAAAAAATAGCCATATCGCCGAATTGAAAATTACGACGCCAAACAAGTTTTTAAATCACCAGATCTGACATCCCTGGTTCCAAAAATATTTTAATTTTTTTTTCAATTTTTACAATTTTCAAATATTTCGTGCAAGAAGAATAATTCTCTCTCAAAGTCGCTCTCATTTACTCAATGTTTGCGTACCGGAACCAGCGTTGCCGTTGGGTTACATTTGTTACGTTTTATGTAACATTCTGACCCTTTACGTAACATGTATAATTTTAACGGGTTTGGTCTAATTTTTGTAACTTTTTGTACTAGACGTACAATAAGGTATAATTTTTGGTGTAGCAGATATTTTTAAGCACTTTAAATGTGCATTGTTATTAGGACATTATATACAAAGTTGTTTTTACACGAAGCAACTTAAAACGGGGAGCTTCATTGTGATGGGTGTGACCATTTAATTCACATTTTTTGTTATAAATCAAAAATTTTTAATTATAAATTATAAAAAGGTAATAACTCCTTAGGATGGTAGAAAAACGAAATTCAATAAACTTTTTGTTTCAGTGGTTTTCATTCAGCTGCCTTGTGTTTAAGTGCACTATAGGTGTGATATATGTTTTGAATGCAGATGAAAACGATAAAGATTGCGGTATGTATAAGCCACCACAAAATTCATAAAGTTTTGGCAGTTGGCTAAAAACTAATAATTTAAGACTTAATGAAAAGAAAACTATAATCTTGGAAGTAAACAATATAGGCAATAATGACACATTTGAAATAAATGGCACACAGATCGGTGAAGTAGACCATATAAAATACCTCGGTTTTATTATTGATAGTTGAAATTTAATGAGCACATACAAAAAAATTGGAAAAAAATTTTGTTTTTAAAAGAATTAAAAAAAAAAAAATCACGAACACGACCCTTAAGCCCCACTAAGAATGTGAGTTAGCTATTTTTTATTCATGCTGCAACTCAACACAATTAGAGAGAATGCAGAAAATTTGGAACCAAGCAATGATGATAATTAGAAAGGTTGACTGATACGCATTAAGTAATACTAGATGATCTTAAATGGTGTAATATCAAACAAAGTCTTCAGTTTAACACATTAAAATTCATTAGAAAAATGAGGAAAGGAAATGCAAAAGTATACTTTATGAGCAGATAAAAAATGTTCGATACTGTCAGCATTATGGATTGGAAATGCTTACCACATTCGAATTGAGCGGGCTGCATCAACACAAACGCTCAAATGCAGTTCTACAATGGTTTATTACTGTTTCATGAGTTACCAAATATATAATACAAAAAAAGAAGAGGATAATCAATTTAGAAGAAAATGTATTAACTTTGTAAAATTTAGTACAAATATCAATAAATCTGTGATGCTTATTAAATAATTTGTTTTAAACAATTATGATTATTAAAGTATTAATAATATGTACTACTAAATAAATAAAAATAAAATTTGAAAAATAAATTTATATTAGTTTATACCTTGACCAAAAAATTTTGAGTAAAAAGACCTGTAAGATTTGCAGAATTTACCAATTTTGTTATGCATGTCAAAATGCACTTTCGTTTTTATGCCGTAATACCAGGTCATATTTTTAGGTATATTTTAAAATACTTAGGGATTATTATTTGTCATTGAATACTACTCAATTGTAGAAAACAACCAGAATTTAAATTTTTTTGTCGTACAAAAGTAGCGTAAGGTAAAAACGGAATGTATCATATACATTTATATGTATGTATGCATGTTTCAATTTTTTTTTAATACCTAAAGCTTAATTTTCCTTAACAATCGGCGAGCTGTTATTGTTATTTTGTAAAAGATTTGTGAAGCGTTGATTAACGGAAAGAACTGAAGTCAATTCATCTGTCGGATGTTTGTTGTGAATTTTACGATGGTTTTTTAAACAGGTGGGCTGACGATAGGCCTGTCCGCAAATATCACATACGTATGGTTTTTCTCCTGTGTGTATGTATATATGATGGCGCAATGTTTTCCGCGAGGCAAAGCTTTCGCTGCAATGTGGGCACTGAAACGGTTTAAGCTTTTGATGTACTGCTCTAATGTGAGCTTCTACCTGGTACTTGCGAACGAACTCTCGACCGCAAAATTTACAAGCGACTTTTTGATCAGAGTGGACAAGCATGTGAGAGTCCAACATAAACTGTTTAGCTACTCGACGGCCACAAATTTTGCATTCGAATTTTTTCTCATCGGCATGTACCCGCAGTTTGTGATATTTGAGTGTATATTGAGAATGAAAAGATTTTTTACACTCTTCGCATTCCAAACGGTCTTTAGGTAACAGCTCTTTACGCTTTAAGTCTTCTTCAGTTGGATGACGAGTTTTCATATGGTACCGCAAATTAGAACTCTGTTTGAAAGTGGCTCCACATTGCTCGCAAACATATTGATGTGATGCTTCCATGTTTAAATGTTTTAAACGTACATGCCGTTGGAGTGTTATCAGGTTACTATATTTTTTATTACATCCAGGCACACTACAATCATATGTGTCCTGCTTCCGTTCGTGTACGTCCTTAATATGCGTTGACAATCCTCCTATAAAGGAATATGCCTTATCACAGAGTTGACATTTGAAAGCTTTTTTTTGCCCTTCGTGTACTTTTCGAACGTGTGCCTCCAATGTTAGTTTATGACCAAACTTGTGCTGACATTGATCACATTTATATCTGTTTGCTAAACCTTTCTTACGTCCGCTGTTTAGTATGCAATGACGCTTCTCTTTTTTTATACTTGTTGTTGGTTGATCAAAAATTGCAGTGAACTCATTGTCTGTTAAAGCTTCATCATTAGAACGTTCTATTGTTTTTAAAACTTTTTGTGAGTGTTCTTCCAGTCCGAAGCTTTTTCTCTTCTTTCTTTTATTTTTCTTTAAGTCTTTTTCGACATTCTCTTGGTTAGGAAGTAACTCGACAACTAGTTCTGAATTAGAAAAAACAATACGTTTATCAAAGTTAACATTGGACGCCCTTAACTTTTCTTGCTCTTTAGTTTCCGTAAACGGCTGTAAAACTTTCTTACTTAGTACTTCATTGTCAGACGGGTTATCACCCTCGTCGTGTTCCGGAAATGTACTGTCCTGTAAATCAAAACTGTCATCAAGGCTTGATTTTCTTGGATGTGTGTGGTTTATTTTATATTCTTTTTGATTTTGTTCTGCAATATTTTTTCTAAATTTACGGCAGTTTGTTTTTGCTGAAAGTGCAATTCTTTCCTTATCTTTTTTTTTCCTCGGTTTTCTTAATGTTTTTAGTTTTTGTGTGTTTTGGAATGGATCTGGGCTAGTTCTATTAAGATCAATATTGTTGGCAGGGCTATCTAAAATAATTGCTTCTGTCTCCATCAACGTGTCTTTTAACTAAAAAAAAAGGAACTTATACAATTACTTTGAAAAGCATTAATCAATTATTTATTTCAAAAACTTTACAAGGCCCTTTTGGCCTTATTGCTAAGATCTCATTACATTACCAATTAACTTACAAATAAATTGAAAAAGTCATCCTTAACGCTGTTATGCAGTTGTCCCAACGCTTGATTATCTTCACATTCTAAGCAATCTTCATTAAGTTCTATTTTCGGTACATTATTAGCACTAAAAACACTATTAAGTTTTTTGGCGCTATCTAAAGCTTTGTTACGAAATTTTTCAAATGCTTGCAAGTTCTTAAAACACTCAATGCATATATATTGAGGATAAGAGCTATTGTTGCACACTTCCATTTCACTTTCTACATATTTGTCCAAGATATTTCGCACCTCTATATTTGATTTGATATCAACAAACTTGTTTGGATACGACGTCAATAAATACTCAACATCAAAAGAGTTTTCCTCTTCCTTCAGAAGTTTGCACAAACAGGTGCGGCACCTTTGTTTGGCGTTATTTTTCGTTAGAGTCATCATTGTTGCAAATTTCCATAAGGATTAAATTATTCTTTGCAAGCAGCTTACTTATTGTTTGTTTACAAACGCTAAGGAGAATTTAGAGAAAAGTCAAAAATTAAAGACAAGGCACATGTATCAGGTGGCCTTATTTAACCAGCATAACAACGGTATTTCATTGTTTTAATGTTAAATTTTGTTTATGTTTTGACGGCGGCGTCTCGACGCTGGGTGCGGGACGGCTGAAAGTACACATTAAAGACGTACACAGAAAAAAATATATTTTTGCATAAGTTGTGTGTTTTTCCAGTTTTAAGTGGGAATTGATAGGAAGACTCGTTTTCTAGTACAAGTTTATATTGGTTTTTCTCTAATTTAATGTGGTGTGAGTTAGTAAAATGAGAATATGAACAATAAATTTGTTTTCCTACGTTTTGTTGAAACCTTACAAGGTATAGTCGATTCAAAAGTGGACTCTTTTTTGCTCGAGTTTGCTCACGCGGATACCGGATTTTTTATATTATGATTTTGACATTTCTCTGGGCACGAATTTGTTTCGTCAATACGTACAATTAACGAAGTTGTGTTGTAGTTGTTGCCGTAGCGACTATTCCTTGTAAGGTAATTATACCATAAACAGATCCCAACAAAAAATTATGATTCACTATGGGTACTTTTCTTATTCTGGCTGTATTAGACAGTTTTTATATTTTTTTAATTTTATTTCATTAAATTACTCAAATTTTGCTAAAAAAATATTATAACTGCTTTGTTAATATAGAAATTAAAGTCAAATTCTATTATAAAATTTTCATTTTTTTTTGTGCATATATTTAATGAATTGTATCAATTCCAAGACAGACGGTACTTCTTATTCAACTCTGACTCATGACACTAATTAACATCCGATGCAAATTGTTTATTAAATGATTCTACTCCACAGGATACCACCAGTTTGAAGTATATTATAAAAAAATAGTGAATGTGCCTTAAGCTGCTCGTAACACCACCTGGTCCAATAATTTCACCATGGTTAGTCCAAGGCGCAATTAACAAGGTAAGCCCAAGGCGAACTCAAAAAATTAGCCATTTGCATTTCTTTTTTGTGTTTGAACGGTAGAATGTCAGAAAAATTAAAAATTTCATATAAAATAAAATTTTTTAAACGTAAAAATGCGAACAAAATTTTGCTCAATGACAGAACAAATTTATGGCTCGTCTGGTCGCTAAATATGAAAAGCTAAAAAATAGAAAGAATTTGTGCGTTCTTATTAATCTGACAACACGTATGAGGATTCCGTGTAGAACTAATTCCACCTGATATACATGCGCCTTAGACACAAAACAGTTTATTTCTTTTGCTTGTGCTACTTCTAGAAGACATGAGTTTTCTTTTTAATATCAATGTTTGTCGCGTTTGTATGCAAAACGACAATAGTTACAATTTGTGGAGTGACAAAGACCTCCTGGATAAATTTGAGTTTACAACCCGTTTAGCGGTAAGAACATATATTTGTATTTTTTTTCAAAAATATATAAATCTATTACAACATATTGTATAGAAGAGCACTAGTGCTGCCATACTAAATTAAGATCCTAAAAGAGTGCTTTTGAAAGAACATGTATGGAAATACTTAAAACCATGGTACAATTACCTTAATACCAAACATGGTAAAATATTTAACAAGAGAACGCATGGGAGAGCATGACGTCAATATACGAAAATTTAGTTAAAATTATTAACGGTAGATATATGTGTATATATTTGAAAAATAACTATAATCAGCTATTTACTTGGCCATTAAGCTGAAAGGGGCTGTTTTCATAAACGCAGTATGCTTTGCATCATGAAATTTCAACTTCTTCCCTTACACACTCCTAACAATTTTTACAACGCGTTTTGCTTCCGGGACAAAAATATAGGTGAAAGCACTCATTTGGAAGCAAAATATATTACCAAAAACCTTATCTTTGCTCTCAGGAAGAACTTAAAATTTTGTGATGCAAAGCATACTGTGTTTAGGAAAACAGCCAGGCTTTCAATTTCGAAAAATTTGAGTGTGTTGGTAAAATAGTGAGTGTATTGCAACTTGAAAGGCAAAAATTTAACGTCGTACTTTCACACGATATGTAGTTTACCATTACTTGTCACTTTTGCAATCCTCATGTAATTGCGTATGTTTTTCAAAATTGTCATGGTGTGTTAATTTATAGGGTTTGTTGTTGGTTAAGTTTGTCTATATGCATTTCATTGGTTCTTACACCAAATCATCAGTAGACTTCAACCACCCAAATTCTTAAAAAACTCATGAATATTTTCTGTCTTTATATAATAACCTCATTAAACAAAATGAGAATTACTATAAGAAAACCAAAACGTTCAAGTTTTTTTAAGAATCCAACAAACCATTATTCGCTATTCGCTTGTTTTGATTTTCTTTTTCCCCTTACATTTGAATAACCATTGGTTATTACTAAATGTATTTAAGGGGCTACCGAAAACAAAACCTTGTTGTTAAACAACAAGCGAATAGCGAATAATGGTTTGTTGGATTCTTAAAAAAACTTGAACGTTTTGGTTTTCTTATAGTAATTCTCATTTTGTTTAATGAGGTTATTATATAAAGCAGAGTACAAATTTTCTCAAGAGTGAGCGATAAAAAAACACCATTCATGAAAAATCTCGAGAGCGAAAAATCCTAAAAAAAAAATTTTCTTCTCACGTTCATAAAAGAGCGTGAAAAAAATTTTGCCAACCCTCACTCACTTATGAGAAGTTTGTCGTTTTTTTTTCACGCTCACAAATCACAAATGAAAAATAAAAACCAAATTTTATTTCTCACTCACAAATGAATGAGAAATTTCTTCTTTTCACTTTCGATTCATTCTTTTATGAGCGCGAGTGTTGCTTTAATATTTTTCACGCTTTGTAACAGAGTTGCCGGAAAATAATTTTTTAAGCGTGTGAAATTTGTACTCCCAATAAGAGTAAAAAAAATCTTGCATTTACATAAATTTTTTTTATTTTGCTAATATAATAAATAATAAATAAATATTAATAAAAAGGATTACTTTTAGCAGTATTTATTGTGAAAAAGTCATATTTATAAAAGAATTGTTTTTGTTAAGAAACTTAAATAATACATTATATTTTATGTTGTGATTTTTTAGAAATTTTATTGTCTTCACTGACACAAATTTTCATAGCAATCTTTAAAAATATTTTTGAACTATTTTCCTAAATTTTTAATTGACGTTTTCTGATAAAAAAGAAGTATTTCTTGTGTATTGTGTTCAAGGTCGTAACTGCTCTTTTTTTTAAATTTACCTTACTTTTGCTAATGGAACTCCTTCAAACTCTTAGGTTCTATTTAATTGACCTGAAAGGTAAAGTTTCAAATTGTTGTACATAAAAAGATTTGCGTGTGTATTGTATAATAACCACCACAATTTTTTGTAACAATATACCTAATACCTAAAAGGATGACGGACAGGCAGGTATAAAATACCTTTCAAATTAGTGGAAAATCCCAAACAAAATGAAATGATGAACAATAATCTCTAATGGTGGTAAAGCGGAATGCAATTTTTTCCAATCCTTTTAAAATTTGCATGAGTGTGTGTAACAGCTCTATTTTTTTGCAATATAAACATTAAATATTTGTAAACGAACCTTATTTGGATTTTAAATAGCGTGAAGTGAATAACAATCAGTGCCTAAAAGACAATTTAATTTTGAAAAATATGTGTTGTACGATGAATCTTCAAAAAAAGTATTTGCTTAATAGAATCGTGCAAAAAGGAACTTAGTGAAAGACATTACAAACTACTTCACAAACAAGATATACAAAGTAATGATGAAAGTGATGGTGACGATGCTTTTGTTTGTCACTGGAGTAATGCTTCCCATTTTTGTAAAACCTTAACCGCATATTTTTATTACTAAAATCATTAAATCGGATTCATTGAAAAATTCAAATGAAATGAAGTTAAATAAATGCAAATATTTTATTATGAAAGCAAGAAAATAAAAAAAAGTAGTTAAAAACCACAACGTATAACAGTTTTTAATTTATTAAAAACATGTTTAAATAAAAAATTATTCCTACTTTTTTTAAGCATTTCAAAAATTATGCGACAAAATTTTACATACGGCAGCACCAGTAACATGACCAAAAAATTGTATGTGTACACATTTATGAATGCTTCGCGAAAAAATTCATTTATGATTTCTCACTTATGAGAAGTACTCGAATTTGATGCTTTTCATTTATGTTCGTGAAAAAAAAAATTAAATTTTTCTTTTCACTTCTCACTTATGACTGGTGAAAAAAAATTTTTTTTTTCTCACTCGAGAGTGAGAAGGCACAAAATGTTTTTTAAAAACTCATTCATTAATGAAAAATTGCTGTAGTAAACACAGCGCTCACACTCGTTCTCACGAATGAGAAGTGAGTGAGCAATTTCGAACTCTGATATAAAGACAGAAAATATTCATGAGTTTTTTAAGAATTTGGGTGGTTGAAGTCTACTGATGATTTGGTGTAAGAACCAATGAAATGCATATAGACAAACTTAACCAACAACAAACCCTATAAATTAACAAGAAAATTGGGATTAAATCCTAAATAATATTTTAAAAATTGTCATGGTTTGTTATATATGCTTTCACACGTCCGCATGTAATTCATTACATCTGACACAAGGTGAACGCAGGGCGAAAAATTCCTACAGAAAATGTCAAAAAACACTTATATGGCATCATTAAAAAAACAAATTATTTGTATATGGCAGGGTACACTTATCAGGTAGGAGCGATTCTACAAAAACAACTAAAACCGTCATAAGAATGTCAAAGACTAATAGCAAAAACTCACAAAATCTTTCTTCTTCTTTTTAAGCCTTTCTTACGATACTACCATGGTGAAATTATCGTACCAGGTGGTGTTACAAGCAAGCCAACGAAAACTACAACAAAAACGAAAATTTTATTTACCAAATTTTGTTGTTGTAAAATCAACACCACCTGATAAATTATTGCGCCATGGATACTACAGTTGTTGCTTGTAAAAAAGGAAAAAATACATAAACATAAACAAAATTTGACATTAATATAACGAAATACCGTTGCTCAGCTGCTTATTTGAGGCTACCTGATATACGTGTACCCTGGTATATGGCATAATTAAAAAAAACAAATTATTTGCAAAAGAAAAACCAGAATAAAACTAATTTTACAATGTTTTTTTGCACAAAGCACAAAAACGCATCATTTGGTTTTACTATGTGTTAATTAAAAACACTTTTTTAAATTTTTAGTTTAAGAATCTAATTGTAAAAGTATTCACAAGGCACACTCAACCAGGTAATATTAAGAGCCCAGCTGATTTAAATCAATATGACATTTTTATGTTATAAAAACTAAATTTTTATTTCGTATAAATCATGATACAACTAATCAGGTAATCTCGTCCCTGCAACAACTACAAATTAGTACCAACGTGTCAAGGAAAAGCTTATAGAAGAAAACATTTTTGTTATATTAGGTCTGTCTGCGTACTTTTCCAGTAGCAAATACTCAGTAAATTTTTTTGGGAGAGTAAGACCAATTTTACTCTGTCGGCTAAAAATATATCAAAAAGTACGCAGACAGTATCCAGTAAAATCTTGCAAGAAAACAGCTGCTCGGTGTGTAAACAATCCAAATAACAAAGCAAAAGAATTTCAGCATATGTGTACGCGGTAAATTATTTGTATATTTGGACGTTTCTAGCATTAAGTTGAATGTTATGTTTATTATAATTTTTTTTTTAACATTAAAAATCAACACAATTCTAACTATTGTTAAATTTCAATTTTTATTTTTGTTTCACAAAAATTATTTCATTCAATTAGTAAATAAGAACAGCTGTTCAAACTAGTTGCAAAATCTTGCAAGCAGAAATTTCTCCAGTAACATTTTGCAAGTTCTCTTACTTCCAACTGTCAAAAAATTTTCTTTTTGGCTCTCTCGCTGCAAGAGATTTGGAGTACGCAGACATCATTTTGCAAGATTTTGTAACATTTTGCATAAAATGATGCAAAATATGTGTACGCAGACAGACCTATTATTTTCACAGGGAGAGCATAATTATGACATGTTGGCACTAATCAGCTGGGCCGACGAGACTACCTGGTTCTTTCTATCATGGTTTAAATCAGCTGGGTTCTTAATATTTATTACCTGATTGAATGTGCCTTGAATCTCTGATGGGCACTTATATTTTTGTTTTATAATGCAATTTTTATAAAATCTTCAGTCTTTAAAAACATTTATATATGGTTTTTGTAAAATAATTGTATTTCACTTGGTTAACATTCACTCAACTACTTGCATCACAATTAGTAACACATTCTAATCTAAAACACTAACTATGAATAAAAATTTTAAATATGAATCAGGAACTAGTTCCGTGGCTTTTGTGACGGCTCCAGATGACAAAATTGCAAAAAAATTGGCTAAGGGATTAATAGATCAAAAACTGGCTGCTTGCGTCAATATAATCCCAAACATACAATCCGTGTATATCTGGGAGGGTAACATTAATGAGGACAATGAATATTTAATGATGATTAAAACGCGCACAAGTCGTTTAGAGGAATTATCAAAGTGGGTGCGAGATAATCATCCATACAGTGTTGCAGAAGTCATTACATTACCCATTGAACAAGGAAATTTTCCGTATATGAAATGGTTGTCTGAAACAGTGCCAGATAAGAAACCATAAAAACATCATATTGTGTTTTAATTAGTTTATAGTTATTTTTTATGAATAACAGAATGCATTGTTCCCTTTTTTAAACGATAAATAAAGAAAAATAATTACAAAACTTAAAATAGAGTAAAAACAAACGCATAAGTAGGCATATGTGATTTTGTGCAATATTAGGTTACGAAGGGTCATAAAGACAAGCACAGACTCTCAAACATCTGTAAAATTACCCAGAACCCAGAAAAAATTTGCTTGAACCATACAAAATCCTGACAGGCCAAATAGCCGACATAAAGTGTGTTCATTTACAAAAAAAATTAGCAGCTAGAGAGCCAAAAAAGAGCGTAATATATTTAGAAACAAAAATGTTTCTGATAATTTCTACTAGTAAAAATTTTACTATCAGAAATTATTCAAACAGTCTTTCTGTCATTATGCTTTAAAAAAAAAAATTTGCGTTTGCAACTCCGTTTTTTTTTAAAGCAAAAGCAGAAGCAAATAAAGTAAAAAATTACAGTTTTTCAAAAACTGTTTAAAGGATTATGACTATCGCAGTTTTTTTTTTTTTTTTTGTTAATTTCTAGTCATGTAAAACCAATGTTTCCAGTTTTAATTTCATCAGTATTAGAAATTTTAACAACAGGCCACTGGGGCTTAATTAAGCTTTAAACAATTAATTTAGAAAAGAGACTTATAATAGATATTATTTGTCATGCGAAGGGTTAAAAAACTAAGCGGTTTTTATAAACTTATTCTATTTTTTGAGATGAAAATAGCTATTATTTCGAAAATTTTTAAACTTGTTCTCGAAAACTTAATATAAGGTGGACCAAGAGAAGCAATTCGATGTTGTTAAGCTCTCATTTTTTTTCTAAATAAAAAACTTCGATTCTGTTTTTTTTGATTATGTTTTTTTGAACCTTTAGAAATTTATTGGTCAAGTCGAGGAGATGATATCGGCCAAATGGGCGCCGTCACAATTGATTGTTATACGGACTCGTTTTTCTTGCAGGTTTTTATCAAACTTCGGGCAACAGATTATCCCTTCCAGGGTCTCGGACTTGTTCACGTAAACACGGGACTTCAAAAAACCTCACAAAAAAGTCTAGAACGGTTTAATCGGGCAATTTTGCGGGCCAATGTAAATCGTCATAACGAGAGATGAGACGACCCGGGAACGCCTTCAGAATATCTGTTGTGGCTCTCGCAATGTGTGCCTTTGCTTAGTCTTGTTGGAAACATATGTGCTCAAAGACTGCGCTGGCTTGAGCATGTTTGTGCGAACAAAGAAGGCGCAAAAGCGTACGACCGAAATTCTTTTGGAAATACCAAGTCAGATAATAAACTTTTCAAACTAAACGACAAAAAGTGCAAAAGACCGAAGTGCTTGGAAATCCATTCTTAGTTTGGTCAATTGACCAAATTGGTTGTTTTAAATGGCCAAATAAATAAGTAGCTAAGTAAGTAAAAGGGAACAGCCAGGCAACGGGATCAGGGAGCTCGGGTAGCAACGGACCATGGCGAAAAGGCTTTTAAAGGGCAAAGCTTACAGGGAACGTTAACGACTGGAAAAGGTACAGGGTATGCTTTAAAAGTGTAAGGGAGGTTTCAGGATTTTGGGAAATGCACAAATAAAGGTAGTGGCTTATTTGGAGGACATCGTGGTACTGGTGACGGGAAAATGTTTGTCCACTACCAGCGAGGGGACGATTGAACCCAGAGAAGACGGAAGTAGTTCTCTTCACTAAAAAGGACAAGGTGGCATACTTCTGTGGCCCAAGCTGGATACGAAAGGCATTAGCCTGCTGTTCAAGGAGAGCAAGAGGATTTCAGGTATACATATAATTGAGGCTCTCACAGAACACTTTGATGGGAGAAATGGCCTTGGGCCATTTCTGGGAAATATCGTGGGCGGATATATACGTACGTAGTTTTTACATTTTTTGGCGCTTGTGCGTGATTGACAAAAACTTACTTTTTCTTTTATCGTTCTTTTTAAAATTTTTATTATTTTAACTGTTCTTTTTATCCTTTAACTGTTAAAGTGTTCGTCACCAGCCTTCGTAACCTAACCTTACCTAATTGGCATTGGTATCGATTGCCAACTTTAAATAAAACTAAAAAATATACTATTATTTATTTTTTTTCCTTCACTGTTTTTAAACAGAAATCCATTTAATAACTTTCAGATTAAGGAGGAAGATAATTTGCCTAAATTTTTATGCTCAAAATGTACAGCGCGATTAAAAGTCGCTTACACTTTTATTAAAACGGCTTACGAATCCGAAAATAACTTGAAAACATTTTTGGCAAAAATTAACACAGAATTTAAAGAAGTAGCACAAGGAAACAAGTCAGTTAGCAAGTTATGCAATGACCAGAGTTTAACAGAGAATGACATTTTATCTCTTATGGACAATGAAAGTATTCTTCCTGAGTTAGATTTAAATGAAAAACAAAAGATATTTCAAACACCCGTTAAAACTAAAACAAAATGTCAAACAATTTTTAAAAGTGATAATTCAAATATGGCTGATGAAAGTCGTAATTCAAAGGCAGATTTCAAAAGGTCCAGAAAAAATGAAATAATTTATCGTTTATCCAAAGACATTTTACTAATAGATGGTGACAATAACGAAATTGATAGTGAGTATGAAAGTAATTCTCATTTAATGGAAATTTCAACAAGGGATGATGATGAAGGCTTTAAAACAGTCGGTTATAATGAAAAAGTCCAAGAAGACGTTGAGTTGAAAAAAACTCAAACATTCACTAACATCAATTTATTAGAGGTAAATGAAGACACTGAAATCTGTTCACAATCCACTGAACTAGAAATGGTCGAATCAGACGAAAATCATGAATATGAAACTGGAACAAATAGTCAGGATGATATCATACAATACCAAAGTATCTACAATGATGAAAGTTCTGTGGAGAATCAAAATAATACTAATGATGACATTTGTATAAAGAACCTAAATGAAATAGATGCCGAAGCCTGTAATAGCCCCACAACACATGATTCTAATAATGAAATAAATGAATCAGCGCCAAACACGGGCTTTAAGGCAGATAATATGACTTACCGTTTTTATTGCGATAAATGTAATCGTGATTTTAGTACAAAAACTAATTTAAATCGTCATATGCAGTCGCATGAAGGAAATAAGCCATTTACTTGCACCGAATGCGGTAAAAACTTCTCACAGAAGTCTACTTTAAAACAGCATATGTACACACATACAGGGGAGCGGCCATATGTTTGTGAAGTTTGCAATCGCGGATTCACACAATGTAAAAGTTTAATATTTCACATGCGCCGTCATACTGGAGAAAAACCATTTCATTGTGAATACTGTTTAATCACTTTCCGTCAGAAGGATGCGCTAAGGGTATTTTTAAACTTTAAATTTTATTAATTTAACATTCATTAAATTCTTCTCATTTTTATTTAGATTCACATCTTAAAACACCATGTTGTAATTGAGCAAAATTCAAATGGCGTTGAAGTGTATATATGCATTATATGCCAAACAAAGTTTAAAACAGAAGCTGATTTTAAAACTCATATGAAAGCCCACACCGCTTCTGCAAAAGCCGATAATGTTGTTGAATTTTTTAAAGAAGAGCAAGAATGGTCAACGGTGAAAACAACAAAAACATCATGCAGTTATAAATCGGACGTAAATATGCCTTTACAGTCTGAATGCTTAAATGCTGCAATTGTGAATGTTTCTGCTTCTTCTGCAGCCGAACCAAGTCGAGCAAAAAAATTTCAATGCAGAAAATGTTTTAAGTGTTTTGCACTAAAGTAAGTTATTTTATAATTCATCATTTTCTTTATAAAAAAAATTAAAATTTAAATTAAAAATTTTCAGAATATCAGAACTGTTTTTTAACGTTGGTTATACAAGGTTTTCGATATAATTGTATGTTCATGTTAACAATGTTCGGTAAAAGATTTTAATCGTAAAATTAATTTGTATTTTGGTTGTTACTACACCATTTTCATTGTAAATGAGAATATTTCAATTGAAATTGAGAAAATTCTAATTCAAAATTAGAATTTTTATTTGTAATTGCGAAAATTCCAATTAAAAATGAGAAAAATCAAATTGAAATTGAGTTTCCACTTGTAATTGGGAAAATTCCAATAAAATATTAGAATTTTCATTTGAAATTGAGAAAACTCCATTTGAAGTTGAGAATTTTCATTAAAAATTGAAAAAAAAAATCCAATTGAAAATGAGAAAATTCCAAATTAAATTGAGAAATTTTACGTTCATTATAACGCAAGATAAATAAAAAGATGTTTAAGTAAATGCAAATACATACATACATATATGCATGACATTTCATTGACTATGTAGCAGGCATATCTTCCATATCCAAAGAAAGCTTATTTAATGTTGTGGTATATTAAAAAGTCTACTGCAATAAAATAAGTTCAAAAACAACTTCAAAAATAAGTTTAATGCAATAGTGGTAAAAGGTATTGTCTAAAAACAAACCTTATTTTTATTTAAAATTTTCATTAATTTCCACTTTTTAATTTTTTTTTTTTTTTTTAAATTTCTCAATATCATTTGGGAATTTCTCATTTTTAATTGGGATTTTCTCAATTACAAAAAGAAATTATCAATGTCAACTGGAATTTCCCATTTTCAAATGGAATTTTCTTAATTACAATTGGAAATTCTCATTTTCAATTGGAATTTTCTTAATTTCAAATGGAAACTCTCATTTTCAATTTGAATTTTCTCAATTTCTTAATGTTAAAATTGGAAAAATAAATTTTTATTTTTATTTTGATATACATATGCGTATTTGCATGCGGAATCGCAATTAAAATACAGAAAGCCCTCCGTACCGGCCCTGAGGCATTGCCGCGTAAATGGATTCAATAAAACATTTGTTCGAATCTTAAAATTTACCAAGGAGATTTAAAATACTTTTTCTTTCCAACCGAGTTTTGCTATAAACTCCCTGGATTTTTGTACTTCTTAATCAAAGTCTAATTGGCGTTAAAATATATATCGGCCAATATAAAAGTACTTTTATTCTTAATTTACATACATTGTTTAAAACCGTTAAAAAAATTATAAGTTCATAAATATAAATAAATTGTTTAATTTAGCATTTTTTTAGGTTTTACTGCATAATTCATTGTTAATAACTTTATGTTTCTATTCTTTGCAGAAAAAGTTTAGTGCGGCACATGCGAATACATTACGTTAACAAGGATGAGGAAATAAAAGAATGTTTTGACTGTGAACTGATATTTCCCACTATAGAACTTTATAAAGAACACCTTTTGGAATGTCATCAACTCACATGCTCGGCCTGTCCTGAAGCGTTATTTAAATCCGTACAAGAGTTAAAAATGCATTTGCTCGAGCACGATCTAAATCAATAAAAAGGTTTTCTTCTTACCACTTTATTTGGTATTTTACGATATCAATCTGTAAACTTGGCAAATAAATTTATTTATGCTCTTAAAGGTCTTATTTAATATGCTTTGTGTTTTTGCTTTTATTATTTTGGTCTTAATTCATTTAAATTTAATTTCTTTTTACTTATAAGAAATAAATATTTTCCATTGAAACTATCCGAATGGTCATTCACACATTAGAGTAATTCCGCCAGAACAAAATGACAAAGTGATGGCAAAAGAGGTAAAGAGTATGGTTATTAGTTGGCGTAATTTTTCAACCAGCCTCAACCCCGCACAAGCAGCACAAAACCAATACATACACATTTCAAAAACAACAACAAACGTCAAATGAATAAAAAACACTAATACCCACACACAAGCTTTATACACGTATACATTTTATGCCAGAACAATTAGTCCAGTGTGTTACGAAGAGAACAAAAATTGTTCGCTTAAATCTTCCTCTAATGTGTGATGGGCCAATAGAATGCATTTTCGAAACCAGCTGTGTTTTTTTTTTATTTGGAAAAAAATGAATGATGCAAATCCGTAGCTGGTTTCAAAATTTTATTTTACTTGGCTCGTATCGGTGGAAAGAATTTTTTAAATAATTCTTTTAACATTAACGGAAAACATTAATTTCTTTCTAAAAGGTCTTATTTAATTTTAATTTAGTTGTTTTTCTAGCATACAAATTTGGTGTCTACACGATATGTTGAATTTATTTATTTGAAGCCAAGTCTCCAGATCTAGAAATCAATATCCAAAAATTACCTACTAAAAACCGAACAGTGTAATAATTTTAAAAAATCTTAAATTGTTAATAAAAGTTTTAAATAGGACAAGTCCGGCTATAACGAGATGAAATGCTAATTATTTGGTGTGTTTTGCTATTTTACAATTGGAAAATATATGTAATTCCATTTATCTGGAAAGCGTGTAATTATCTTGACTTTAAAGGTTTAAAAACACTTATTTAAACACATTAAAATGCAGTGTATTCATAAATAGCTTAATTTGTTTTAGACAGTATTATTAGTCAATAGTTTCTGAGATTAAAATCCGTGATAAATTTGTTATTTTTCAATTCTGCAATTTAAAAAATATTCAGCAAATTAAAACTTAAAACAAAAAATTCCTCCTCTGCACTTCCATTTTGTGTTTGAACGGTGAAATGTCAGAAAATTTAACAATTTCATATAAAAGTATATTTTTATAACGTAATAATGTCAAATTGATTTTAATCAGCTGGGTTCTTAATATTACCTGGTTGAATGTGCCTTAATAATACAGACTACATTCTTTCAAAATTAAAATACATGCATTTATACCTATGAACTCAATTATTTTAACGACATCATAGCTTCACGGCAACATAACTACAGTTGTAGATAACAACTTGAACAACCAAGCCACGAATTATGCATGAAAAAAGGACATCAGTTGTGCATGTAACACCACCTGGTCAACATATTTACACCATGGATACTACCTTGTGAGGTAATTGTACCATGATTTGTTCCATGTTGAGATCAGAGAACGATTATTAAAAGTCGGCGGCACCAGCTAAGTGAATATTGGATCGGCGGCGGCTAATAGCCGGCTGCAGCCGTCCTCTACGCTAAATATTCTTGATATCAGTAAAAAGAGAAAAAACACGTATGTATTTTTTTTAAATATGTTATAAATTTCAATTTATAAAACAATGTAAATAATAAATTCATTGGTTCAATTGTGTATCCCTTTAAGTAAGTAAAATAAGCATTTTTCGTTTAGAAAAAAATTTGTTTGATGGCATTGGTGTTATCGCAAACAAGTAAATGCATTTTGGCCGTGAGGGATTTAGCCTACTTTTTTTTATAATTGGGATTTCCAGCAAAAAGAAATGCTTGCCCTGATAAAGCAGAAGTGTCAGGTTTTCAAAACAAGTATTGGCCAAGGATGCAATACTAGGAAAAGTCTGAAAAATATAGATCAGAAGTAGACTACTTAGTAGATGGCTAATTATTAATTATGCAACTCCCATTATTTACCTGTTTAGTTTGTTGTCACAAGGCAATGGCTGCTGTGTGGCCAACTTGCGTGGGATAATATGTTTTGATTTCCAAATGTAGTTGATCAACAACATAATTTGCAAAATTTATATTTGTCTAAAATGTTGCGTTTCTTTACGTATAGATCGCCGAAATACTTCCAACATTCCGAAATCGCTCCATTGCTGTTTCGCCTTTTTGTTATATTTTTAAAGTTATCTTTTCTATTAAGCAATTCTTAATAATATTTAATTTCATTAATAAAAGGAACTTGAGAATCCGATAACAACTTTTGATTTGTGCTACTAATAAAATAACTTTTAATATTTTAATTAATTTTAATTTTAATAAGAATACTATTTCTTTTACACTTTTCAAGTAAATTTAACGGTTAAATATGTTTCTTGTGATGACTGAGTTTAGAGTTACCTTTTCCCTTAAAATATTTAACTAAGCTTGGCTGCCATGCAATATTTTTTAAAGCACTGCTAAATAATTTATGGTGTAAACTGTAATAGTCGCCAGAAAAAAAATTAATCCGGCTTAATTTTTTAGCCGACTCTAGCCGTTTAACTCGGCGGCGGCTTAGCCGCGGCTTTTAGCAAGTTGGCTTCTCTGTTGGGTTCTCTGTTTGATATTTTTGTTTTCCGTATAATTTCAAAGTTAAAGTAAACATAAAATGGACTTGATGGTTTGTAGGATTTGTGGTGGAGTGGAAGGATTAAAGAACATATTGGTCCAGGATACCGAAATGCTGCATAAGCTGCTTGTATGCGCCAATTTAAATGTAAGTGGAAAAATAATTTGTGTAATTAAAAACAGGACATGGCATACATAAGTATGTACAAATATATAAACAAATCCTGAACGTCAAAAAAAGTTTCCAATTTTATATTACTTCAGCATTTCAGTATTTATTTGATAGTGCTTACCATTGAATTAATAAGGTTTGTGATTTGTTCGAGCCAAGAAGTCCCTATTAAAAATTGTGGTTTCTATTTGCCGATTCTAAATTTCAATCAAACGTGTGAACGGTTTAGCTGGTAATCGTTTCAACTGATCGTAAAATTCATTTGCTTTCTTGCAACATTCCTAAAATTACTAATCGGCTGTCCCATAGACAATTTTACCACCAAGAGTAAAAATCGCTAATGCTTTAAAATTGTAAAATTATTTATTTTTTCATAGTGCTCTATTAAAAAAAAATGGTTTAAGTCACGATAAAAAAAAACACTGGAGTTTAGACCAGGGTACACTTATACAGGTAGTATCAAGGCGAATTTGAAAAATTCACCCTCTGCATTTCCTTTTTGTGTTTGAGAGAGTGCAGGGTACACTTAACAAGGTAACAGCAAGGGGAATTCAAATACATTCGCCCTCTGCATTTCCTTTTTGTGTTTGAGAAAGTGTAGAGTACACTCAAGGCAATATTGAGCCCAGCTGCTTAAAATCAATTTGACATTTTCACGTTAAAAAAATTTAATTTTATATGAAATTTTTAATTTTTCCAACATTCTACCGTTCAAACACAAAAAGAAAATGCAGGGGGCGAATTTTTTGAAGTCGCCTTGGGTTTACCTTGTTGAATGTGCCTTGGGTACACTAAACAGGTATATGGAAATTGAAGTCTAGGCGTATATATAAAAAATAGGATTATTTACTTATGTACACATTTTTGTTTTTATTTCTTTTTATTTGAAAGGTACTAAATCCTGAGGATATTTTGCCCAAACTCATATGTGACCAATGTGACAAACATTTAGATCTTTCTTATCGTTTAAGAAAACAAAGTGAAGCCACCCAAATGCGTTTAAGTCAAGAAATAAAAAGAAAAGAATATGAGATCGCTGAGGCTGGCTATATCGATAACAAGCCGGACCAAGGTTCAAACAATTTATATAATGCTTACAGCGAGCAAAGTAGCGAGGATGCCTTAACCTGTGAAAAATCGTTTCAATATAAGGAGCCTGATAAATGCTTGAAGAAAAAAGAAGTTATGAAAAGTGTCATTATTCTAGAGGATAATGTGGCACGTCACACGCTTTCTCCAATTCAAAATAATGTTATTAAACCAAAAAAATCTGCAGATATTGTCACACGAACAGCCGAAAATATGGAACAAAATAAAACTGTTACTGAAATATTAATTGAGGATGATGACGACAATTATGAGGTTTCTCAGCAATACCCTAGAGATTTTATTGAGCACACCAATGAAGATACTAATAAAGAGATTTTAAAAAAACCAACTATGGATCCTGCATTTCTTAAAGTTTATAGTATTGAATTATCGTCTTCGTCATCTCAATCCTCACTTAACGACTGCGATGTAAATTTACCAAAAAAACTGATAGAAGTTGAATGCAGCGATGAAAGTTTTCTTACTTGTGAAACTTGTAATCAATTTTTCACTACAAAAAAAGAATACAGCACACATATCAAGCAACACGAAGTACAGCAATATCAATGTGCTCAATGCTGTAATAAAATCTTTTCTACGCATTTTCAACTAAAACGCCACGAGGAATCACATAAAGAAAAATCTTTTCATCAATGTTCTTACTGCAGGCGAAGTTACCGTGCCTTATACAATCTAAATCGGCACATAAAAACTACACATTTAGGAAAAAAAAGCTGGGAATGTGAAATTTGTAAAGTTAGCTTTTCCCGACTTGATGTATTAAAACGCCATTTGGAACTTCATTCCGACGAAAAAAAATACAAATGTTTATTGTGCGAACAGAGGTAAGATAGAAAAAGTAGTCTGTAGACAAGTTTAAACAAATATGTTTGTGTCTATCGAAAGATGACTGTTTTAATTAGCACAACGGAATTTACAATGCTAACCAATATGACTTACATATTTTTTTACTTACTATAAATAATTTGAACCGTTCGAGTTGATTTAGGTTCGGTTTCAAAAAGGTACATTCGGTCTGGCTCTATTAATTATCTCTAGTCTAGTCAGTGTTGCCAGTAAATTTTTTTAAATGGCTACGCATACCAAAAAAAAACACCGTTGGAAAAATTTTCCATACAGAAGTTCCTATACATTTTAATCATTAAATGTAAAACAGTAGTTATAAAAACTTTATTGAATTCGCATAAAGGCAATTTCATTGTGACGGGTGGAACAATTTAAAAGATATATAACTTAAATTTTATCTTAAGTAGACAATGAAAGAACATGGTTTTTGCCCATAATGACCACTAGACGACTGTGACAGGTGTGACTTTACAAATTAAGGTTTAAGGAATTGTGACTTCTAAATCGTATTGTGTAAAATATTCTTGAAAACTTGATGGGCTTGATTACTTTTATCTATTTGGTGGTAAAATTAGGTTTTGATTATATTTAACAAAATATTCCTTCAAAGGACTATTGTTTTAAAGAAAACCCCTATTGGAAATGTGACAGGTGTGATAATCTAATCAAAACGTAAAAAAAGAGCAGTGTGCGATATTTTGGAACTCTTGCTAAATAAATAAAAATCAAATATACATATTTTTATTTCAATCATTTACATTCTTTTTTATAAATATGAAAATGATTTTTCCTAATTTTGGGCTGTTTATTGTGGAATCCATATGTATATAAAAGCTTAAATAACAAAAACTATAAATAAAAATAATTGTATAAAATTTCTTTTAAATTTAGGTAAAAAAACAAGAACTTATTTTAAAAGTATGTAATATAATTATTTTGAAATGAAAACCTTAATTTAATTCAGGAATTATAACATTAAATATGGTTCTATTGAACTGATTTTTTTTTAATGACTATGAGTACATTCGAAATTAATCCAGTCATTCTCATTGTTTTGCAGAAATTATCTTTGTACTTCTAGTTGTACGGATCAATTTGTTTCGCTTTTTTTTTTGATACGAGCGTCTGTTATTATTAAACAAATTATCTTTGCATTGATATTTTAATGGGGTAAAGCGAACGAAGTCGGTACAGTTTTGTTAAATTGAGGCATACAACCTCGTCGCTATAGGTTTTCATTTTTATTATTTTAATTAAAAACAAATACATATTAGTGTCCTCAACTTTCTACATTACAAACATCTTTGTTTCCTTTTGGATAAATATGTGCATACATATATTTACATATTATGATATCAATGTATTGAATGAAATGAGTCTGAAATTTTAAATACGCACACACAACAGATATATTCAATTTTCAATTTTTTTTTATATATTATGCGCAAAACTTTATTTTTCCTTTTGCTCTAGAATAATATATTATTGAAAATTAATTCCAAACCTGACTAGAACGCATTTTGAATTATGTAGTTTTTTTTACGTCAAGTATTACACATTTTACAACAATACACTAACGCTTCATATTGACACATGAGATTTTGGTGCAGATAGTTTTAAGTAAATTGTTTGAACAAATTAATTCTTAAAATTTCTAGCATTTTGAAATTTTTAATGTAAAATCGATATTTTGGGCTTTAAAATCAATTTCACTATAAAATCGTTAACAAAGAGCCGATTAAAAAAAATCAATTTTTTTTGGGTCCAAATCAAATTTCGACTATATTTGAAGTAGTTTTACCAGTGCCTACTGAATATGTATAGACAAAAAATATCTTTAACTTAAAAATTTATTTTTTCTAAATAATTACTAATAACTTACGCCTCTCTTATGGTTTACAACTTAACCCTACCATAGTTATAATGTGAAACAAATCAAACAACTGCTCCTAGCGAGTTGTAATTTTTTTTAAAAGATTTTGACAACCCAACTAACAATATGTTGTAAACGATAATAAAGTCTTATTACAACTTAATTGGAGTAAAATTATAAAGCATAATAGGGTCGTTCAATTTTATTACGCAACACTAACATCATATGTTTACAACAAAATAAATAGACTACTTAAACGTTGCTTTCCTAAAATATTAAATTGCATCTCTGCCAACTAGGAAGTGATTAAAAATAATTTCTTTAAAATAAAGCAGAATATATAGTTGTATTGACTATATTAAAATTAAATTAAATGTGGTTTGACAATAATGACTTCTAATATACGAGTATTTAGCTGGGTAGTATTACTTAAAGTAAAAAACGGTAACAGTTAGTTTTATGTCAAACAAATAAGTTCTGTTTATAACTATTCGCGATCCCTGTTACAAAGATTCAGCCATGGAACAGGGGAAACTTTTGGTATAGTGTGAACACACAATTATTTTCAATGACGTGTAAATTGGACATTTCGTAGAAATTTGTAATGAAAACAAGCAAATTTTATCAATGGTGGTGCGGCGTTTATTATTATATTTTTTTTATTTGTTTTTATTTTTTTTAACAACTACTTAGCATAAAATTATTGCTCTTTTCAGTTTTAAAACAAGGGACTATTTGTATTCACATAATAGAACACATCATTCGATGAATACAAAAAAATCAAAAAAAGCTAGAAAACCCAACAAAACTGAAAATGTTAGTAAAAGCCAATGTGGATACTGTGGCAAATTTTTCAAGTCATCGTTTACTTACAAAAACCATTTGCTAATTCATACCAACGAAAAGCCATATGAATGTGATTTGTGTTTAAAAAAGTTTCGAACAATTGCTGCCCTCACAATTCATCAACGCGTTCACGATGATTATAGACCATATCAATGTGATTTGTGCCTAAAGAGTTTTAAACAAATATCTCATTTGAAAGAACATAAACTTTTGCACTCTAAAAATGTGCCGCAAAATATATGCTCTGTATGCCAAGCGTCATTTGTTAAAAAAAGCAATTTAAAAGTGCACATGAGAATGCATCTTGAAGAAAAACCGTTTAAATGTGCAGATTGTTGTGCTGAGTTTAGTTACGTGCACTTGCTGCAACGACATGCAAGCAAAGTCCATAACCGAAGTGTACACAAAGTCTACACTACAAATGAAATTTATGAATTGCCTGAACAAATTGATGTCATAAACAGCAAATGTGTGTTGGAAACTGAAGAATTTCATTACATTGATACTGTTGCCGATAGTGACGTTGATGATGGCGATAATAATTTCTATTATCACAAAGCTGATGCAATAGATTTGCTTGATGATAATCTTGAAATAAATTCATCATCTCCCGAATTAGAAATAATTGATGACGAGCTTGAAACAAAACAAAATATTTTTGATGATGTGAACTACAACATAATAGACAGCGAAGCATTTCAAGTACACGAATTTAACTTGTTACAATCACAAACAAACGAAGAAGACTTTGTTGAAAATATAATCGACGACGAAAGCCATGTAATAGAACAAAAAGTTGACCTTTTTGTAAGCGAAGACACTAAACTGACAAGTTGCATATAAGGCATCAACAAATATTAAATATTTCAAATTGGAGCAAAGGGCCATTCATATGCATATGTGCTTATCGCAAGCTAAAATGCAAAAAGGCGTAACTAACAAAAATATAATTTTTAGGGGAAGAAAAATCTTTGTAAAGCAAAAACTATAAACATTTAGAAAAACATGCCCTAATAATTCGTGCATGCAATTAATCAAACAATTTTTAAAAGAAAATCATTTTATTATATTTTATTAGAAAAAAAAATGTGAAATTACGTTGTTCTTCATAGATTAAATAAACACATTTATAGTTTTGGTTTTTGTTAATAAAGAAGTCGTTTTTGATCGAGGAGTTGTACGTTTTGTCAAGTTTGAAGTTAAATGGCATTTATAAAATTCAATCAAAAGCTTTTCAATTTTTTGTTTGTTTGTTATTTTAGCTAAGGATATACAATACGCATTTTGTTATTATTTTCGATAAAATTTAAACGCGATAGTTTTCTGGCAATTTTGTTTCCTTTGTATATGTATTTACTTTAGACTTGTTAAACTCATATCTACACTACAAAAAAATAACTAGTATGTCCCAGCTAGGCATTACAAATTTCTTACTTTTCAACTACTATTACATACCGTCTGTATTACTTAGCAGTTGTTAGAAATTTAGGCAGATAGTTTCAGTTTGACGATTTCTTTACTTATTCTAAGTTAATATTTTAAGCCACAACGAGTAACTGGGGTCCCCAGGGAAAAGGTTATTTTAATGCCAATAAAGTAATAGTCCCTCTTTGTAAACGAGCATGGTAAGTACCTATTTAACTCCTTCTTTGTAAGGGAGCATGACAAGTACTTGCTTCCCATGTCATCGCCATGTTAAAATAATTGGTTAAAATGCTAATGAGTAAGAGTTTTTTGGATTTAAACTCATTGCAAAGCAATGTAAGTTTTTGCTGGGTTAATGTTCATATTAGTTTTTTTTTTCTTTTTTAAATTGAAATATTTAAACACAGCCGACCAGGGGCCAAATCGTCGCACTCGTTTCAAATCGATATTAAAAAAATTTTATTAGAGTTTCTATACTTAAAGCATTGACAACTCGATCGAGTAAAATTCGATTCGAATCGAATACCACGATTTGGCCCCAGAATAATATTTAAACAATTTAAATGAAAAATATTGAAACATTTTTTGTTGAAAAAATTTATTTCATATAGATTTTTATAAAAAACAATATGAATATGGGGGTAATAGTTTTTTTTTCTAAAGTTTAAAAAAAATTTTTTTAATAAAAAAATGGAAATTGTTACAAAGTTTTTAATTACATATTTAGTTGTTACTTCATTTCAAAAACACAAATTGAAATAAAAAAAATATATTTTTTTGTAAATTTATTGAATAAAAATTTAATGTGCCACCCCCTTAATGGAATTTTGACGCATGCGCTCCATTTTTTTAGTAATACACATGCCGCTTTAACAGCTGTCAACTTAAACACATCCATACATACACACAAGCGGCTGTGTGTACACTTTTGTTTTGGGTTCAAATTTGTATTGCTTTGGGATATTTTTACTAAATCTTTAATAAAAAAAAGTGCGTGCATTTTCCAATTGGCGCTTAGTTGGAAACGGACACTTTAACATAACGGTTGGATTTGTAAAAGCAACAAAGAAAAAAAAATTGAGTTCAAATAAAAAAAATCACAATTCAATACATTTTAAAACCACATTATTTTTAGGATATAAAAACTTAAATATTTATATTCTGTTGTTTAAAATCATAAGTTGTGTACTTGCAAACACTGACATACATATGTATGTATGAGTATACTCCCAACATATGTTTAAGTTAAACGTAAGAAAATTTATGCACAAACATGTAAGTACGCATTTGTGTGCTTAAATGTATACGTAAAAAACCTAAAACAAACATTAACCTATGTAGGTATACATGCATAATAAGTTCATTCCTTTACTTAAAATTTTTAGAAAAGTTTTAATAATTTTTACTAGATTGCGTTCGTTTACATAAAATATTTACTGGAGAAAAATTGAGAGCGTTCAGTGATAGAAATTTACCTAATGGGCTGTTTTTCGAAACGATTTATGTGTATTTTGCTTTTGTTTACAATAAATTATCCTAGACAATCACTCAATTGGCTTAAAACAGCACATAAATATTTTAAAATTTTTACTTGACATTTTTCGCCAATAAAAAATGTAACAGGGTACACTAATACAGGTAGTGTTAAAAACCCAGTTGATTATGAATTCGTCTTGAAATTTTGTACAAGTGGTTGTCAGATTTATTAATTTTATTTGAAATTGAAAATTTGTTGACAGTACACTAATACAGGTAGTATCCAGGCGAATTCAAAAACCTCGCCCTCTGCATTTACTTTTTGTGTTTGAACGTTGGAATGTCAGAAAAATTAAAAATTTTATAAAAATTTAATGTTTGTAACATTCAAATGTCGAATTTATTTTAATCAGCTGGACTCTTTATATTACCTGATTTAGTGTGCCTTGATCAGTAATGAAACATATTTTTTCAAATGTAAACAAACAAAAAAAAATATCAAAATCAATTTTTTTCGGCTACAATTTTTTACGAAATGGTTTAAATAGAAAAGAACTTTTAATTAATGAAAATTCCTTGTTAAAAAACTACTAAATTGGTATCTCTCAAAACCCTATGTGTTTGTTTTGATTTTCTTTTAAATTTTTGGTCCGTGTTATTTTTAGCTACAAAAATTTGTTTTAAAAGCCATTGCTTAAAATTACACAGGATATAATAAGTTACAGGACTTAAATGGAAAAGTAAATAAATTAGCCTGTTACGTTTACATGTTACCTTATACATATGGATATGTATGTAAATATATATGTATGTACATACATATATACAGTGGTGTTCCTTAAAATAGAGCCACCTTTTCTTTTTATATATTCCTGTCCTTTTTTGCTTGAGGAAACTGTGACATGCAAAAGTGTAACTGTAGATTTGTTGTTGATTTGTTTTCTTTATGAAACCGTTATATTTATTAAATTTTTTGCATCAATATTTGAAAAATTATGTTTTTCTTCTTTAGTCTGTGATATTAAGTGTTTCTTAAAATATAAGCATTAAGAAAACATATTTTGTAAAAGTTGAAAATTTTATTGTATTTAAAAGTTTTACCGTACAAACGTAAGTTTATGTCCTTTTAATTAGAATTGAATGTTAATTTATACCTATAATTTGTTTTTATAAAAATCCAGAATGGTTAGATATAAGCACTCTACAAAGGAACGTAGGGAAATTTTAAAAATCTTTATAAACAAGGTAAAATTCATAAAAAAAATTACGGATATTGTTGGGTGCTCAAAAAAAATGGTGGAAAATGCAATAAAACTTGAGTACCTATAAAGAAGAAAAAAGGGGAGGAAAGCCAAAAATAGCAGAGGCTTTAAAAAGAAACATTTTGCGCCACGTAAGGAAAGATCCGTTTGTAACACATAATGAATAATTGGCTCTTCTTTTTTACAATTTGACAAAAAAATCTCACACCCGTCACATTTTTTAACAGTTTATAGCAAAAATAAAGTTTCAGTTACGACTAAAAACACTTTAAACCACAAAAAAAATTTTAAAAAATTACGTCCACTCTGAAAATTATTTTACACAACACGATCTTAAAGTCGAAATTATCTAAAAGTAAAATTTTTAAGAACACATCCGTGACGGTGTTTTAGTGGTAATTTTACGTACATTTAAAAGCGTACCACTCCTAAAAATAATAGCCTTCATACCCTTCTTATAAGTAATATGAGTATATACATATAAGTTTGTCATTCCGTTTGTAATTTCTTTAATATGTTTTAATTTTCTTGGCCCTTATAGATAGGGAAGTCGTTTTAGCGATGTCCGTCTGTCGTAAATATGCTCCCTTTCACGAGTGGCTGTAAATAATATTTTTTGCAATACATATTATTTTACAATCAAAGGGTTAAAAACGTGACTTTTAAATCAACTTAAAAAAAACATAGATACATACATATGTAGCTTTTTCTCAAACATTTTTTAAAAAATTTAAATACAGATAACATAGAAGTGAAACCAGAAGACCCAGATATCAATATGTACGAGATATCTTGTCATTTTTTTACAAATTCGAAAAAAAAGTTTGGATCATTTAATTATTGTTAAGAATGGTTTTAAAGTCTTTAATAGTAGTTGTGTTCAATAACTTTCCAGTAATTAGGTGTGTTCATTTACAGAAAATTATCACTTATTTTCGATAATTATTACTAGTAAGTGTTCACGTACACAAAAAACTAGCAGCTAGAGAGCCAAAAAAGAGCGTAAAATGTTTAGAAACAAAAATGTTTCTGATAATTTCTACTAGTAAAAATTTTACTATCAGAAATTATTCAAACAGCCTTTCTGTCATTATGCTTTGAAAAAAATTTAAGTTTTAAATTTTTATAAGTTTACAATAACAAAATACATTTGCTTGCAAGTTTTGACTGTAAAAGTGTTCATTTACTTTTAAATATTTTTGAGAGCAATTTTGAAAATATTTCTTTTTACTCTCTCGTTGCTAGTAATTACTGGAAAGTTATTGAACACAACTATTACTAGCAACGAGAGAGTAAAAAGAAATACATATTTTAAAAATTGCTCTCAAAAATATTTAAAAGTAAATGAACACTTTTACAGTCAAAACTTGCAATCAAATGTATTTTGTTATTGTAAACTTATAAAAATTTAAAACTTAAATTTTTTTTCAACGCATAATGACAGAAAGACTGTTTGAATAATTTCTGATAGTAAAATTTTTACTAGCAGAAATTATCAGAAACATTTTTGTTTCTAAACATATTACGCTCTTTTTTGGCTCTCTAGCTGCTAATTTTTTGTGTACGTGAACACTTACTAGTAATAATTATCGAAAATTAGTGATAATTTTCTGTAAATGAACACACCTAGTAAATACGTAAAATATTATTAACCATGCAAAAGGTTAAGGGGAATATTCATAAGCAATTTTTAAATTTAAAATAGAAGACCGATATTACCACCCTACAGGATGTTCGATAGAATGAAAAATGTGTCACAACTACACCAAAAAGCTACGTGCTGTATAATAGCATGCCTTACATACGGCCACATGACTGTCACCAGATCGAACGACGAGAAACCTTCCCGAGGGGGAAGGTATTTATCCAGTCTTATAGACGTACAATAGATCTGAAAAGCGAAAATTAAATTTGAATCATTACAAGGTAGCAACAGTTTGCATCCATTAAACGAGAAATGTACGTTCTGCCACAATTTAGAGAAAGTATTTCTTGTCCCGATAATGTTGTGACGCAATGGAAAAGAATTGTCCACACAATGGCAGAAGCCGCAATATCCGTTCTTTGGCAAGGCAAGCCCTTACCCAATAAACTTGATTAAATTCCCCTTTGTAGCATGTATGTAGGTACTGTTTTTAAAGTTTACAAAATGCAAAAAAAAAAACAAGTTTCATTAAGGGTTTACCAATTATAAAGAAAGGAAAAGCACTTAAGCTTTTTCTTTACATTCTTACTTTGAGCATAATTAATCTTGCCTTCTCAGATCAATCAATATTTGTACTACAAATGTATATACAGTGAACTCGCGGAAACGTGAATATCCAGAATCGTGAACATCCAGAAACGTGAACACTTTTTATTTAACATTGACTACTCTAAAACGTGAACAAACATTGAAAGCTTTAAAACGTGAAGTTTTTTCTGAGGTTTTTTTTTGTTTACATTAATTTTATTAGTTTTGGGAGTCCCCGAATTATGCAACAAAAGGATCTATAAGCGATATACATGGTTTTATTTGCAAAAGGTTGATTTTTGTGGTCAGATTAATAAGACAATTATGTATCACCAAAAAAACTTAGGTTTTGAAATTTTTAAATTGGACTTTTCGGGTTAAAGCGATGTTAAGCTTTGACTAGATTTGGATGTTTTTGAACTAGTAACAATAAATTGATAAAAACAATTAAAACATATCCAATCAGAAACGTGAACAAAATCGAAAACATGAACACCCTTGGTAAAAATTAGTTCACGTTTCCGCGAGTTCACTGTATGTATTTTATACAAAAATAGCTTTTTTTTTATCCTTTTCCTTTAATTTTCCAGTTAACTGAAGAGAAATGGGAAAAAATTTTTCCTTTACAGAAAATGAAACACCCTAACATTGTATGTATGTATGTATGTATATTTTTTGTACAATACAATTTAATCGCGCTATTTATCAATAAAAAAACCGGTCCAAGCAGAAAAGCAACCAGCCAATGACTCAAACGAAATTTAGATAACCAACTGACAAAGTTTAATAGCGACATCTAATCCATGAGATTTAAAGTCATTTTATATAATAAAGCTAAAGTACGCAGTTCAAAAAAAAATTGTAATAATGTTAATGTACCTATAAAGAATTTACAAAATTGCGGGCAAGGGAAAATGATGACATAAATTATTTCAAAGTATAAAGACATTCTAATCCTAGTAGATTTTGACGAACGAAAAAAAAAATTAATTACATTAGAAATTGCCTCTTCCCACAAATCCATCGAAATTTTAATGCGAATGTTTAAAGATTTTTAGGCGTTTTTTAAGCAACATACATTTTTTTGTAATTAGTGGTTTAGTTCCTTTATTAAAATGCTTTTAAATTTTTTATTTTTTTTTTAAATTACATTACTATGAACGCCTTGCTAGTAACAAAGAATATAATAATTACTAGCTGACCCGGTGAACTTCGTACCACCTAACCATTATTGAATATATGGATTTTTTTAAAAGCGTATAAAGTTTATTTAGTCAAATAGTTCATTGGAATATATTTATATAGAAAACAAAAGTTAAAAATGATAACAAAAATAAGGCGTTTCAGGTAAAAGCTGTTAAGAAAGCTATGTATTTTCGTGCATGGGATATGTTTAGGTTAATTCCCTTCAGTGCAGTACCTTGTGATACACCAAACTTTTGGTTGTGTTATTCGGCGCAAGTACAAAAAAAGCAGATGGTTTGCCCACACGTGAACATGCAACGTATATTTGGCCATGAGAAAAACATGTGTTTTCTAAGATCACAAATACTCAAGGATTGTCCTTGTGATTTGTTAATCATTGCGAATGTAAGACGAATAGGAAATTAAATTTGCTTAAACTCAAAAGGCATATCGGTTGGTATCATCGGAATTATCGGTATGAGAACTTCTTTCCCTTAAAATTTCCCTCTAAGTATAATTGCGTGAATAACATGGCATATAAGTTTTGTTATTACCAAACGCGTTCCATTGCAAAGTTTTGGTTGGTTTGAATTTCGAAGCATGATAACTACGGAGCCAACCTTCAGTTGTAAGTTGTGCGGTGGTAAGCCAGGCACATCCAAGGAGTTTAAAACTTCAGTTGGATAGTTGGTGGCTTCATCTTCATTTGTTACACAATCAATAGATTTAAAAGAATGCAGAGTACCAACGATTTTATTCTGAACTATATAGTTTAAATCATCCATTACCGATAGTCAACAATTGGTTGGAGAAATCTTGAGCTGATAAATCGTTGAGCAATATAACTCTCACGTTTTCTGTCATCTGCAGTATCTTTGGAAAACGCCACAGACTTGAGGATTTAACACAAACATTTTTTTGATTAGCTGCCGTCGATCTTGGAACGACTGGCAGTGTTTAGCGGAAATCACCAGACAGTAAAATCATTGCACCTCCAAAACATCTTGAGTCACTGCGCAGTGTGTGTTCTTTTAAGAGCTTCTATTGCGAGTTTGTGTGCCATTGTGCATTCGTCCCAGATGATTATTTTACACGCTACTAAAACTTTGGACATAGCGGAGTTTTTCGCAATGTTACATGTCGGTCGCTCCATATTTTCAAGGTTTAATGGCAACTTTAACGCTGAGTGAGCTGTGCATCATCTTTCTTACAATGTGGACGCTATTCCAGATGAAGCTTCCACTGCAGCAATGCTGGATCTCGCACGAACAGTGGCTAAAATCAATGACATGACGAATGTCTTCCCAGTTCCACCGGGGGCATCCAAAAAAAGAAACATCATTTCCATCATTAATTGCCTTCGAAATTATATCATGGACTTCCTTCTATTAGAGGTTTAAAATGGAAACATTGGTTTGAACTAATTGGCTCAACTCATGTCGATCGTATTCAAGTTCACGCTTCAATTGTCAATTTAGTAGCTCTTTCATTTCATGTTCTGGTGCCAGCAGTCCTGACTAATAAACTGCCGCAAAAAAGGTAACACATGTCTTCATTGACTTCAAGATTTAGATTTCTCGAGCAGACACGATATTGATGTAAAATGTCTTTTGACATATTGTCCTTGTATTTGTCCCGCAGGTCACTTGGATTTGACGGGAAGTATGTCGAAATGATGAAATCAAATAATGTTCGTATCTGGCTTGGATATGCAGAAATAATTGCCTCAGCGATTGTCGTATCCCAATGAGTATCATTTTCAAACAAATTGAGTTCTTGACATGCATCACAAAATGTTGGGCAGACTATACCATAAACATTACGAAATGCTGCAAATGATGTTGGACCACGAACATTCACCAGCAACAACCGTAAATAAAAACATTCATCATTCTTCGGATGAACTGTATAAATGCAACCAAGAGCATCACTTGAACGCAAATCCGAAAGCCCAGGAACCATAGTGCCTTTCTTTTGACGTTAAAATTTTTTGAAGAAGCGTTCCAAGTGTAATGCCGTGGCATCTCCGAGTAAAGTAAAGTTCGTAAAAACGGATCGCTTTGACAAACATCAAAGATACTTGTCAATGTTGTCGCTGGAGGTATTTCAGCACGTTGAACAATATTTGCCGCAGTGAAATATACTCGTTGGCCATTCTCCAGATGCACTGCTAAATGTGCAACAGTGGGATGAATAGGACATGAGAAATACGCCAAACCGCCTCATTGCAATTCACATATCGCCCAACTTGATAACGCGTAATTTCGTCGTTGCAGTTGGATGCTAAAAAGAGCCATATCGCTGCCTTTCGTGACATATTTGCAATGCGTCTTAAATGATTTGGAAAGAAGTGGCAGAGCCCAACTGGTGTCAATCACAAAATCGTTTCCTTTTACTTTCTTTGTAATAGTTTTACCGTTGTCATTGGGCCATCAACGCCGATACAGTGGATAACTGTCATTGCCAGTGATATTTTCCGCCGTCAACTTTCGTGGATAATGTTTGGAACACTTGCCGTCGAACATGCACGGTGATGGGGGGTTGATGGGGCCACACGGTCTATGAATCATATATGTAATTACAACATAATGTAGTTCTTGATCAGTTTCGGGATCAGGGATCTCAGCACTTATAATATCATCTTTCTGGTCTGGTCGAAATTTTTCAACTAACTAAATAAGAATGTGTGCATATATATCCAGCATTGAGTATCTCCGAACACGTATTGCCTAACAATATATATAATCAGCAAACGAATTTTTTGCCTAAACACACACAATTCACAAAATATTATCCTTAGTAGCGCGTCAATAACGTTATAAACATGTTTTGTTTGTTTCTTTGATAATTACTGAAAATTGCTGATAAAGCGTAAATAGAATAGCTGAGCCTATCGCATCTTTCATGATGGGAAGCTATTACCAAGAAAAACTTCACAAACAGTTCAGTTTATAATGGCTTCATTTTTTTGTGGCCTTATCCGCCACTTGTAAATATTTTTTTTTATTTTATTAAATGTTTGTTGTGCTTACAAAACAATGTATAGAAAAAAATTGCGTTAATGATTCGCTAACTGACAGACAGATTCATCATTTCATAAACTAAATGCAAAGGGCAAGACTTCAAATATGTATTGGTTAATCTTGTAGCTTCTGAGCTAAAAAAAGATAGAACTGTTATTTTATTTACGCTCGAGAGGTTTCAAAGTTATAAATGCATTTTTTGTACTTTTTTTGAAATATTAGACCATTAGGGGAGACAGGGTAAAAACCATATTTTGAAACTGCTTATATCCATTTTGTACCTTCGGAACTGAAAAAGATAAAAAGGGGCTCAAATTATATTTTGATATTGCGTTCGACAGGTCTCGAAAAAATATGATTATAAAATTTTGATAATTTTGATCCTAAGGTGTAAAAAGGGATAAACATTTTATTGGTAATTTTTAAGTTATTTTTGTTACTTTTAAACTAATAATTTAAATTGCGTTCAACTGGTTTAGGAAAAATATGAACACGTTTTTTGAAGTTTTTTACAGTTATTGAGACTTATATAAGAAAGTATTTTTGTTGTACGGGAGATGCCATGACCATTATTCCCTTTTCTCTTAAGTATACTCACCACAATTATGTATATTTGCAAACAAAAACATCCATAGACAATTTTGAAACTCTAGCTTTAAGAATTATTGAAGAACATGTAAAAAAAATCAAATTGTACGGGAGGTGCCACACCAAAAAGTTTGGAGACCTTAGCTGTCACAGTTAATAAGATACACATATAAATATTTCCATGCTATTAGAGGTTCCACACCCATAGTTCACTTACTGCCTATACTAATCTCAGTTATGCATATAAGCATAATAAATACCCATATTAAATTTGGAGATTTCAGCTGTTACATTTATTGACATATATATGTAAGAGATTCTTTCTAGTAAAGGAGGTGGGTGCCACACCTATTGTTATCTTTACGCCCAAACTCAGCTTAATTGTAAACATCAACATTGTAAGCACCTGCACAAAATTTTGAGACTTTAACCTTACAAAGCTGAATTATGCATATTACCATTATAAACATCTTTACAAAGTTTTGAGAGTTCAACTGTTATTGTTGTAGAAATATATACAAAAAACTATTTTCGTTGTATAGGAGGTACCACGCCTATTTATTTTTTCCCGCCCATACAAAGCTCAATTATGCATATTAGCACTATTAACATCCGTACAAAGTTTGAAGACTTAAGCTGTTACAGTTGTTGAAATATATACAAAGAACTATTTTCGTTGTATGGGAGGTGCCACGCCTATTTATTTTTTCCCGCCCATAAAAAGCTCAATTATGCATATTAGCGCTATAAACATACGTACGAAGTTCGGAGACTTCAGCTGTTACAGTTGTTGAGATATATACAAAAAACTATTTTCGTTGTATGGGAGGTGCCACGCCTATTTATTTTTTCTCGCCCATAAAAAGCTCAATTATGCATATTAGCGCTATAAACATACGTACAAAGTTTGAAGACTTAAGCTGTTACAGTTGTTGAAATATATACAAAAAACTATTTTCGTTGTATGGGAGGGGCCACGCCTATTTATTTTTTCCCGCCCATAAAAAGCTCAATTATGCATATTACCACTATAAACACACGTACGAAGTTCGGAGACTTTAGCTGTTACAGTTGTTGAGATATATACAAAAAACTTTTTTCGTTGTATTTATTTTTTCCCGCCCATAAAAAACTTAATTATGCATATTAGCACTATAAACATACGTACCAATTTCGGAGACTTCAGCTAGTACAGTTGTTGAAATATATACAAAAAACTATTTTCGTTGTATGGGAGGTGCCACGCCTATTTATTTTTTCCCGCCCATAAAAAACTAAATTATGCATATTAGCACTATAAACATACGTACGAAGTTCGGAGACTTCAGCTTTTACAGTTGTTGAAATATATACAAAAAACTATTTTCGTTGTATGGGAGGGGCCACGCCTATTTATTTTTTCCCGCCCATAAAAAACTAAATTATGCATATTAGCACTATAAACATACGTACGAAGTTCGGAGACTTCAGCTGTTGCAGTTGTTGAAATATATACAAAAAACTATTTTCGTTGTATGGGAGGGGCCACGCCTATTTATTTTTTCCCGCCCATAAAAAGCACAATTATGCATATTAGCACTATAAACATCCGTACGAAGTTTGGAGACTTCAGCTATTACAGTTGTTGAAATATATACAAAAAACTATTTTCGTTGTATGGGAGGTGCCACGCCTATTTATTTTTTTCCGCCCATAAAAAGCTCAATTATGCATATTAGACCTATAAACATACGTACGAAGTTCGGAGACTTCAGCTTTTACAGTTGTTGTAATATTTCCAAAAAACTATTTTGGTTGTATGGGAGGTGCCACGCCTATTTATTTTTTCCCGCCCATAAAAAGCTCAATTATGCAAATTAGCACTTAAAGCAGCCGTACGAAGTTTGGAGACTTCAGCTGTTACAGTTGCTGAAATATATACAAAAAACTATTTTCCTTGTATGGGAGGTGCCACGCCCATTTATTTGTTTCCGCCCATACACAACTCAATTATGAACATCAATAAATAATTTAGTTGTACCAAATTTGGAGACTTCAGCTATAATAGGTATTGAGATATATGAAAAAAACTGTTCAATTTGTATGGGAGGTGCCACGCCCAGTCGGAATTTCCAAAAACAAATAAGCCTAAAACGCATTCCCAGATATCGGGTATGACCTTTTTTCAAGTTTCATTAAAATCGGTCCAGCCGTTCTTGAGTTATAAGCGGTGTCACTAACAAAAAAAAAATTGTTCTTTTATATATAAGATTATACATAGTTTCTTTTAAAAACATAAACACACCTGCTACTTAAAATTATATTCGCATTTACATATTGTCATTTGAAATATTTGTTTCATTTTCCTTTTATTAAGATTTTTTTAATATTTACGACTTCTACACCTTTACGTTTTCTTAACTCCCGGGATGTTGGGGCTCCCGGATTTGAATCCTTTCGTCGCTGCTTTTTTCGCTTACCTTTCACTGCTTCTTTGAAATAACTTTAACAAATCCAAGATAGAAATTATTAATTAAATAAAAACATTATTAAATTGGATTTATTTATTTAATTTAATTTAAATTGCTTTTATGGCTCACAGATATACATACATATGTAATAAAAGGTTTTACATTTTTTTTTACTTAAAAGAGTACAACTATGTATCTGCCTTAAATGATTTTATGCCAACGATGATATAAATATTGGTCACAAATGACCAAATTGTTGCAAATGTGTCAGTAGGAAAATGTTTAAGTGTTAGTTTCGGTCATCAATTTTTTGTAAGGAAGTTACTCGCTGCATACACACTCATACTATTAACTTCGTAAAAAGGCTGGGCGACATTTAAAACAATTATGCAGACGTCTGTGAAAATTCAAAATATTTGGAAAGATTAAACTTTTTAATATGTATGTAAGTATGTTAGACAGACAGACAGACATGCCACTATACTGTTTGTTGTCTCTGCACTAATAATTAGTAGAACTATTTAGTTATCATTAAACATCTTTTAAAACACTGTCAATTTCACTAGAAAATTTAATAAGTCTTTTATTTAGGTTTTGAACAAATCAGGGGTTTCCTGTTTACGGACTCTTTGTAAAAATAGTATATTTTTTTTTGCGGCCCTTTCTAAACTTTAGATTGCGTATACAGAAAATATAAAGACGTATTTTTTTGTGAATTTCTTTGGGAATTTCTCCATGACAAAAGATGTTTTTGCATTAGTCAGTGGGGTTTTACACATTACTCCGACAAATATTTCATATTTGACTAACAAAGTAATAAGTGGTCAATATTTGTAACAATTTTTTTTAAATCATAATATATTAACCTATTGGTTTCTGATGTGCGCATTTCTTTGGCATAGCGTGTAAAAGTAAAAGTTGTAAATAAACTTTTTAACTTGAGGCTTGGTAACTAAATGCGGGCAAAAAATATATTTAATAGAGATGCGATAAGATAAATTCGGCAAGTCAATGAACAAAAAAATTTAATTGAATTTTTTCAAGCGGCTAACGTAAATTTTTCAAAATTAAAGGTTAAATTTATAAAATAGCAATGGATAATATTAATGGACTTAAACCAAAATTCAAATTTTTAAAAAAATATATACAGTTCAGTTTCGGTTGACTATGGAACAAACTAAAATAACTTAAAATGGCTATACGACTTTTTGGGTCTTATTCATAAACGTACAATAGTGTCTATTAGAGGTGAGCGATCCCGTGATTTTTAGGGAATATCGTTATTAGTGAATGCGATTTTAAAATCACCGGTTATTTAAACAGTGACAGTGATCACTGTTTAGCATTTTTCACTTCTTGTAAAAGAGTTATTTTAATCTCTGTTAAATTATTATGCATAATGTTATTTTAAGCAGTGATTATGCGATTTTAGTTCTTTTTAACGAACAACGCATTGGAAAAATAATATAAATGATAAATAAGAATTAAAAATATTTATGAATAAGAAATATCAATTTTCAATAGGTATGTATGTACATAGTTACAAACAATATTCCATATTTATATTAATATTTTTAATTTACTTTAAACAAAATTTTTATAAAAAATTTAAATTTATACCTTTTGAGATAAGTTTTTAAGCTCCAATGGAGCATTGAGATAAAGCTTTAATTTAGAAAAGCAGCTTAAAATTCTTGTTAAATAGATTCCAAACATAAAAATATATAAAAATATGTAGTTGAAATCCATTGTAACAAAAACAAAAACCTAAAAAAAACAAATAACATGAGAAAGATTTTGATATTTTTATTCTTTTTTACTTCACCAATCAAAAATATTTCTATTTCTTGATAATTGAAAGTTAAGTCCAAAAACCCTGAACATATTAACTAAAATTTCATTTCAGCTAATGATTTATATATATCGCTCATTTACTCAAATGTTGTAATTCTATAAATGCATTTTTGGCGTTAACGATTCAGAACTGTTTGTTATGCTATGCTTTATGTCGTATATAAGTTTCATATTAAAAATGTTTCTACTTATAACGTGTAAAAAAATGTTATTATTCGATTCTATATACATAATGCGAGCAAACTAAAAACTTTATACGCATTTTTTTCGAAATATTTTTGTTGTACCTTTACAAAGATTTTCGCTTATCATGTAAAGTTCTATTTTTGTTAGCTGTGCTTTTTTTCATTTTAGGTTACGATATGTGTTTAAAATAAATGTGTGTTTAAATCTATTTTTGGAATATTAATTCTTTAGCCGGCTCATATCTGAATTTAATCCGCCGTCGCGGACAAACAATGCTCGGCGCTGGTCTCTGACGGCACCTCTGTTGTAAAGTTTTTAACAGCACTTTGACAAACACACATACAAACACATAAGCCCTTTACTTCTTTTAAAGAACAAAAGCAGCAACATGATTTGTTAGCTATGACCAAATGTAAACATGAAGCACAAAAATGTTACTTTACATTTTGCAAAGTTTAACATAATAAGAGTAACATCGCAGGTAAAATTACTCCACAATATTTCAAAATGTTACTTTTAGTAACATAATAAATTAAAAGTAACACTATGGTAGAAACAGTTACTTCACGGTTTATGTCACTGTCGTTACATGTCAAAATGTTATTTAAGTAACACAATAACTTAAAAGTAGCAGTAGCAGTTACTTCACAGTTTATGTCACTGTCGTTACCAGTGATTTGCAAGTAACAGGTATAAAATCACAGGTACGGAAATATCGCTCATCTCTAGTGTCTATTAAAGGCTTATTTGACAAGTATATATGGAATAATTGTCAAATAAGCCTTTAATAAACACTATTGTACGTTTATGAATAAGACCATTTGTATTAAGTTTTTGTGGACTAAATTAAAACAGAGAAAAAATATATTAGGTTCATTCGTTTACTTTTTCCAGTAATTTAGCAAATACTGAGTAATTTTACGAAATTTCTCTCAATTAAAATTTTTTAAGTAAAGAGTACGCGAACGATAATTTTTTACACAAATTTAACTACTCAAAACAGCTAATAGATTAAAATATATTACAATTACTTGATTTCTCGAAAAAATTCATTAAATTTTTTAAGCAAAAACAAGCAGGCTTTTGTGAGTGGAGTTAACTTGCTTTTGAGGTTAAAGTCTACTTCGAACACCACCACAAACAATGGGCTTGCTCCCTATGCCAAAATATTTGGACACCCTACCAGACAGATATGCTTAAATTGGCTATAATTTATGCTGATTATGGCTAATTTAAGTTGAATCTCAGACTATTCTTTTTGTGCGTTACCTGGAGCAATACATATTGCTAGGAAAAGACTTAGCGTTAACAAAAAAAAAACACGAATAGGTATTTAATTTTGGTTATTAATTGACTGCACCGAATACCCAAGTATTCAGCATTTTTTATGTAAAATTTTAAATGTAAATATTAAAAAGAAAAGTAGTTATTTATTTCAACGTAATTTTTTTCCTTAAGGCAATCCCACTGTGACGGTGTTTTTAAGATCGAGTTGTATAAAACGGCCCCATTTTTATAAAAATATGAAAAATCATTAACAAAATAATACTTCAAATTATTTTGAATCGTAAGTAGCTGAAGATATTACATAATTGATTGGATTGTTTAGTAAATGGTTTTTAATTCATTAAAAAATTCCTGAATGCACAATTTTGTTAATCACATGATAAGTATTTGCACATAAAACAATTTCGATATACATACATAGGTATGTATGTATGTAAGTATGTATTTATAAAAAATTTATAAAATAAGGAAAAAGCTCAAGTTCATGAACGCACAGCCAGTTTGTAAAAGAATCTCCCTTTGAGTTTTTATATTAAAGAAAAAAAGACAAATCGTCGTGTGGATTCTTATTTGCTTAATGGCACATTTAAAAAAAATTTACTTAAAAATTAAATATATATTATTATTAAAAATTTTTTTCGAAATTCGCAAACCATTTTTTGGTATCTCGATTATATTCGAAGATATTAAGCTCCAAATTTGTCAATATGAACACAACTTCACAGTTTGCAAAAGATTGTTTCGATTAATTATTTACTTTTTGTAGAATTTCGAGCAAATTAAAAACCACACGACAAAATAGTTGTTTGACCGTAATATTTTCATTTGTATGTATGTATATGTATTTGTTTTTAATTTAAATAAATTAAACATTGTATTTCATATTTTACCACTTCATTATTTTTCGGTTATGTTTTCAAATGCTAAGCACTTGCCCCCTACTGGGTATGAAAGTGATAATAAGGTTTATGCTGCGTCGGAAATAAAAAACATCGTTTTTAATTATACTATTTCTTTGGTTTCGTTCAGCTTTATTTTACGTTGCGTATACATACACAACTTTTGGTTTTTTTTCTAAATAAATATAGAATCGTATACAAATGTCTTAGCACACTTATCGGTAAGAAGTGTTAGTTAAGAAGAGCACCATTTAAAAGGATAAAATATCAAACGCTACTTCCGTAGCCAATCGATAGTTTCGATGATTACTTTGTCACCTCTAGAAGATATAGGTTACCTTATAGGTCCGTTGTTGTTGTTTGGTAGTATGTAGGGTGCCTTAGGGATTGGTTTCTGACAAAGCACTTCATCTTCTTCACTTTCGTTGCCCAAATAAATATCGACCTTAAATTTTTTAGCTGCATTTTCCATCTCTTCCAAATCTGTGAAGGCTGGAAAATGTAACGGGCTAAAATGGCCGGCAATCGCTTCAGGTATGTCAGAAATATTATGAATCATGTAAGTGGGGGGTATTTTTCAAGTAGCTGGCCCACTTTTTATATGAATGCGAGGCTGAAGAAGCTGTAGCAGCATCTTCGAAAGATAGATGTTTACGACGACAAATGGGCGAGGAAGTCTTTGACAGAAAATGTTGTGACTGCGACATCATATACATTTCCATGACCAGATCACTCAAAGCTGGCGTAACAGCTACGGGGGTTTCGGTGTCAGGGTGACAACAAGTGTCCTGATTATGTCTGAAGCAGGAGTTGGAGGGTGTTGAAATAGCGCTCCCTGTAGAGTTCGACTCTGAATAATATCCAAATGATCTGCTCTGCTGGTTTTGTTGAAATTTTTGTCGATCACCAAAATCATCGCAAATCGATAATTTTTCTAACGATTTTTGAACTGCGAATGAATTGAAAATTCTCTTATTTTGAGTGTTTGAAGCAATATTGGATGCAGGCGTTAAATTGCAACGACTAAGAACGCTTTGACGTGAAGGAGACGTAAATGCACTTGAAACGCCTGAACTCGATGCATTGCTATTGTGTGAGGATAAAGTTATTTTGGAAGCACGCCTGTACTTCGATTTAGCTACGTAATATGTTTTTAAAGTGTCATTAAGGTTATCACTGTCGTTGGCAAAAAGACTTGAACAGGAACCCATCCTAATTAATGTTAATTATTATTCCTAAAATATAACACAAACTGCAGTGTTTATTTGGCGAATGCTAACTTTTAACTGAATGTTAATCTCTTAGCCTGCCTAGAATTTATATTTATTTCTCGATTGTGTCTGTATTATTTTTCGCGAAATTTCTCAGAAGTTTTTAAGGTAAAACTGTCACATATTTATACCTGTGAGCGCGGGCTCAATACTACTAGCGATAATCTTTCGCAGGTAAATTATGTCTTGGTTACGATGAAAAACATTCATAAATGTTTTAAATCCTTGTTATCCTATGTTTAAAAATTGTCTGCTACTTCTTTGCATTTTAATGGAAAAACTTGAAAATTTATGATCACTTGATACAATATACGTACTACGTACATACATATGTACACACATACATTTAAAAACATACCTCTATGCTATCTATTGTATGTACATATGTATAGTTTTCGTTTGGGAAATACATACATACTTATGTGAAGGATTTAAAAACCCGCTGTGACAATTTATGGCATAAGAAAATGTTTTATTATCCTCCTACAACCAGCAACAATAATTAGCAGGCAAATTCTTACAATGTATTTAAAATTACTAAAAGTAGTATCCCTGTCGGATATTCAGTAGTCGACTACAAAAATAACTCACTTTAAATTAAATTTTTTATAAATAAATAAAAAGCTGACCGTAAAGTAATCCAAAAGAAACCAAAAGTTTCACAACTAAGACTCATTTGTATAGAGTGTAATAAAAAGTCTCTTTTTATTTTACCCTTCACAAAAGTGATAAGGGTATATATCAGTTTGTCATTCCGTTTGTAATTTCTTTATTACCCATTTGCGACCTCATAAAGTATTTATACTCTGGATCCTTATAGATAGGGAAGTCGATATAGCCAAGTATGTCTGTCTGTCTGTACTTCTGTTGAAATCAAGTTTCAAGGAGTCACTTTAAGCACTACGGACCAGGTATTGGTGTCAAACTATCAGAAATGTTCCTGAGATGATCGCTATTTAAAATAAACAAGATCGGTTTACCACGGACCTAGATATAGGCAAAATACTGCGATTGCCTCAGTTTTTTCTTGAACCCACACAAACTCAATAGAACATATCGTCGTTGTTAAGTTATTGTGTTCTATCGAACACACAAATCCTATACTTATAGAACACAATAACTTAACAACGACGATATGTAACAAATGAAAACTGTCAACGCTGTTAAACATGTATTTTGGTTGGGCATTATTAAATATGAAAAAAGTTTCTACTATGTTTGGACGTATGTATGTATGTACATATGTATTTACATACATCATGTATATACTTATGTATTCATTTATTATGATTTCTTATCGTCCCGTCCAAATTAGCAATAAATATCTTAGCAATAAGGCAATAACATCGGCAGAATAACAGGAAATTATTGCTTATTGCCTCGCCTATGTTAAGGGTATGGGAACACGTACATATTTATCTTAATTCATTATAAAAAAAAAAAAAACAAATCAGAAAATCATCGTTTTTTAAAGGAAAATTGCTAGAAATGATTAATTTTTTATCGCTTTGTATTACTTGGCGTCTTTTTTTAAATGTCACTTAAAATGACAATTGAGTTCGACGTTTTATATCCGCAATAATTGCTTTCAAAAAATAGGTGACAAATATTGCTCAATAAAATGTTGGCAATAAATACATACTTATGTACGCAATTGAGTTGTGCCCGACTCGTTACTTTAGTTCGTTTTTGCCAACAACCTAGTTCATTTAATCTCCAAACCCTATTTAAATTACATTGTGGTTCGTGGAAAAAACGAACGAGGTTGTTGGCAAAAACGAACTAAAGTAACCGATTGACCCAACTCTAGTACGCAATAGAGCAGTCCACATCAGAGATAACATAATTTTGACATTTGCTGCAATACCTACATATATGTTAACATATTTATTGCTAATGAAGACTAGGGATATACCAAAGAGTATGAATATATAAATGGTGCTTGTCATACAAAAACGTAATTTTTTTGCAAGACACTTCATGATGCGGGAGGAAAAATAGAAAGTAGATATACACAAATAAGTTTACTTTTAAGATCAATGTGAAGGGTATATAAGATTCGGCACAGCCGATTATAGCGCTCTTGCTTGTTTGTTAATATTTTTGTCTAATCTCAGTTAAAAATAGGACGTATTATTTTTTCAAACTATTAAACACCTGAGTTTTAAATGTAAGTTTTTAAAAGTTACCGGAATAAATGCTTGTTGTTGTATTACCATTTACTTTATACCAGTTTGACAACTGGTTTGATAATAAGCGACTGAAACTAATTGCTTCGACGTGATGTAATACTAAAAAAATAAGAAAATTAAATTGTTTTTTGACACTTATTTTTTTGACACTCAACTCAGATGCTGTAAATATATCTTTACAAATTTATGATTTTATTTTGTACTGTAATTTATGTAGTCATATTTTAAACACTTCTTATATACATTTTTGTAGGTGATTGAAAAGTTATTCAGGTGTCAGTCGCCACTTGTTCCGAAATAGTTAGCTTAGAGTTAGTTTTAAGTTAACTGAATGCCCGACAGGGATTTTACGCATTTATTATTGTGTGTAAGTGCGAGACTGCATAAGGGGAAGCCGTGCCACAACAGCTCACAAGTTGTTTATTTCATATACATATAATTATTACATTAGTATTTTTAGTGCCGCTCTATCAAAAAATTAAAAAAAATATTTAATGTGCTTCTTTAAGCTTAATCTGAATCCAACAACCAATTGATAAAAAAAAACAAGTAAGAGCGCTATATTCGGTTAAGTCTAACCATATTTTTACACATTTTAATGTACAAGAAGTCATCCGATGTTGTTTGGCCCTCCAAATTTTTTTTAAATGAAAATTTTCGATTCTGTTTATTTGAACCTTTAGAGTTTTATTGGTCAAGTCGGGAAGATGATATCGGCCAAATGAAAAATGTCGCATTATCGTAAAGCGGACTATGGCATTAAAATATTTTATGAAATTTATTAAATGTGGCAAAAAATGCAAACAATTTTGGCTATATCACTAATGTGACTATAAGTTTGACAAAAAATATATGTATATATTATTATATATTATACATATTTTATATTATTTTACAGTTTACAGTTTTCAAACTGGAGCCAATACTAGCGGAAGCAGAATTAACAAAAGTTTTTAAAGGTAATTGAACAGGGTACACTTAACAGGTAGCCTCAGATAAACAGCTGAGTAACGGTGTTTCGTTATATTAATGTCAAATTTTGTTTATGTTTATGTATTTTCTTCCTTTTATACAAACAACAACTGTAGTATCGTAAGAAAAGCTCAAAAAGAAGAAGAAAGATTTTGTGAGTTTTTGTTATTTGTCTCCGACATTCTTATGACGGTTTTAGTTGTTTTTGTAGAACCGCTCCTACCTGCTAAGTGTACCCTGGTAATTGAATATCTACCTGCACTTAAATGCCGTAAAATATTTTTTTTTTTCTTTAGCATGGGGGTCTGGTCGACAAGGAACAAATTTCATAGAAGAGATCGAAGAGGCTGCTTCTTCAGTAAGCTCAGATTATATGAACAGCCAAGAAAACATCTCCAGTACAGTCACAATAAATATCACAAATATTTTAGCACAAGGTAATATACATACATACTTATGCTCGTATTGATAATACTAAAAGTAGGATTTTTAAGGGCTTATATGGCAATTATGCCATAGTGATATGTCAAATAAGCCTTGAATGAATAATCCTCCTTTAATTATGTACTATGAATGTGTTTAAATATTTTCTTGTGACTGTGTTGAAACTTTCTTTTATATAAACTTTCTGAAATTTCTCAATTTTTTTGATGAACTTAAATTGCAAACTGTCAGCAAAATGTATTTAAATAATGAAATTCGTATTTAAAGGCTGGAAAGAATATTTTAGCACAAAAACACAAATTAACCTGTTTGAAGAATTTCCTCCCTGACTGAGTGTTTGATCTATGCTTGGGACTTTGGGTTTTGCCAGCCAGCCTGATATGTATTATTTAACTACCGTGAAAAATTAACAAAATTAAAATCGTTCCCAAAAATATTTTACGCTACAGATCTTAAGGTCAAAATATTCTACAACTCATAACTTTTAAGGTCACACCCGCCACCGTCTTAAAGTGGTTCTTGTGAGAAGAAATATGTTATGTTCTTTCAGTGTCTACTTGCTATCAATCGCTTATAAACATATCATGCTTGGAAACCATAGCCTTTTTTAAATATAAGTTTTTTACTGTTTGAGTTATGAGCTAAAATGTAAGCAAAATGGTTACTACACCTGTCATAATGAAATTGCCCAACTACTTTAAGGGCAATTATTATATGTTTTTTATAAAGTGAACTGTAGTTAAAGTTAACTCTAATTCAAGTAAACAATACAGGTACCTCTAAAATTTTTGGTTATTACAACTTCCCTTTAAGAAAAACAGAAAATTCGTTTAAAGTATGGCAATACCAGTGCAAAAACCAACTACTTTTTGAAAATTAAGGTATGCAGTGGCTACGACTTACACCAACTAAAAACAAATAAACAATAAATACGGCAACTTTAAACAAATAAACCTTACGTTAAATTTTAAAGGTAAGATGAGATTCCATTAAGCCCATCGGACACTTTAGCTTAATGCCATATTCACACATAGGCCTTTATTGCGTAATAAGCGCATTTACGCAACTAAAACCTTAATTGAGCTCAATTGAACATACAAGATTTCAATTAAAAAATTGTGCAATTAGTAGCAAATTGCTTCACTAATTGCTTCAGTTAAGCTCGAAATGCAAACCTGCTGATTTAATAACAACTGTGTTCGTTTAGAATAAAAGCTCGAAAGCTGAAAATTTGTTTTAAACAATGTGCACGAACATTTTTTCCAGACTCGCAGATACAATTTAAAACAAGCATTGAATATAATTTAAGCATTCGTCCATTAAATATTTTGTAAATCCTAGCTGGTCACACTGGTCGTCTGGCACATGAGACTACAAAACCTATTTTTTTTATTCTTACTCTCTTCATTGCTCAAAGGGAACGCACATGCGTGTGCGACTTTGCGAATCCCCGATCCGCATTAATTGTTTTTTTTTTTAATCTAAAACAAATTAAATGTAAGCGTTATCAGAATCATTTCAAATATTAAGTACCTGACAAGTTTGCTGGCTCTTGAGTTAAGAATATAATAAAACCATGCTTTTCTCATTTAAGGTCCAAAAGTAATTGTACGAACAGAAGAGATTTTAATAGTTGGATTTGTCTTAACGCTATGGGTTGCTGCAATTGTTTTGTTCTTTAACCGTTGGGGTAAAATACGCATGTTGGAACCGTACCAGCCAAAATTTCAACAACATCGAGCTTCCTGCCATTTATCCGATTTAGATTCCATACCTCTTCAGGTAATCCACATATGTATTTTCAATACAATAGAAATTTTAAAAATAAAAATAAGTAAATGCATGTTTGATGGCTTAATATGAAAAGGGCGTAACTCGATTTTTTTCAAAGGGTTTCTTTGCTTATTCTGAAAAAAATGGAAAATAAAATTTGTTGCCTATTTTAATTAAAAATTGCATTTAAACTTTTTTATATGCAAAATTTTACAAAATAGAATTGTGTCACTTTAATAGAAAGCCATCTATATATACATGTATATACTTTAAAGCGGCCTTTTTAAGATATGTTCTTTTTATTTAAAAATACGGTATTATGGGTATGTAAAAAATTATGGAGATGGGATAAGTGAGAGGCAACTCGCATCACCTCTAAAAGTGGTGCCTTTGGAAAAAAGAAGAAAAATATATCGCTAATTTGCGAAAACAATGTCATTATTTAAAAAAAAAATCCTTTTTGAGAAAAACGCGTTTGAAGTTTTCTATTTGCTTGTTTCTACAAACAATAAAAAAATTAAATTTATACACAGTAAAAAGCATGGTGAAATTATTGTACCAGGTGGTGTTACGAGCACAGCTGATCTACTTTTTTCATGCATAAATCGAGGCTGGGTAGTCAAAGTTGTTTACGTTTACATATCTTTTTTTGACAACCGAGCCAACAAATACTACAACAAAAACGAAAATTATATTCGCCAAATTTTGTTGTTGTAGAATCGACACCACCTGATAAATTATTGCGCCATGGTAAAAAGCATAACCAACAATTCACCATCGTTTACACCAAAAATTTTTTACTCTTTAGTATGTCATGTACATATACCGTACTCCGGCTAATATAAAGTGTTGTTGGAGGAGATTAAAAAAATAATTTGTTTTTGCTAAATGTAGGGGATACCATTTTCTTTTTTGTTATAACTTCCGCATTTACAGCCGGATCTAAAAGCGTAATATGCCAACTTTGGACAAAAGAATTATTTTACAAAATTTTTATGCAAAATTGTTTTTTCTTTGTTATCAAATTATAAATAAGCATCATTGTTGGCATTCAATCTTTAAATACAATTAAGTTCTCAATTGGAGCATTAAATTTTGAATTAAATTTTAATTTTTTAAAAGTATTGTATTTCCACAGAATTTTAACCAAAAGATTTAAAGGAATAAATTATCGAACCTAGTTTTAACTAAGGACTCAATAAGGAGCGGTTAAGCTAATAGGAGATTTTAAAATCGTGTTATCTGAAAGTGAAAAAGGAAGGAAACCTATAATGCAAATTAAACGGATTATAGAAAACTATACCCCAATTTAAATAAAAATTTCTCCTATAAATAAAATAAAACGAACTTAAAACAAAACATTTCTCAGTCAAAAAAAGCTTGTTACAATTTAAATATTTATATAAGGGATCTACAGATTATAACTTAAAAAAATTTAGAACATAAAATTAAATTTTTTTAAATCTCCCCTCAACCATACTTTATTTTAATCGGCTCATGCATTAAAAAAATTATTATTGTAAAATTAACTGAAAATGCAACTTAAAATAACTGGATATTTGTTTAAATGCCCTCCAACAAGTTTTTCATTAAAATTAATACAAAATTAACTTACACTGGAAATTAGTCTCAGCTGTTGATGCTTTGAATAACTTTTCAAATAAGTAAAAAAATTATGTTAAAAGTTAACTGTTTTTTTTATTCAAAAAACATCTTTACGAAATACTTCCTAAATAACTTACATTCAGTTACTGTTAAAATTTATGTGCGAAACACTAAAAGAATTTAAAACAAAATATTATTAAAAATTGGTGTTTATTAGTTATTATCCAAACCCCATAATTTTTTACATACCGTACTTTGTTATTAAAAGAAATATTTCTAGGGGGGTTGCGGTTAAAAGACAGAGTTGAAAAATAACAAATGAAAGTTTAATTTTGGACAGAAGAAACTAAAATTACACTGTGCAACAGTGTAGGCTCGATTATACTATCAGAGGATAGGAAACCCCTATACTCAGTTTGAAAGAATTGGTGAACGTTTTTTATAACTAAATAGTTTTCTAAAACGTATGAGGCCCATAAAAAGGAAAGCAAAAAATTAGTAAAAACAGTTTGTTGGTTTTTTAAGGTATTTTTGAATATTATTTTGTCTCAATTAGTTACATAATTGGGATTAACAAATATAAGAAGATAATAATACATAGTTAGAAATATTTTCAAGAATGTTTCATTTCATTGTTGTAAGAATTCATTAAATGCATATCGTTAGCTCAAATGCAAAACTACATACGTAACCAACAAAAAGCTTAAATCGATCTTTAACCATATTTGAGTTTATTTTATTAAAAGGAACATGGCAATAATTTTTTTTAAATGTTAAAAACAAAACTTAAAACAGGGTGCCAAAAAAAAAGAAAATGTTTTGCTTCTCCTGTAAAATTTTAAAAAATGAAGTTCCGAGGTTTTGCATTTATTCTGACGATATGGACCAGCGTCGCCAGGGGAAGCTACAAAAAGTTACATGCTGTCACTCAAAAGGTTACGTTTTTCATATAAAGTTACATTTTCGAATTAAAAAAAAAGCAAATTTTTAAAAAATTTCTAGAGTATTAAAATAAAATTGTAAATGTGCATAGAATTGTAGCAGGTATTTAAATTGTATATACAATTTATAAGGGCCTTATTACGAAAATCACAGAACATAAATATTTTGTTATTCTTTGGTATTTGGGTAATTCCTCGTTAGGCGGCTTAAAACGGAAAAACTTATTTTCTTAATTTTTATAAATTTCTTTAAGTTCCAAATTTATAAAAAACCCCTGTAACAGTATTAAAGGATATTCAAAAAAGTTTAAAGTTCTACCATCTTTAGTAATAATTGCCTTTAAAATAAAATTAAAAAGGTTACTTCCGTCACAATGGGACTGTTCTTTTCAGGGAGCATTATGTATTTAAAATATTGTATTTGATGTAAAAAAACTCCATTTTAAGTACTTTAAAATGTCTCCTTTATTTAATATTATGTATTGATGTAATTTGATCTAAAGTGGGTAACTTTGTCACACTCTTCGTGTAATTTTCAATAGCATCGGTGGCAAAAGTAGTTACTAAAGAGTTGCTTCTATCCTAAAAAAAAAAAAACTTTCAATTGTTAAGAAGTTATGTATGTATGCATGTAAAAATGCCTGTATGTAGAATATTTATTACACTGTATATAAATGCAAATTATATTTTTAGCGCACGTCTTTATCTCAAATGCCAATGGGTTTTGTGAACAATGTTAATATGTCATCATGTCAATTTGCCGCCCATAATCCAATGATAAACTCAAAAGGTAACTTTTTCTACCATTGCAAACATAAGGTCTGTCTGCGTACTTTTCCAGTAGCAAATACTCAGTAATATTTTTTGGGAGAGTAAGACCAATTTTTCTCTGTCGGCTAAAAATATATCAAAAAGTACGCAGACAGTATCCAGTAAAATCTTGCAAGAAAACAGCTGCTCGGTGTGTAAACAATCCAAATAACAAAGCAAAAGAATTTTAGCATATGTGTACGCGGTTAATTATTTGCATATTTGGACGTTTCTAGCAATAAGTTAAATGTTATGTTTATTATAAATTGTTATAAACGTTAAAAATCAACACAATTCTAACTATTGTTAAATTTTAATTTCTTTTTTCGTTTCACAAAAATTATTTCATTCAATTAGTAAATAAAAACAGCTGTTCAAACTAGTTGCAAAATCTTGCAAGAAGAAATTTCTCCAGTAACATTTTGCAAGTTCTCTTACTTCCAACTGTCAAAAAATTTTCTTTTTGGCTCTCTCGCTGCAAGAGATTTGGAGTACGCAGACAACATTTTGTAAGATTTTGTAACATTTTGCACAAAATGATACAAAATATGTGTACGCAGACAGACCTATATTCAACTAAACTAAAAAAAATCGTTATTTTGCGTTAAAATTCATTTTGATTTCTATGTAAGTATAGGTAGCCTTTAGGCCCAAATTAAATATTACTAGCAGTTAACCCCTTACTTCGTTAGCGCAATTTCATAACTTTTCGAGATCTGAAAAATGCAATTTAAATTATGCTTCTATCTGTATTGGTTTAAAAGCTATAAAAAGTACCTAAAATTTAAAAAAATAGAATTTTTAACATTTTTCAATGGACTCCAAGGGACAAAACGGAGTAAAAGCTTTATTTCAATACTGCTTAGGTTCATGTTGTAGCTTTTAAAGGAAAGAATATTCAAACATAATTCAAATTGCGTTTGACAGGTTTAAAAAAAAATATGAATAAGTTTCCAAAAATTTTTTTTTTTAATTTTTACTATAAGGGGCAAAAGAGTTTTAAATTAAATTTTGGTACTTTAAGGTACTTTTTGTAACTTTAAATCCAAAAAAAGATAAAAGCAAAACTCAAATTACGTTCAACAGGCCTTAAAAATTTAAGAATATTTTTAAGGTACTTTTTTAAAATTTATACACAACGGGGTAAAAAAAGAGTAAAAATTATAATTTGGTAAACATTTTACCTACTTTTAGCTCATATTTAAATAAAGATAAAAACTAAATTTAAATTGCGCTCAAGAGGTCTCAAAGAAATATAAGAACTTTTCTGGCACCTTTTAGAAATTTTGGACCCAAAATAGCTTAATTATGTTTTGTTGCTTTTAAAGACTTTAAAACCAATAAAAATAAAAGGAAACATACATAAATGAAATTGCGTTCGACAAGGCTGAACAAATTTTTTTTAAATTTAAACAAGTAAGAGCGCTATATTCGGCTGTGCCGAATCTTATATACCCTTCACATTGACCTTTCGCAATCCCAAACTTTTTTTTACTTATGAAATATTTCTAATTTTTAAATAGGCTTTAAGGCCAACTCTAAAGAAGTTGTGGGCATTTTCATATCATTTTTGTAAATTTTGTATGGCAACCCCCTCAGGGCGTGGAGATAGGGGGTAAGTATGTTCTAGGAATATGTTTGGGAGGGCAAACTAATAGGGGTCGGTCGTACACTTTATTGCTCTAAGGCCAACTCTGAAGAAGTTGTGGGCATTTCATCATTTTTGTAAATTTTGTATGGCAACCCTATTAGGGCGTGGAGATAGGGGGTAAGTATGTTCTAAGAATATGTATGGGAGAGCAAACTAATGGGGGTCGGTCATACACTTTATTGCTCTAAGGCCAACTATGAAGAAGTTGTGGGCATTTAATCATTTTTGTAAATTTTGTATGGCAACCCCATTAGGGCGTGGAGATAGGGGGTAAGTATGTTCTAGGAATATGTTTAGGAGGGCAAACTAATAGGGGTCGGTCGTACACTTTATTGCTCTAAGGCCAACTCTGAAGAAGTTGTGGGCATTTTATAATTTTTGTAAATTTTGTATGGCAACCCCATTAGGGCGTGGAGATAGGGGGTAAGTATCTTCTAGGAATATGTTTGGGAGAAGAAACTAATAGGGGTCGTTCGTACACTTTATTGCTCTAAGGCCAACTCTGAAGAAGTTGTGGGCATTTTTACATAATTTTTGTAAATTTTGTATGGCAACCCCCTTAAGGCGTGGAGATAGGGGGTAAGTATGTTGTAGGCATATGTTTGGGAGGGCAAACTAATAGGGGTCGGTCATACACTTTATTGCTCTAAGGCCAACTCTAAAGAAGTTGTGGGCTTTTTATCATTTTTTAAAGTTTGTATGGCAACCCCATTAGGGCATGGAGATAGGGGGTAAGTATGTTCTAGGAATATGTTTGAGAGGGCAAACTAATAGGGGTCGGTCGTACACTTTATTGCTCTAAGGCCAACTCTGAAGAAGTTGTGGGCATTTTATCATTTTTGTAAATTTTGTATGGCAACCCCATTAGGGCGTGGAGATACGGGGTAAGTATGTTCTAGGAATATGTTTGGGAGGGCAAACTAATGGGGGTCGGTCGTACACTTTATTGCTCTAAGGCCAACTCTGAAGAAGTTGTGGGCATTTTATAATTTTTGTAAATTTTGTATGGCAACCCCATTAGGGCGTATAGAAAGGGGGTAAGTATGTTCTAGAAATATGTTTGGGCGAAGAAACTAATAGGGGTCGGTCGTACACTTTATTGCTCTAAGGCCAACTCTGAAGAAGTTGTGGGCATTTTATCATTTTTGTAAATTTTGTATGGCAACCCCATTAGGGCGTGGGGATAGGGGGTAAGTATGTTCTAGGAATATGTTTGGGAGGGCAAACTAATAGGGGTCGGTCGGACACTTTATTGCTCTAGGGCCAACTCTAAAGAAGTTTTGGGCATTTTTACATCATTTTTGTAAATTTTGTATGGCAACCCCCTTAGGGCGTGGAGATAGGGGGTAAGTATGTTCTAGGAATATATTTGGGAGGGCAAACTAATAGGGGTCGGTCGTACACTTTATTGCTCTAAGGCCAACTCTGAAGAAGTTGTGGGCATTTTTACATCATTTTTGTAAATTTTGTATGGCAACCCCCTTAGGGCGTGGAGATAGGGGGTAAGTATGTTCTAGGAATATGTTTGGGAGGGCAAACTAATGGGGGTCGGTCGTACACTTTATTGCTCTAAGGCCAACTCTAAAGAAGTTGTGGGCATTTTATAATTTTTGTAAATTTTGTATGGCAACCCCATTAGGGCGTGGAGATAGGGGGTAAGTATGTTCTAGAAATATGTTTGGGCGAAGAAACTAATAGGAGTCCGTCGTACACTTTATTGCTCTAAGGCCAACTCTGAAGAAGTTGTGGGCATTTTATCATTTTTGTAAATTTTGTATGGCAACCCCATTAGGGCGTGGAGATAGGGGGTAAGTATGTTCTAGGAATATGTTTGGGAGGGCAAACTAATAGGGGTCGGTCGGACACTTTATTGCTCTAAGGCCAACTCTAAAGAAGTTGTGGGCATTTTTACATCATTTTTGTAAATTTTGTATGGCAACCCCCTTAGGGCGTGGAGATAGGGGGTAAGTATGTTCTAGGAATATGTTTGGGAGGGCAAACTAATGGGGGTCGGTTGTACACTTTATTGCTCTAAGGCCAACTCTGAAGAAGTTGTGGGCATTTTATAATTTTTGTAAATTTTGTATGGCAACCCCATTAAGGCGTGGAGATAGGGGGTAAGTATGTTCTAGAAATATGTTTGGGAGAAGAAACTAATAGGGGTCGGTCGTACACTTTATTGCTCTAAGACCAACTCTGAAGAAGTTGTGGGCATTTTTACATAATTTTTGTAAATTTTGTATGGCAACCCCCTTAGGGCGTAGAGATAGGGGGTAAGTATGTTCTAGGAATATGTTTGGGAGGGCAAACTAATGGGGGTCAGTCGTACACTTTATTGCTCTAAGGCCAACTCTGAAGGAGTTGTGGGCATTTTATCATTTTTGTTAATTTTGTATGGCAACCCCATTAGGGCGTGGAGATAGGGGGTAAGTATGTTCTAGAAATATATTTGGGAGGGCAAACTAATGGGGGTCGGTTGTACACTTTATTGCTCTAAGGCCAACTCTGAAGAAGTTGTGGGCATTTTATCATTTTTGTAAATTTTGTATGGCAACCCCATTAGGGGGTGGAGATAGGGGGTAAGTATGTTCTAGGAATATGTTTGGGAGGGCAAACTAATGGGGGTCGGTTGTACACTTTATTGCTCTAAGGCCAACTCTGAAGAAGTTGTGGGCATTTTCATATCATTTTTGTAAATTTTGTATGGCAACCCCCTCAGGGCGTGGAGATAGGGGGTAAGTATATTCCAGGGATATGTTTGGGAGTAGAAATTAATGGGGGTCTGTGATACATTTTTTCCTCTACGGGCAAGTCCGGGGAAGTTATAGCGGTTTTTACCTTATTTTTTAAAATTTTGTATGGCAACCATGTCAGGGGCTAGAGATAGAGGGTAAGTATGTTCCACAAAAATGTTTGGATGAAAAAAATAATTCGGGTCGGTCTTACATTTTACCTTTGTAGGAGAACCCTGGAAGCCGTAGGAGCGATTTTAAAAATGTTTAAATTAAGCTTTGTATGGCAACGCTGTTATATGTATGAACACTAATACTAATAAAATTTTTGTTTTGGGTGTGTTTCAATAATATAGACATGACTGATTCTGTTTTTTTCTTTTTTTGTTGTTTTTTTTGTTGTTTTTTTATTATTACATGTAAAAGTATGTTCTTTGTTGTTGTTGTAGACTCAAAAAACCGAGGTAGTCGTGGTTTTTTGCTTATATCTCGGTTATTTATCGGGCGATTTTGCTGAATTTCAATACCGATTTTCTCGAGACTATCTGTGACAGTTTGATACCACATTCGGGTCTATGCGATATCGGGGGGCTTCAGAAAGTTGATTTCAACCATAACACGGACAGACGGTCAGACGGACAGACGGACAGACGGACAGACGGACATCGCTAAATCGGTTTCCCTATCTATAAGGATCCAGAATATATATACTTTATGGGGTCCCAAATGGATAATAAAGGAATTACAAACGGAATGACAAACTTATATATACCCTTATCACTTATGTGAAGGGTATAATGACTAAAAACTATAATTTGGTTCTTTTAAAGGTACTTTTGTAACTTTTGAACCCATAAAGAAAGAAACAAAATTCAAATCATGTTCATGTACTTTTTTTAAATTTTAATAACTAAAAATTATAATTTTGTTCTTTTTAAGGTACTTGTGTAACTTTTGAACCCATAAAGAAAGAAACAAAATTCAAATCATATTGGACAGCTTTTGAAATTGTATATGAAAACCTTTTTGAAATTCGACAGTTTAATAAAAAGTTTTATAAAGCTTCAGACGAAAACTCTACCAGGTGATAGAGGCGTCAAGATGCGTTCTGTTAACCGGGTTCTTTTTAATGTGTATATACGACCACATAGTCACCCTATATGCAAACGAATGAACTAAAAATGTCTCAATGAAAAAATGTGTAGTCGCTTTGCTAAAGATGGGCTGAATACGAAAACCCACTTTTATGTTTTCAAAATTTTTTAATTAAAAGATTGTAAATTTCCTAAGTCACACTGGCAATAATCAAAAACTCGATTTCGAACTGTTGTATAAGTATGTTCGTTTGCATTTAAATTGACGATATATACATATCTATGTAAACTTTTATTCCTTACTGCTTAATACAAAGAAACTTTCTTGCATTTTAAGTAAAGCCTAAAAAGTAAGATACATCCTAGCCTACCGAAGGGTTCCGCTAAAAAAAGCGTTTGGCAAACAGAAATTTGTTGAGAGCCCCTGACAGTCCTTGTTAGGAAAGTTCCAAAGTAAAGAGTGAGTCGAGTGTTAAAAAATTAACACCATGATGTAAATCAAAAGCTTAAACTGCACATGAAATCGTGCCGAAACTATGTGGTATTTAAATATATTGTCTGAAATATTAGTACTATTTAATGCAATTGTATCTTGGCCCGGGAATTGAATAAATAATTTAATTACAATTGAAAACTTGTGCCATAAAAATTCGCTATCTTAACTGAAATGTAATTAGAATCATCGCATTCCTAAAATGTCTAATATATCACCCCAAGTATTTACACATAAACAATTTTTATATTAATTTTAATTTTCTTTTGTCACCTTAATAAATATAAAAATCGTTTATGACTACGGTGAAATATATTCGTGTGTGTATATATACATAAGGAAATACATTTTTTTTATTTTTAGGCAATGCTGAACAGTCCAGACCCCGACAGAACTCTGTGTTTGTAGGTCCAAGTGCAAACCAATTTTCAGTGCCAAAACCACCACGGAAAACCCGTTCTGCAATAGACTTGCACTCAATTATTTTAGACAAAACAGCTGAGCAAGTCTAAGAGAAATTACTTTTAATATAAATATTATGTAATTGATTATTAAGACAATCCTGTTATTATTATTTTCAGGGTTGGGCAGTATTTCAAATACTTGTATTTGAAATACGTATTTGAAATACAAATACGTATTTTGTATTTGTATTTGAAATACCACCTTCTAATGTATTTTGTATTTTGTATTTGAAATACCCAACACGGAAGTATTTTGTATTTTGTATTTCAAATACTTATGATGGCAAAATACATTTTTGCAAAATACATTTTTTTGTTATACAAAAAGTTGTCTTTAGAAAAATTGAAAAATGTTACAAATTTAAAAAAAAAGAATGGAAACTTTGTCTTTGTATTCATTCACGTCTTCGCCTTAGCAAGGTACGTTCCTTCCCAGGGCTCACTTATTCAGGTAATATCAAGAGCTAAGCGGATATTTGGAAATGTGAATGTCAAAAAAATTTATTTTGTATAAACATTGAATTTTTTTTGACATTCATTCGCTATATTTGCCTCTGCCGAATCTTATATACTAGGGACTGGTAAATCGTCTTCGATTATAGTCGAAAATCGATTTTGACCCCAAAAAATCGATTTTTTGTAATCGTATTTTTGTTGCCGGTTTTATACTGAAATCGATTATTGAGCTAAAACATATCGATTTTACCTTAAAAGTTTTAAATGCTATAAATTTTAAGAATTATTCTGTTAACACATTTTTTTTAACTATCTGCACCGAAAGCTCATGTGTTAATATGAGGAGTTAATGTATTATTTTAAAATTTGTAATACAGTAAACTCGCGGAAACGTGAACTAATTTTTACCAAGGGTGTTCATGTTTTCGATTTTGTTCACGTTTTCGATTGAATATGTTCAAATTTTTTTTTAACGAATTTAGTTTTTTTTATCAATTAATAGTTACTAGTTCAAAAACATCCAAATCTAGTCAAAACTTAACAACGCTTTAACCCGAAAAGCCCAATTTAAAAATTTTAAAACCTAAGTTTTTTGGGTAATACATAATTGTCTTATTAATCTGACCACAAAAATCAACCTTTTGCAAATAAAACAATGTATATCGCTTATAGATCCTTTTATTGCATAATTTGGGGACTCCCAAAACTAATAAAATTAATGTAAACAAAAAAAAACCTCAGAAAAAAATTTTCACATTTTAAAGCTTTCAATGTTTGTTCACGTTTTAAAGTAGTTAATGTTAAATAAAAAGTGTTCACGTTTCTGGATGTTCACGATTCTGGATATTCACGTTTCCGCGAGTGCACTGTATTTGACGCCGAAAGTTTATTAAAAATGCAGTCAAATTTGGAAAAATTTTTAAACAATTAAATAAGAAACAAGTAAGAGCGCTATATTCGGCTGTGCCGAATCTTATATACCCTTCACATTGGTCTTTAAATATACCCATCCGAGTTATTTTGTACTGAAAATAATATAATAAAAAACCTTGTGCGAGTTTTAAAGCCCATAGAAAAAATAACAAAATTTTAACGTTCGTATGAATAATAGAAATAGATGAAGAAGATTTGAGGTCGAAAGTTTTAAAAGTTTTCGACATTATCCATATTTAAAGGTTAATAAAACTTATTAAATGTTCTAGTCCCGCTGCTCTTCTCCAACTTTTTTTCCAAAATGTATGAATTATTTGATTATTACTTTTTGTAGAATATTCGAAGTCGATAGCTGTAATAGTTTTTTAGAAGAAGCGTATGGAAAATTTTATAAAAATTGTTAATATGTATGGGAGCTACCCCTTCTTCACCCCCCACCCGAAAATCTTTTTCTTTAAAGCGTAGGCCTTGTGTTCCAATTAGTTTTTGTAGAACATTTGATGTGGAAATCTGTTATAGTTTCCGAGATATAGCGTATCGAATATATCATAAAAATTGTTAATTTGTATGGGAGCTACCCCTTTTTTTGCCCCCACTCAACAACATTTTTCTTCAAAGCGTAGGCATTCTTGCCCAATTACTTTTTGTAGAACATTTTATTTCGATATCTTTTATAGTTTCCGAGATATAGCGTATCGAATATTTTATAATAATTGTCGATTTGTATGGGAGCTACCTCTATTTTTGCCCCCACTCAAAAAATTTTTTCTTTAAAGTGTTGGTCTTTGCGTATAATTATTTTTTGTAGAACATTTTGAGTCGATAGCTCTTATAGTTTACGAGATATAGCGCATAAAATATTTCCCCAAATTTGTGCAATTGTAGGAAAACTACCCCTTTCCCTGGTCCAATCTGAAAAAAACTTTTTCTTTTATTTAGGTTCCTTCTTTGGGAGTATCCGTGCCAAGTTTTGTGGCAAGAGTATTTATACTTACTGAGATATATGGGGATATATGCACGGATTTTGTCCTAAAAAAAATGGGTTACTCTGGGTTTTCGCTTATATCTCGGTCAATAGTGAACCGATTTTGCTGATTTTAAATAGCGATTGTCTCCAGGATATTTCTAATAGTTTGACATCATTAACTGGTCTGTATCTTTTATTTGACTCCGGAAACTTGATTTCAACAGACGGACAGACGGACATCGCTAAATCGGCTTCCCTATCTATAAGGATCCAGAATATATATACTTTATGGGGTCGCAAATGAATAATAAAGAAATTACAAACGGAATGACAAAGTGGTATATACCCTATCACTATGTGAAGGGTATAAAAATAATTCAGTACTCAGTACACTAAAAATAACTTTTCGTCCTTGAAAATTAAATATGTATATCTGTTGTGTGTGCGTATTTAAATTTTCAGACTTATTATTTAATTTAATACATTGAAATTATAATTGATATTTGTTTATGACCTGCGTTCTTTGTAATCATTAAATAGGTACGTGCACCCTTTCCAATAATATCTTTCTTTGCCTAAAGTTCTATTTACTTCTTAAAAATCGTTTTTGAGGGTATATTTTCATTTCAATATAGCACCAAAATAAAAGTCGACTTTGAATTATAATCGATTATGAGCTTCGATTAATCGACTTTGAAAATCGAGATTAAAATAGTTGATCGTAAAATCGAAAATCGATTTTTGGCTTTGCTTACCATTCCCTATTATATACCCTTCACATTGCTCATTTAATATACCCAGCCTAACTATTTTGTACTGCAAATAATATAATAAAAATGCCTTGTGCCAGTTTTAAAGTCCATAGAAAACTTTACAAAATTTTAACGTTCGTATGGATAATAGAAATAGACGAAGAAGATTTGAGGTCGAGAGTTACAAAAGTTTTCGACATTATTCGTATCAAAAGGTTAATAAAAGTTGTAAATTTTTATGGGATCTTCTAGTCCCCCTGCTCCTCTTCAACCTTTTTTTCTAAAATGTAGGTCTTATCTTCGAATTACTTTTTCTAGAACACTAGAAGTCGGTAGCTATTATAGTTTCCGAGATATAGCGTATCGAAAATTTCATAAAAATTGTTCATTTGTATTGAAGCTACCCCTTCTTCACCCCCACTCAAAAATTTTTTTCTTTAAAGCGTAGGTCTTGCTGTCGAATTACTCTTTGTAGAACATTTGATGTCGGCAGCTGTTATAGTTTCCGAGACATAGCGTTTCGAAAATTTCATAAAAAGTGTTTATTTGTATGGCAGCTAAACCTTCCCCTGCCTCTACCCCAAAAAAATTTTTTTTCAAAGTGTAGGACTTATCATACATTTACTTTTTGTACAACATTCGAAGTGGATAGCTGTTATAGTTTTCCAGATGTAGCGAATTGAAAATTTCATAAAAATTGTTAATTTGTATGGGAGCTACACTTTCTCCTACCCCCACTCCAAAGTGTAGGTCGATAGCTGTTATAATTTCTAAGATTAAGCGCATGAAAAATTTCACAAAATTTGTGCAAATGCAGAGAAAAATCCACTTTCCATGATCCTATCTGAAAAATTTTTTTCCTTTTGAGGTCCCTATTTTCAGAGTATCCGTGCCAAGTTTCGTGGCAAGGATGACTGTATTCACTGAGATATATAGGGATGTATGCACGGATTTTGTCCTAAAAAAATGGATTATTTTGATTTTTCGTTTATATCTCGGCCAATAGTCAACCGATAAATAGCGATTGTCTCCAGGATATTTACAAAAGTTTGACACCAATAACTGGTCCGTATCACTTTATTTGACTATGGAAACTTGATTTCAATAGACTGACAGACAGGCATGGCTGTATCAACTTCCCTGTCTATAAGGATCCAGAATATCAATACTTTATGGGGTCGCAAATGATAAATAAATAAGAAATTTCAAACGGAATGACAAACTGATAAATACCCTTATCACCAAGGCACATTCAACAAGGTAAACCCTTTTTGTGTTTGAACGGTAGAATGTCAGAAAAATTAAAAATTCCATATAAAATTTATTTTTATTTCGTAAAAATGTCAAATTGATTTTAATCAGCTGGGTTCTTAATATTACCTGGTTGAATGTGCCTTGCTTATTACTATGTAAAGGGTATACAAAAGAAATGCAAAGGGCGAATTTTCGAATTCGCCTTAATATTACTTTACTTTTAATTTAATTTGTTTTTCACATACAAGGCACATACAGAGAACCAAGACACATTTAACCAGGTAATATTAAGGGCCCAGCTGATTAAAATCAATTTGACATTTTTACGAAATAAAAATAAATTTTATATGGAATTTTTAATTTTTCTGACATTCTACCGTTCAAACACAAAAAGGGTTTACCTTGTTGAATGTGCCTTGCAGAGAACTGTTTTCATAAAATTTAACACCAGTCTGTTTTTATCAGGACCTGTAGAAAGATTGTTTTTTTTAGCAGGATTTATATATTCTTCAACAAGAGGCTGCTTATCTGATTGAACTTTTAAAAATCTTGTGTTCATGATTAATGGTTATAAATGTATTTTGTATTTTGTATTTTGTATTTCAACTTAAAGATACTAAAATACTGTATTTTGTATTTTGTATTTGAAATACTCGACTTGAATGTATTTGGTATTTCGTATTTGAAATACAAGCGGAAGAAGTATTTTGTATTTTGTATTTCAAATACAGCAAAGCATGTATTTTGCCCAACTCTGATTATTTTAGTCTCAAGTTCAATCCCTAATTCTTATTTTTGCAAATAAAAAACTTCGTGCTGACTTAACACGGTTTCTAGAACATATACATACATACCAAGCCCAGCTGATGTTAACAACCACACAACTATTAACTGATCAAAGAGAACTGATCATGAAAATCGCAGCTGGTTTCGAAAATGGATTTTTCTTGGCTAGTATTGGTAAAAATTGCCGTTTAAATGAAATTTTTTTTGTCTAAAACAACGCCAATAGAGTGAAAAAACAAAAAAACAATATTTTTTTAATTTTCAAAAAATAAGAAATTAATAGAGATTGGACTTGAGCCTAAAGAAATAATAGGTGTGTTCACTAGCCCCCAATTTGCTACAAAATTGTAACAGTTGTTGCTTAAATGTCTTCATTAACTCAAAAAACTTGCAACGAGAGAGCGTCAAAAGAGAACAGCGTTGCCAGAATGATGATTTTATCATATTTTTGATTATTTTTGGTCAAATGATGATTTGATGATTTCTTTTCTGAAATGATAATTTTTTATATATTTAAAACTATGAATTTTTATATCGAGTTATTTGAAAGTACGTGGAAATACATTATTTGTTAACAAATCTTATAAAGAGTAAATTAAAAAAGACAGTAAAGGTTTGTTCTAGCTTGTCATTTATTCATTCTATCCATATTAATATATACTTTTCATATCGTTTGGTCAATATTACAAAGCTGTATCTGATATTTTTTCAGGCTTAGTGTTAATAAAATGTCAGGACTGTCAATGAAAATGTGCGACTTTTAGTGTTGACCGAAAGGCTGTAGAGTACCTCCAGCCCTTGCAAGCAATACGGTTTCGTAGTTGTGTGTCACAAAGTGTACAAGAGTTCAGAATCAAAGTTGTTTGAACATCGGAACGTTTGAGTGTTACCTATATTACGTGACTTTGGTGGTGGGCATATAGTGAGATTGTTCTAATATTTTAAGCAAGAGTGAAAAATCCACCTTAACTTGGCTGGATGCCAATGTAATCTTTTTATTTCAACTAATAAAAAAAAACTAAAACATGTAGAATAATTTAAGAATTTTGTATGTAAATAAATAAAATAAAAATTAATTTTATTTGGAATTTATAATTTTTCTGACATTCTACCGTTCAAACACAAAAAGGAAATTCAGAGGGCGAATTTTTTTAATTCGCTTTGAGTTTATCTTGTTGAATGTGCCTTGCTTGTTAAGTTTACCTGACTGTTTTCAAAAAATTCTGAAACGTCATATAGTGCCAGTATTAACCCTACAGTTTTTGCTATTTCCTGCCTGAATGGTTTAAAACTTGCACAATATCTTCAAGTTTTCCATCCCTGATGCCGTACTAAAATTTCTGTAAAATTGCAGTTTTTCTACAACCGTGTGAATTTGTCCAGGCGCATTTTATTAGGTGGGACTAGAAATACAAAGACACACACACTACCATTCGGATTTCAGAGGCAGATAACCAAAAACTAGCAAATTCTTTCTCGTTCCTTTTGAGCTTTTCTTAGAAAAATGAAAACAAATGCAAAAACATAAACAAAATTTGACATCTTTAAACCAAACACTAGTACTCAGCTAATTAACTGAGGCCACCTAATATGCATGCGCCTTAATATCTTTCCATGTTCTTGACGTTTCCAGAAGATCTGTCAAAAAGTTTCAAGCACGCCTCTGCCAAAACGGAAAATAGATTTTTTAATAAGTAATAAGAAACAATTTTATCAAAATAAAAGAAAATTAGTTTTTCGAAAATTGTTTTAATTGTTCAAAAACTGCTATAACTTAAATACAACGAGCAGCGAAAAATCAAGTGACGGAAAATGCCGAGTGATACAGTTGCCAAAGTATGTATGCCAGTTAAAAGTATATAAATTTATACTTCATGTACATACTTATGTATATGATTAGTAATAGGACTAATATCACAAATGTTTCTGGACAGATAGACAAAGAAGTGTTGCAGTTGCTCTTTTTTTTTCTTTCGGAGATTTAAAAATTTTCCGTAGCGATGGTCTCTACATTAAAAACTTGTTTTGCATGTTTAATCGTACATAACTGAACTAAGTTTGATAGAATCCCACGTGCATACATATGTATGTCTGTGAGCCTATTCGTAAATGCATCACCAGTGCAAACTTTTTCGAAAACTGATATAAAATTATAAATAAAAAAAGTTAAATAATGCAAAACTTATAGCCACTTGTGTTAAAATGATTTTTATTTATTTAGTTTGTTGTTGGTTTAAGTACGTCCACATGCATTTTATTGGTTCTTACACAAAATCATTAGTAGACTTCACCAAATTATTAAAAATATTTCCGACCATTATCTGTTTATATTTAAAAATCTCAATTAACTTATCGAGACTGATAAAAAAAAAACAAACAAAAATGTGCAGAAATACTTCCAAAAAACCAACAAACCGTTTTTACTCATTTTTTGTTTGTGAATTTCTTTTTCCCTTGTTCAACGAAAACACAACGGTTAAGACAATTTATACCATTAGGGCTACCGACAGACATAAACTATTGTATTACAATTTTATAAGATGTTCTTAGATTTTATTCAGATTCTCTTCCCTAAGTTTATTTTTAAATTATTTTTATTTAAAATCCAGCTATTAGTCGATTAACGGCTATCCAAAAATTACTTTACATTTTTTTTTTTTTTTGGTAATAAGTAGGTATATTTTTTTTAATGAAATATCGACCTGGGTAGGGCGCACTTATCAATGTAAACCCAAGGCGAATTAAAAAAATTCGACCTCTGCATTTTCTATTGCGTTTGAACAGTGGAATGTCAAAAAAATTCAAAATTTCATGCAAAATTGTATATTTATACGTGAAAATGTCAAGTTTATTATAATCAGCTGGGCTCTTCTGGTTGAGTGTGCCCTGGGCCTAAGGCCAAATCGTCGCATTCGTTTTGAATCGAAATAAAATAATTCTTATTAGAATTTCTATACTTACAGCATTGATAACTTGATCGATTGAGTGAAATTTGGATTCAAATCAAATGCAATGATTTTGGCCCCTGTTCTTTAGTTACAAGAATACATAGATAGACACCTTGACGGATAGACAGACATACTTTAATCGACTCAGGAGGTGATTTCAATTCAATCGCTGAAATTTAAAGTGCTTCTTAGAATTTTAAAGCAAAAAATCGTACTGATTTTGATCCAGATATAAACGGCCTCCCTACCTATGTATGTACATCTTTATACCTATAAAAAAATAAACTCTAAAAAATATACACCATACTATCCTTATTATAAATTTACATAAGCTTGTATATACTACGTAATTTTAAGTAAAAATATCTTTTCATGAAATATTTTGTTAATGCACCTATATTGTGAATATTTTTTATGTTTTGTGCAAAAAAAAATTAATTTCTTTATTTTAATTATGACGCTTTTTACATTTGTAAATATGTTAACATTATTTGGTAATTTAAATACAATTCAATCAATAATTTTTTTTATCACAGAGAAACACAAACACTAAGCGAATAAAGTATGTATGTGTTTTTGACTTTTAGGCATATTTTCTTCGGACTTTACCTGTGCTCGAGTAATATCGGAGTCAAGCGTTTCCTTTCATTGTTCTCCCAAAATCAAGCGCTCTTACTTTTGAATGCCCACGGTTGCCTTTATCTGGAATGAAATATTTAGCTGAATATCCAATTAGTGATACAAAAGAATCACCCATTATACATTTTATTGCATTCAATTCTTTTTTATAACCACATTACAGACGCTGTAAAGGTGTTATGTGTTTGTGCAAATGCTTGTAACGCCTAAAATAAATAGTACGAGAACCATCTTCATTTATTACTTTCTGAATCGATTAAAGCATGTCCTTTCTTCCGGTCAGGTGTTCAAGTATTCTTGTGATCAAAACGATATTCGCGTTAAAAAAACTTTACTAAATCGTAAAATTGTTATATTTATTGTTAACTTATTTTAACGATGCGAAACTCGTTAAAATAAGTTACTGAATAGCACTGCTGATATTGACCATGTGGTCGCAACATTTTTTGCAGGGTTTATTATAAAAAAAAAACGCATTAATTTGATTAGTTTTCATATGCATTAAAATACATTGAATAACCATTATAATTTTAACACAATCCTTTTAAACTTATACAAATCTTTTAAGCCAGCAAGCAGCCTTGTTTAAATATTTGTCATTTTACTTTTTTAAAAAACTTAAATTACTTTCATGAAAAATTTGTTGAGCTCAGTGGAAAGTAGAAACAGTTTAAATGTGTTTGTTAAAAAGTCTAAAGCTATACTATTTACACTACCTGAGTTGCATTTTTCCTTGTTAGTAATAACATTAATATATTAAAAAAAATGCATTTATACTAAAATATGTAAAACTGGGTACTAACTAATCGACGCTAGAATTAAAAATTTCCTGATTTTCTGATTTGCAAGATGTTCCGGTGTCTAGTAATCATAAAATTGTAAAATTGTTAATGATATCAGTATCGTGAGAACTAACCACTTTAACCCTTTTTTAAATTTTGTTTAAGGTTCAGGAATATAAAGATTCCCTTATTAAAAAGGCAGAGCAGTTAATAATTCAAGGCTTTCCGGAGAAAATTGTTGAACTAAATGAGCTTCTGGATACCCCAATGTTTAGTGAACGCAACTTTACCGAAGTTCACCAAGATTTAAACATTCCACTTCCTGATCCGATCGTTGTAAGTAATAATGGAGCAAATGTTATTAATAGCAGTACTGCATCTACAATTGGTGGAGGCGATGCAGATGAACCCTCAGCTAAAAGACCTCGTACTGACAATTCATTAATCTCTGGCACTAAGGTTATGTACTTGCCAAGTGGTAGCGTTCTCTGCAATACGCCGCTTTGTGAGATGATAAAGATTGTCAAACCGATAATACGCAAATTAGTTGAAGACTGTAAGTAAACACTTGTACGATATACATATATATAGACATTAATGTCTTTTCTCTTTTACTTAATAGCAAATCTTCTCAAGATGTGGATTTCATTTATGATTCCTAAAATTGAAGACGGAAATAATTTTGGTGTTTCAATCCAAGAGGATACTTTAGCGGAGATACAAACGGTTGAATCTGAGGCGGCCGCATTCTTTGATCAAATATCACGCTATTTTCTTTCAAGAGCTAAAGTTGTTTCAAAAGTCGCCAAATATCCTCATATTGACGACTATAGACGTGCTGTCATTGAATTAGACGAAAAGGAATATTTAAGTCTGTGGCTGGTGGTGTGCGAAGTGCGCAACCGTTATTCGTCTCTTCATGATATTGTTATCAAAAACATGGAAAAACTTAAAAAACCACGCTCTTCAAATGCTGAAAGCCTTTACTAACTATAATGACAAATAAAGCTTACCTTTTAGAGATGCTTGTAAAACTCTTGTCTAAAGTATTTTTTGTTGCAAACATAATGATCGACGATTCAAAAAATATAAATATAGATATTATAAGAAAAGAAATGCAGTTGTATACATTTCTTTAGGGCAAAAGTTGAACAAGGTACTTTAAAATAACTCCCAAATGAAAAAACTTATTTTTTTATTTAAAAAAAGGATTTTTTTTAACTTCCAACGAAACTTTGCCAAGAGTTTCATTATTATAGAGAAAGCAGGTGTGAAAAGTGTGTCCTTAGCTTTTTGAAAAGGTCCTTAGTGTCAAATTGGGGGTTATTCTGCATATCGATTGCGATTGCGGTCAGAAATCTGACAGAATTCGTTGTGAGTTTTGCATATTTGGCAAACGTTTCTGTTAGATATCGTACAGATGTCGACCAATTTTTTTGGCTGGGTTGTTGCCTGATTTATAGACATAATTTTCAACAAAAGTCTAGAGTGTGTACATACATAGTAACACTTAATGCAATGTATTTCGGAAATACATATAAAAATCGATGATATTCGAAACTTATTGTGATGTAAATAACTATATACATACTTACAGTTTTGTATTCTTGACTGCTTGTAATAAAATAATAATAATTTATAGATAAATAATTGCATGTATGGTATGTAAGTATCTTTATTAAATAAATGCATCTTTATCAAGCATGTTCTAAAAATCACGTGATTTTAAATCACTTGAAAAACTCACTCAAATTAGGTTATTGAAAATATAACCAAGTAATTCTTAATTGGCAGGCTGACTGCTTTAAAATCACAAAAATAAAAAAAAATTTGCGTTTCTTGTGATTTCAAATCACTTTCAGAAAAAGGAATTTTCAGAACATGCCTGTATATTTTTCTTTTACCATGTAAAATTTAAACATGTTTGTGATTTTTTATAAATTTATTTTACAACTAAATTGATTCTTAATTCTATTAAAAAAAACATTATAACCAACATACACAGATAAACTTATACTATACATTTATTCACACATATTCACCTCTGTTCCCAATTTAACTGGATAATGTTTTACACTTGCATCATGACTGACTTTGTTATTCAAGAAAATATGTTATTAAAGTACTCGTCTCATTAAGAAATAATTCGTTTTAGAAACACCATAATAACTAACCCGAATAGATTTTAAAAAAGTTGTCCAAATAGAAAAATATTTTTTTTGGGAACAGGGGTATGTATGTATATATGTATAAATGTATGTTTGTATATACATACATATATGGGTGTGTGTTAAAAAGTGTTTTCTAATAAATCGATTATTCATAATAATATTAATATTTCGTAATACGAAAAGTCTCTTTTGTACTTAAAATTACTATTTACAATAGTAGAATGTAATGAATGCAATTCTAAAATCCTAAAATTTTAATTGTTTAGTACACTTTCTTATTAAGCAGTAAATATTACAAATTAAGCATTTTTGTTGAATTTTTACGATTTCTAATAAACATCATAATTCTACGCATAATTGTGTCTTTCCGCAAAATTTAAATTTTACATGGTGGTTCCTCCGCTGCACCGATTTTTATAAAGCTTTGAAGGCATATATAAAGCTTCTAACATTATTGTTTTTGTATTTGTATAACGTCCATTTTCTAAGACTTTGTACCTAACGTTGAAATTTTAAATTATAGAAGTAGCTAGTGTTACGTCTACTAAAATTAAACAATAAATATAAAGACTGCTGCTGCTTTGAGTTTAAAAAAAAAGTTTGTAAACGTGAAAATTCTTATATCAAAATTTTAAGGCAAAAATATTAATGATTGAAGTGATTGTCAGATTTATAAATTTTGTTTGAAAAAGGACACACTCAAGAAAGTAAACCCAAGGCGTTTTTCAAAAAATTTGCCCTCTGCGTTTCCTTTTTGTGTTTGAACGGTGGAATGTCAGAAAAATCAAAAATTTCATACAAATTTTAATATTTGTAACGTGAAAATGTCAAATTTATTTTAATCAGCTGGGCACTTAATATAAAATTGTTTTCAACATTCACTTTCTCAAACACAAAAAGGAAATGCGGAGGGCAAATTTTTCAAATTCGCTTTGATACTACCTGTATTAGTATGCTGTGTTGTGATTAAGTACAGTGCAATCCCGCTTCAACGAATGATATAATGTCAGGCCCTTTCGTTAAACTGAAAATTCGTTAAGCTGAATTTTTTAAAAGCAGTCTATTTTAATGGCACCAACTGTTTAGCAAAATACAAATAAAAGAGAAGCTATGGTATTATACTGACTGTTTTTTTAAATTTTGAACTCAACTTCGTTTGTAAAAACTAAAAAAACACCTTCAAGAGAATAAGTGATTTGGATTTATGACTGTTTGTGATTTAGTGGATACACAAACATATCGTATTATCAAATCACAACTCACAGCCAGTGTTGTATCGTTGTAGCAATGCATATCGAAATAACGCATTAAAACGCCTTTGTTGTTGTATTCACACATACATATGTATATTTGTTCGGAAAATATTTTTTTTCTGCACTGTATAACGGTACAGCAGAGGTTGAGAATTTACCAATTGTCAGAAGATTCAGTTCGATTTGAATTGAAAAGGCTTTCGAAAATAATTTTCGATTTTAAAAGCAACTCGTATTACCAATTCGTTAAAAAGTTGTTTTGATGTTTTATATATTTAAAAATGGTGACACTTTTGAAAGTTTGCAAAAGATTTTTAAGAAATGTCTGTTTGTATTAAAAATAAAATGCTTATTTCTGAACGTACGTAAATAAATTTTCGAAAGTCGACCTGCGAAAGCCATTTGTATTTTAAAAATTTCGTATCTCACTGAATTGTAAAATGTCATCTGTAAATTAATCTATCGCAAAGTATTCCAACCTATGACAAAGACCTTATTAATGTTTGCATCACAAATATTGTTATTGCTGACGTCGCTGCTTATATTATTAATGTTGTAATAAGTAATACTATTGTTATTATTATTGTTGCTGTTGTTTTGATAATAAATATTTTCGTAACCATTAGTGTCACTGTTAGTATTAGATGGCTTGCCAAAACATTTTTTTGGTGGCTTGCGCGCTAAGAGCTTTTGTTGTTGTAAAAGATCCCACCCAACAGTCCCTTGTTGTTAGAAAACTCGTTGATTGTTTTTTGAGTTTAAAAAAGGTTTTTCCTCATTCATTTTTTCTAAATTGCCACTAAGGGTAGGATCAGGTCTTCTTCTCTTAAAGAATCCACACTTCCACATGGCGTACGTAAAGAGAGCCAACAAAAGAAGTCCTCCTATAATTGCTAAAATAATTATCCACAACGGAAGCGAAGTTTCTCGCTGTTGATCTATAAGTTCTGGATACGCTCTTGTTTCTACCTGCAATATACACGAATATATTTACATTTATGTATGTATTTATGTATAATTGAGTTTTCTTAGTTTATTCGCTTCAGTATCACTTACCAACAGGGGTTCAGCAGTCTGAGTTTGTTCCACTTTAAATTCAGGTGGAATTTCGACATGAGCGGTCGATATAATTCTTACTGCATCTGCCCGTGGATGTTCGGAGACAAGAGTGGAATTCCACAATCTTGCTTTAACATATACATATGCTTCAGTATTTGGTGGCATATTGCTTATTTCACAATGTATTTTAATGCAATTCGCCGTAGCCTTGTTGCAGTCCAATTCGACAATGTCTCTTTTCTTAGTTTTGTGATCTCTTACATCCATAAATCTTTCCGGGCGTATGATTCTGGTTAATGTGTCCCTTCTGAGGCGATTTAATGATAAGGGCGATATTTCGTTATTTACCTGTTTGTTATACCCAAACTTATCCATGTGAGTACGATGACCAAATTGCGACTTATTAATCGGTCTCATCATATAGGATGCTGGCCCTAAAAGAAGTTCATCTGCCAGAAGATTAGACTTAGATTTGGCTGTTAGCCTGAGAGGATTTATATATTCTGATGGTACAAAACATTCTCCCTGTCGCACGTTTTCAATAATTGGCATTTCCTCTAAATAAAACAACCATTTATCTTGTTTATCTTTTTCACTATAAACTTGATGCGGCCAGAATATTGTTAATTGTATTTTTGGGGCCTTCCAAGGTCCTTCATTATAGATCTAGTTATTTTAAATAAATGTGCAATAAATAATAAGTATACATATGTTTAAAATCGTATAGAAATAAAAAAAGCGGCTATGCCGAATTTAATATACCCTTCAGAACGTACACCAATAAAAAACTCACAACCTTTTCTTATAATTTTTATTATTAATTTTCCCTAAATGTTGACATTTTAAAAATATGTACTTGGTGCGAATAGTCGGCAGCTATTTCAGTTGTCGAGTTAGGGCATTACAAAACTCTAACAAAATCTGTCTACCGCACACTGGTCCCAAATTAATTGTTTGCCTTAAGTTCTAAAAACAATGCAGATGTAGGCATAGTAAATATAAAAAATGTAAATATCAATTTTCCGACCAAGCTCACCCCGTTATACCACTAAAATATGTACCTTTGAAGCACCATATTTGCCACACAAAATAAAAACAAGTAAGAGCGCTATATTCGGCTGTTCCGAATCTTATATACCCTTTACATTGACCTTTCCAAATCCCAAACTTTTTTTTTATTTTTATCCATTTTTTTACTTATGAAATATTTTTTATTTTCAAAAAGGGGTCGGTATCATTTTCTAACGATCCGCGGGTGACTACGGGAAAGTTGTAGGGGTAATTATCCTAATTTTTTTGAAATTTTGTATGGCAACACCCTTAGGGCGCGGAGATAGGGGGTAAGTATATTCTAGAAATATGTTTGGGAGAAGACACTAATAGGGGTTTGTGATACATTTTTTTCCTCTAGGGGCGACTCCGGAGAAGTTGTAGCGGTTTTTACCTTATTTTTAAAAATTTTGTATGGCAACCATGCTAGGGGCTGGAGATAGAGAGTATGTATCTTCCACAAAAATGTTTGGATGGATAAAATAATTCCGGTCAGTCTTACATTTTACCTTTGTATGAAAACCCTGGAAGCCATAGGAGCGATTTTAAACATGTTTAAATTAAGCTTTGTATGGCAACCCTGTTATATGTATGAATACTAATACTAATAAAATTTTCGTTTTGGGTGTGTTTCAATAATATCAACATGACTGATTCTGTTTTTTTCTTTTTTTGTTGTTTTTTTATTATTATGTACATGCATAAGAATGTTCTTTGTTGTTGTTGTAGACTAAACAAAAGGAGGTAGTCTTGGTTTTTTGCTTATATCTCGATCATTTATCGGGCGATTTTGCTGAAATTCAATACCGATTTTCTCGCGACTATCTCTGACAGTTTGATACCACATGCGATATCGGGGGGCTTCAGAAAGTTGATTTTAACCATAACACGGACAGACGGACATCGCTACAGAATATATATACATACTTTATGGGGTCCCAAATGAATAATAAAGAAATTACAAACGGAATGACAAACTTATATATACCCTTATCACTTATGTAAAGGGTATAAAAATGAAGAAAAAATATGTGCTGTTTTTGGAAGCCGAAAAAAGAAATATAATGGTCATAAAATTTTAAGATAAAAGTTAAAATTTGTTACACTGTGTAACAGCTTAAAAAGAGCGTAACTATAGATAAATCAGTTTTCTACAAGGAAAAAATATCTTACGACATATCAAGCCTCACCAAACTAAGTTTTTTTAGCTGATCTTTCAAATTCTTATGCTCTTGTGAGTAATGCTTTGGTATCGAAATCGTATTTCTTACAGCAATACTATGTATTTATATTAATCGGGGTTTAATTTCTTCTTTAAAATAATAACGGTTATATGCCCTTTTTGTATTGCGGGTACCGTTATGTAATTTGTAAGGTCGCCAAAAAAATAAGAGAAATTTAACACAGAATAACGAACACTTATTGCTATGTGAAGGGTTAAAAAAGTTACGGACGCACCTGATACGTATGAATTAGTTGAGATCCAACATCTTCCATTTGCATCATTGAATTGTCACGTTTTACTTCACCACTATAAAAGCTCTGTTCAGGTCTGGCCCAACCCTGTAAACTTAACTCTGCTCTCTTGATGACGTGAACGTCAAGCTTTACTTCCGGTTTCAGTTTGCCTATCAATTTGGAAGTCGTGTTGGCGAAAATATAAAAATTCAATTGGCGCTCGTCCAGTTCTAGTTCACTCGGATCAAAACGTATAGAAACTTGAGTTGCTGCACCTCGTCGCATGGGATTACCAAGACTGCAAGCAACAACGGTCTCATTGTAACGGTTGCAGATAGCAGCGCTCTAAATGAAGAGAATAAAATGCTAAAAATCAGTTTTACTTTACCGGAAAACTTGAAAAACTCACCGTCTTAAGGGCCGCTATATATGATACACTTTTTTGGTGAACTACAAATACCTGCGTCTCGTACGCGGAATCAGCAGAATTCGATACATTGATGTTGACACGAATTTCCTCTTGCTCTCCCAAAGTTAATGTATATTTTTCATCTGGAAATAAGAAAGATGTGCGCATAAAACCCGAAATTGTATAAAAGTTGAATTAACAATACTCACTCTCCATATTTAAATCGATTTCGGCGTTAAGCAGCAAGTCACTTTCGCAAATGTCATCATCACCGCAATCCTTTTGAAATGTACCTTCGAACTCTATATTAGCTTGGGTTTGGTCTAATATTGGATTAAGGGCTTTCAGAGCCGAATCAGGCAACTCTGATTCAGCGAGTGTATAATTTAATCTTAACTTAATTGGGCTTTGAATATCACGAGTATTTTCCTTAATGTACCCAGTGACTCTTTGACAAGAGAGGCGGCCATCTGTACGAACAGTTACTTTACGTTTGACAACATTGCTTCTCTTGTTTTCACGATCAAAGAAGACACGTGAAAATTTTTTATTATGCGCAAATGTTTCGGCTTCAACAATGTATATAAGCTTAAGGTCTTTAAAAGTCGGGGATTGTTCATATGGGTCAATCGAACAGCAGGCTTCAAAGGTAAAACATGTCAGATTCGTGAATGCATCTGTCACGCAACCTGACTTTGTAGGATCAATATTTTTCATTTCATTACTTCTCCATTTGGTTTGTATACTAATAATTGGACGCGAAAACAACGCCACCACTGCTGACGAGTTATATGCCCCCACTACTATATCTGGATATGAATTCCCATCTAAATCAGTTCCTCCTGTTATTGAACTACCAAATGTTTTTATAGCCTTGGGCAATAATCCCAAATCGTTTGATTGTATACGCTGAGATGGTTTATTATTCAAGCCATATTTACTGCCTAGATATATATATACAACTCCATTATCTTCGTATGGTGCACCGACAGCCAAATCTTCACAACTGTCTTTATTTATATCGCCAATATTGGCCAGAGCCAATCCAAATCGACTTTCGAAAGCTCCAGTCAACTTGAGGCTCGGTTTGTATGGCAAGCTGTCCTTGTCATTTTGAAAGATGTACACAGCACCACCTTCACTTTTGTTAAAATAGAAAGGGGCTGCTACTACAAGATCGGGTTTTTGATCACCATTTACATCCGCGGTTGTTAACTCGTATCCAAAACTAGACGCAAACTGTTCACCGTCAATAATCATATGTACTGGTATAGGATTTCTGTTATCCTTATCAAATACTATAACTTGACCATGACCATTTGAACGAGGTGCACCTGCAGCATATGACATTCGATCACCAAAGTAGCGACCACCTGTTACAGCCATACCCAAATAACTGTACTTGTCAACTGGAGAAGATGTGTCTGAATGATCACCATAATACATGTTCTTGTCTCGTTCCAAATATTCACCACCAATTTCTGTAACGAATACAGTTCCTCGCCATGTAAATGGCCCAGGAGTTCCTAACACCATGGTGTTATCATCCAACAAGGCTCCCGACGTTCCCACCTGACAGAAACCATAATCCTCGTGGGCTCTACAAAAACACCATAAATTTAAATATAAACTGACAAAAAAGTTAAACAAAAATACATATTGAAAATGTTTAATGTATGAATGTATGTACATATGTATGTATGTACGTATGTATGTACAAGTTGCCCTGCAGCTAAGGTTAAAGTTAGTAACGTTTTGGAATAGTTATATACAGGGTGTCTGGCGGCAGATTTATATATTAAAACTTAAATATAAACCGTAATAATTAACGCAAAGTTTTATTAAGAGCATTGAACGATAGGATGGTAATGCGAATTTCATTTTTTTAAAGAGTATGGCATGCAGATGTCTTCCGTCGAGTTAAACACACTGTTCATAACGGAGCATTGTGTTCTGCGGCACACGCTGCAGCAAACTTGTTTCAATTGAACTTATTTCTCGGCGAATATTATCCTTTAAAGCCACAAGATTGTTATAATAAACATTCTTTTTGAGGTAGCCCCATTGGAGTTAAATCGGGTAACCTGTGTGGCCATGGGATGTCCCCAAAGCGACTGATCAGTTTTGGGGGAAATTTTCCCGAGCCAAATTCATTGAAGCTCTGGCTGTGTGTGCATTCGCCCCATCCTGCACCAGTACTTTAAATAGTTTATGACTATATAAAACTAAACTAGTTGGGCTCCTATGACAACTTAATGTTTAAATCGATAGTTCGATGCATGGTACAAAAAATAGCGTATACTCGTTGACGCAGCTGATTATCAGCCGTTTTGTTTTTAATTTACAAATAAGACGTACTGTAAAAAATTTTTTATTTGATCCACAATTTAAATGTTTATTACAAAAAAGGGAGATACATATATCAGCTTGGTATATTCGAAAACAACAAAGCTGATGCTATTGTAACGTAGGTTCTTGCTACAAACGAGTACGAGTAAAGCAATATGCTCGAATTTTGAATAAAAAGTTGTCGTAAGATAAGACTCCCGTACAAAGCTGCAAACAAATATTGGCTAGATGGGCACTTTTTATTACAACAAGGGTTGCTTAAACATCTCGTGCTGAACGAACTCTGGATTGGCATCCAATTATGGCAGACTTTCTTCACAATTCTTGAAAAAAAATACAAAAGAACGCAAAACGAACGAGTGTTGCACCTCTATTAGAAAATTGGTAGGGAGAAGAACTCACTTCTTTATACCCTTCTTCTTCTTTAGGTACATTAAAACATAATTTTAAAAATCAAAAAAACTTAATCTTCTTTTTTTATTTGAGAATTGGAAAAAGTTTTCACCATGATGGTAAACGGTATACTGACGAGTTAGTATTAGTACCCAACGAGATTTAGGAATATAACAGACTAGCTAACCTAAAGCAAATATGTTTTAAAAACATAAATTCTAGAGAATATCTCGAAATAATTAACATATAGTTTTAAGTAATTGTTAGGTAAATATAACATAAAAACAGATAATTTGTTTGTTTTCATGGATTAAACAAGAAATCTTTCACGCCCACTTAAAAGATGTTCCCCATTTTTTGTGTGACTTCTTCTATAGATAAACGTACAAAATTTTATGTCGCAAGGGCTTGGCAAAAGCAAGTAAATATATTTATCCAAAAGCACCAATTTTTTTATTGAAATTAGTAGGCAATTTTTTCCAATTAAATTTTTAAAAAATCTAATAAAATTGTTTATCTGATTTTTCCAATTTTGTTTGTAGGACCGATTTTAGACAAAACAAATTCTGAGTCAGTTTTACTGATTTTGGTCCTATAAACAAAATTGTAAAATCAAATAAACAATTTTGTAAGTTTTTAAATTTTGTTTCTATCGAGTATATTTTATGAGATATGTATGTATTATCATTCCGTTTTTACATGATTGGCAAATTTTTCAAAATCCCGTCGTTGTTCAAATTTCAAGTCTCCACCTTTGCGTGTTTGGGCTGTACGATGATGAATCAGTTAGTCAGGTAGTCATTAACGTTGTTCTTTTATATATGTATGTCTATAGATTTTTTTTTATTTTCACTTTCATTTATATATGTACATAAATAAATACCAAGGACAATATCACCTTTATTAACGCACCTTGAACAATTTTTTAAATTTATATTAACATACATACATACATACATACATACGTTAATTAATCTTACTTAAAATAAACATTTAAAAAAAGATATAGTTTTGTTTAAGAGCTTGATATTTCACCTTTGAACAGTTCGTCCTTTACATGGTTCATAAACTTCATCGTAACTTAGTTCGTTGGTTAAAACATAACACAAGCCTTGACCATAGCGGTTTTCCCGCACTTTCGTAATGTAGCGATGGGCACAAACTAAAACCTGTTAAAAAAAATCAAATAAAAAATACATGCACACAAATGTATGTATGTATGTGTATATAAATAAATGTTTCGGAAAAGATTTAATATATACAGTAAAACTATCATTAAAAATGGATTTTAAAATACAAAAAAATAAAAATCACATTTAGAAAGTAGCGAAACTATTAATAAACAAACCTTGCCTCCTAAGCCCTGGCTGCGAACAGTAACGCCCAACCACTGATCCTCCTTGATTTCATCATCCGATGGTTCGGTCAGCTCCTCAATGTCATCGCTGTCGTAAGCTATTTTAGAAATTTTAAAAATAAAATAAGTTAATTTTTTATTAACTAAATTATTTAAACATTTTAGTCCATAAAAATCAGTAAAATACAAAAAGGAGTTACACAACATTGATGACGAAAAGAAAAATTAACATTAATTTAATTAAATTAAGTAAAGTTAAGCAAGTATGGATGTACTATGTGTCAAATGTAAAATCATGCTAGAAGAATAGTTAGTTTATTTGAATTATTTTTTCTTAACATCAATGCCTTCATTCATAATACTTATTTATAGTAGGTTTATTAAAGGCTTATAAAACATATATACATATATATCTGTGGCATAATTCTCACTAAATAAAAATATGAGCATAAGCTTTTAACAAAAGTAATGATTGTGATATTTTAAGAGTGGTTTTAAGGTGCCCCTATACAAGGTGGCCTTATTTCGTCAGCTGATTATTGTTTACTTTCGAACACCTAGACGTCAAAAGGTGCATACTTTGAGTTTGTTTGCTTGTGTGTGTTTTTTTTGTAGTTTTTGACGTGCAGGTGTTTTTCCTCGGATGTACAAAGTTAAAATGCTATATTGTTTTTGTTGTTGTATTTGTAGCACTAACGCTACCTACCAACTTGTATAGATACATCTTGGTAGTTTCTGATAAACTAGTTGAACAATTTTCATAGCGAGGAACTTACACTTAAAAGTGCACTAGAGAATCTGCTGCTAAAAGGGCCTTTTGTATTTATTAGCTTGTTTTCATCCCAATAAGCACAAATTTTTTGTGAATTCCAATGTTGGAATTCCGGTGTGAATCCAAGCTTGAATTACATTTAAATCCCATCCTCTTTCCAGTCTGTTTGAAGTTTGTTAAAAAAACAACAACAAATTTGTTTGAAGCATACGTTATTTATGGCACAGAGTTGATGGAAAATCATTGGCGGCGGTGAAGATGATAATTTTATAATTAAATTTTCAGATTCAAGTTCGGTTCAACTTGAATCACACCGTTATTCAAGGCTGGAATTACACTATAAAGGTACTGTTTTGTTCGACTGTAATTCAATGGTTAATTTTACTGGATTCGCTATTGAATTCAACTGTGTTTCAACTGTAATTCAACACTGGAAATTGGAAATTGTGACTTGATTTCAAATGTAATTCCACTTGAATTTCAGCCAAAATGCTTATTGGGATAGATTTGTTTATACACCAATACATAACTTTACGTCGTGGTTACGTTCCATAAAAACACGACGCACATTAAAACGATGCAAAGGGAATTATAAATTTCTATAGCAAACCATGCAAAGATCGAAGATAGGTTCCAGAGTTACGAAAATACTTACATGTTTTTTTCAAAAAAAAATTGAACAAAATAAACATTTTATAAACAAAAATAATAGTTGTGTTCAATAACTTTCCAGTAATTACTAGCAACGAGAGAGTAAAAAGAAATACATATTTTCAAAATTGCTCTCAAAAATATTTAAAAGTAAATGAACACTTTTACAGTCAAAACTTGCAAGCAAATGTATTTTGTTATTGTAAACTTACAAAAATTTAAAACTTAAATTTTTTTTCAGGGCATAATGACAGAACGACTGTTTGAATAATTTCTGATAGTAAAATTTTTACTAGCAGAAATTATCAGAAACAATTTTGTTTCTAAACATATTACGCTCTTTTTTGGCTTTCTAGCTGTTAATTTTTTGTGTACGTGAACACTTACTAGTAATAATTATCGAAAATAAGTGATAATTTTCTGTAAATGAACACACCTATTAATTTTCGAAAATTATTGATAATTTTCTGTAAATGAACACACCTATTTTGTATATTCTACGCAGGATTTTCGCGGTGCGAAATATAGAAAGATTTCGTACAATGGACAAACCAATTCGTTCATATGTTTTGTAAAATTTTTTGAGTGCACAATAAAAAATATAATTTATTATGGTAACGTTTGTTTGTAATTATCAATCGAGACAAAAAAACAAGCATAAATCTATAAAAACCAATTTAGGATAAAATAAATGCATTTATGCCTATTTATATATCCCTGAAAATATAGTCACTGTTCGCACCTATACTTTAAAGGCAGCGACCTAAAAAGACTTGTTCGGATAGAAGTGGTATTCTCCCTACAGTTGCATAAATTCGGGGAATAATCCATGCACTTAATCTGAGAAACTACAACAGCTATTGACTTTAAAACAGGTACGAAGTAGTTCCAGTATAATACGTCCATCGATGTTTTAAAAACATCAATACATCGTTCATAAACATCGATGTCAGCATCGATATTTTGGTAGACGATACAACGGCGATACATCGACGTCCTAAACTTAAAACATCGACATCGTTCATTTAATTATTTGCACCCGGCTGATTTAAAAAGGGGTTCATTACTGTTTATTACTTAAAATTTTTTTTCTGTTTGCTCAACAATTACCAACGTTTTACCCCCCTATTATGGTTTACAACTCAACTAAGTTCACTTTTAATTTTAAAATTGTATATTATGATTACAACCAAGCCTGTGAAAAATTTATGTATCATCTTTTACAACTTTATGTAAGTTTGGTTGGCAAAAACATCAAACTAAACATCATCAGCAGCAGCTGTTTGGTTTGGTTGTAATCATATTACAACTGAAATATTGTTGAGTTGTAAACTGTAATAGGGGCCATACTATTAAAATTGCAGGCAACAAGAATTTCGGAATATTTTAACAAAATTAAATATAGGTACCTAAAGAAAAAGTTAGGAATTTAAGTCATCTTTGGGTTCATTTAGAAAAGTTGCATTGGCAGAATTTAGAAGAGGCAGACGTGCAAAGCAAAAAGGCTAAAACTTTTAGTACTATTACGGATTATATCAAAATAGAATAAAAACAATTGATTTATGTGCTTCAACCAGCTCAATTAGCACATAAAAATAATAAAAATAAAACAAAATTCGTTCAAAAATTAGCCATCACAAAGAAATTGGCTTCGGGGAAAAAGATTATTAAAATTCTTTCCTTAATCAAAAAATAAAAAAAAAAACATATTTGGGAAGTAAATTAATCAAATAAGATTTTAATGACTTCTGACTTCATATTTAATAATTCAATTATAAGAAAATATCGATGTTTTTTGACATCAATTCTTTCCAATATTTGATTTACCCGCATACATATGTATGTACATATGTACATACGTACAAACATGCATACATACATAAATACATACATACATACATACATACAAACATACATACATACATACATACATACATACATACATACATACATACATACATACATACATACATACATACATACATACATACATACATACGTACATACATACATACATACATACATACATACATACATACATACATACATACATACATACATACATACATACGTACATACATACATACATACATACATACATACATACATACATACATACATACATACATACATACATATACATACATACATACATACATACATACATACATACATACATACATACATACATACATACATACATACATACATACATACATACATACATACATAAAGAGTTGGGGAAAGCACATGAGTTTCTACCTGGCTTAAAGTAGTTAACATTTAACTAATGCACTTTAATCTAACTTTTTTGCAACAACTTATGACATTTTCTGACTTCGTATTAAAAGCCAATTTTAATTGAAATTTAAAAAAGGCATAAATACTGTTTTATTTCTTCGATCCCAGATAGCATTTGGAAGATTGTTTTTCGAAAAATCACCTTTCTGAGTCTTTTAAAAGTACTTTTGGTGATCAAAAACTGATTAATCACTTACACGATCAAAAAAGGACTAGAAAATGATTCGCGCTACTGACTGAAATGAGTTTGATTTTAAATACAATAACAAATTGTATAGCAATCGCAAATTAACCATCCATACGTTTAAAATACGACTACATTTTTCGTCATTTATTATCATTTTCCGCTCACCTTTACGATTGAAAAATGCTTAATCAAAAACAGATCATGCAGGTGCTTTAAATGTGATTAAAATTAAGTATTTTATGATCATATTTTGCGCAGATAGATGATTGAACACTGCTTGTTAACTAAATGTCAAACACTTAAATTTTTGTTTGTTTAAAAAGTAACATCGTGGTATAAAAGTCGTTTTGCTGTGAAAGTGAAATTAAAGGATTAATAATAAAAACGTGTAATTAAATTAAGTAATTATCCAAAAATCCTTAAAGTAAGATATTTTAATCAAACAGCGAAATGCAAAGTAAGAAAGGGGAAAAACGTTGCAGCTCAAATATGCAGAAGACAGGTAGAAAACTTGGAAGAGAAGGAAGAACTTAAGCAGCCACATGGGACAAAACAAGAACACGGAGCAATTTTAATTACCTTCTTTTTTTGTTTTTTTATGGTATATACATATGTATTTTGAAAATGTCAATAATAATAAATAATAAAATAAATAATAAAATAGAAATATGTGTGATAAATGACAATAAAGTGACTTACAAAAGACTCGAAAGCGACTATAGTTATGACTAAAAGACGACTCAAAAGAGAGTCACAAACGAACTAAAATAAGACTTATATATGATCAGAAAACACTTAAAATACTACTTAAAAAAGAGTCGAAAATGACTGTAAACTGATATCAAAAAAGACTCATAAAACACTTATCAAGAAGAGTCACCGGAAGTTAACTTTTTCTACCGACAAAAGTATCTTTTATGCTCAGAAAATGCGCACATATTTTGCCTTTTTAATCGCGCAGTGGAGTCAAAAAAGACTCAAATTTGATTAAAAAATGAAAAAATTGCTGGATGGGATTAATTTATAATTAAATTGTTTATGTCTATAAAAGTTTGGCAAAGTTACAAAAAAGCAAAGCAAATTTTCCCTTTAAAAAGTAAAAAAAACAATGGAAAACGCATGCATTTGTTGTTTTAACCTTTAACTACATTCGTTTTTTTTTTACCGTTACTTCATTCGCGGGTTAATTTTCTACTCCATTCAAAAATGATTTTTCTTTTGCAGAGCCCCCATTAAAAAATATATACATATATAAATATAATAATAATGTGGTAGACATTTATTTTTTAATATTTTATTATAAAACTTTATGTTGTCAATTCACATTCAAGAAACACCAAATTAAACAGAATTTAAGAAAAATTACATATGTATGTATGTATATGAAGAAAATTTTGAATTATGGTATTATTCATGTATAAAAAAGTCCATTCGATATTACTATCACACACTGTACAGACTTTAAGTTATTTTAAAATATATTTAAGAAAAAAACATTTAAGAAATTAACTTGTTGCACTTGCAACCAGTTTTTGTGTTGTTTTTACGTCTTTGAAACGTGGACACTTTTTGGCCTCTTTGGCTTGATTGAATTACAAATCCCTTTAGAAACTCGCTGACTTCTTACGGTACTCTTTGACGTGTGGTTTCACTAAAAATATCTTTACTTTTTTCTAAAAACAATAAAACCCATAGAGAAAAAAAGTTACGTAACTACATTTGTGGGGTAAATTTTCAACCCTCATACCATGAACCACAGATTTGATTTAAAGTAGCGCGATCTCTACACGCACAATTCAAGCTGCCAGCAGAAACTGAGAATTCACGGAGTTTGGGTTAAAAAAAAGGTCGGCGTGGGGTAAAAATTTACCCCACGAATGTAGTTGAAAATTGACAAACTGAAAAAATCAAATGGATATAATATAAGATTTAATTGTTATTTATTTCTTGCCTACTTTAGTTGCATTTGGGTAAGTAAAATGTCTGCATATAATTAGTATAAAAGAGGAGGAGTTAGTAAAATTGCAAAATAAAAACTAAAAAAAAACAGCTACTGGCTACATGAACTCAACTTAAACTTTAACGAACATATTAACAAGAAAATGTCATGCTTAAGACGACTAATGAACATGAGTTTTGTGCTTAAAATTTGTCTATTAGAGCTATGTATCTTTTATGAAAAGTGTTAAAAGTTTTATTATAGGTAAATAAAAAAAAATCAATAATTAAGCACCCATACCACTTACTAGGTTCATATACTCCTTCAGACGCTACATGGATTGCGGATAAATTTTAGATCACATTTTTTTTTTGTTGGAAGCAAAATGATATTTTTATTATTTAAGAGATATTTGCGGTTTTTTTTTTGTAGCAAGTTTTAAGTTAAATATACATATATGGAGTTCCATTATATACCAAGTATTTTTTATTGCAGAGGTTTTCATTAAAAAAAAAGAATTTTTTTATTAAAACAAAAAAGAAGAAAATAAAAAATAAAATATAAATCGTTAAAAATTTTAGTAACCTTATACAAATGTGTAACACGGCATTTAGACTATGTTACTTGTAACATGAGTCTTTTCTTATTTCGTTTTAAAATAACTTCCAAAATCTTCAAGAATTTATGTTATCATAGTGAAATTATGTGTACCAGGTGGTGTTACGAGCACAGCATAAATCGAGGCTGGGTAGTCAAAGTTGTTTACTTTTACATATCTTTTTTTGACAACTGAGCCAACGAAAACTACAACAAAAACGAAAATTTTATTCGCCAAATTTTGTTGTTGTAGAATCACCACCACCTGATACATTATTTCGGCATGTACCAGAGTACACGTATATCAGGTAGCCTCAGATAAACAGCTGAGTAACGGTATTTCGTTATATTAATGTCAAATTTTGTTTATGGTTATGTATTTCCTTCCTTTTTTACAAACAACAACTGTAGTGTCGTAAGAAAATCTCAAAAAGAAGAAGAAAGATTTTGTGAGTTTTTGTTATTTGTCTTTGACATTCTTATGACGGTTTTAGTTGTTTTTGTAGAATCGCTCCTACCTGATATACGTGTACCCTGGCCATGTACATTATGTTACAAGGCGAATTCATACAAGGTGAACGCAGGGCGAATAATTCGTACCTATAATGTCAAACACAAATATGGCATCATTAAAAAAAAACACAAATTATTTTTATATGGCATCATTAAAAAAAAAATTATTTGCAAAAGAAAAACGTGAATAAAACTAATTTTACACTGCACAAAGCACAAGAACGCATCATTTGGTTTTACTGTTTGTTAATTAAAAACACTTTTTTAAATTTTTAGTTTAAAAATCTAACCGACGCGTAATTTTTTTTAAATCAAGAAGAAGCACATAGACAAACTTTTGACATATTGTGAGGAGAATTTCACGAGAAAAATAATAGTCAGCTGATCTGACGAGACCACCTTCTCTATGAATTCGCCTTGGTTATGTTACTACAAACTTGTCTCTTTTTTTGTATTTTGTTTCGTTGTTTAGATTACCTGATTCAAGTAACATAGTCTAAATGCCGTGTAAGCAGTTTTAACAAAAATTAGGGTCCAGTTAAACAAAAAGCATTTTATTAATTTATTACAACCAAACAAAAAGTTTTTTATATACTATACATACTTATATATAATTACCCAGACAGAAATATACAATTCTTTAATAATGTTCTAAAAATTATTTACACAGCACTAAAAATACACAATTTCAACTTTCTTAAAAGTAGTTGTATTATCACAGTCAGCGTTGCCAGAATGATGATTTTATCATATTTTTGATGATTTTTAGCCACAAATATGATTTTTCATTTTAAAAAATGATAATTGTTATATCTAGTTTTTAAAAGTGTTTAGAAATACAACTATAACTTTTATCAACAATTATTTTTTTTTCTTAAATGTTAAGTACGGGTCGCATTGAGTAACACATTTTAACCAAATGTGGCACAGACACGATTTTTGGCATAGAAACGAAGCCTATTGAAATTTATGATGATATACCAATACTTTCATCTATAAGTCCTTTAAATATTAGTCTATCTTTGCAAATGGTGAATATGCAAAATACTTTATTCAGCCAATTGTAAAATAAATATGGTTGTAATCTGCCCATAATCTGCTATTGGTCTTAAGCAAACCTTTTTTACGAAAATAAAATTCAATCGCGTAAATACCGATATCGGCACCAAAACTTGCTGGGATAGTTTTCACAAAAAAAATAATTTTACAGATTTTTTCAACAGTTGGTGTACAATGAAATATTGTTTACATAAAGAATCCACTTCGAAAATCAACTTAAACTGCTCTCTTTTTTTAATTATGTTGAAACTTCGTATTAATTAAATAGTAATATAGAGTCCTATTTATTCGGTCTTTTAGACTAAAACTATCTTTTTTGTTTGTCTTTATTTTTGCCGATACTTCAAACATAAATGACTGATTTTGACATTTGTGTTGGCACACACAACACCAAATTACTTTGTGGGACGCAAACTTGTATTAAAATGTTCGAGTTGTCTTGCGAAAAACTTTTACTGGGACAGAAGACAGCTGTCATTTCGGTATCAATATCGTTATTTTGATTATATCGGTATCGGTTAAGTACCCAGCAAAAACTTCACTTACAGCTTAATTTGTAATGACTTTCATCACCCTTCATTATTTTGTATCATTGTCTGCGTTTTTTTTTTGTTTATTTGACCCTAATTGCAAAACACCAAATTCAATAAATAGAAGTAATAAGTGGAGTATATGCGTATGTTGATATGTAAATAGGTATATACATATATTTTTTAATGACTGTCAAAGTAAAAGTGGCTTACTTTTGGGACATCTTTGAATGTGAAAAATTAAGTAAATATTGATTTCTTTATTTGAAAAATATAAGAATTTAGTAGGGTTTGATCTTTAGCCTAAGAAATAATAAAAAATTGTATTAAAACAAATAGTTTAACTATAAATAAATTAAAAAAAAAATATTAGGAATACAAAATAAGTAAGTTTAAAAAATTTTTATTTTTTGTAAAATAAATTTTATTGTGCGCTTTACTTTTGATTGGTACAAAAAATTTACGAAAAATTCATTAGTATGTCCTTAGTAGAACAATAAATGAAACAAAACCGTGCTGGTTTTAAATTCTTTATTTATAAAAGTGACAAGAGGCAAATATTGCTGAAAAAGAAACAGCAAGTAGATTGCAATCGCCTCTATAAGTTTGTTTTTATTAAAAAACAAAACAAAAACAGCATTACAATTGTATTTTTGTCCACTCATTTTAAAGAAACGAAGCACAGTGTTGCGTCGCGCTGATTACCTTTTTCTGCCTGGGTAAATACATATTGAATATTACATATGTATGTATGTATGTATGTATGTATTTAGTCAAAATAACTTTTGCGAAAGCTTACTCTAAACATTTTTATTTTAAAATAAATAAATAAAATTGAAAAATGTTGTCTTTTAGTATTATTTACACACAAATACATATGTAGATACATTTATAATAAATGTAAATAATTAAAAGTTTGTTCATTAAATTTAGTCACAATACTAAACTAACAAAAACAACTAAAAATCCTAAGGATTTTACATTATTTTACTAGAAATGATATCTACAGCAAAAAGAGGGTGGCAAAACTACTTAATAAAGAGATAATAAATTTATTTGTAAAACAATAAGAATATTTTTTTTGGATACTATGCGTACTATGTTTTACTTAGAAACAAGTTCTAAGTTATTGTTATAGGCGGTTTCCTGGGATTTTTCGCCTTGAGAATATCACTTTATACAAGAAAATTTAACTATTTACCGAAAAATATAAAAATCGGGTATGTTTTTATTGTAGTTTTATTATTGCATTCGACCATAACTGTTTATCATACTTTTAGAAAAAGACATGAAAAAATTATTTTTATTCGCTCCTAAAGAAAGTGTGATTTGTTTCCAAGGGTTTTAACGTTAAGTTTTGAATACAAAAGAATTAAGTAGGTGTGCACATTAAAATATGGTTATAAAATTAACTTTGTACTAAGATAATTTTTATTTTAAACTTGTGTGTGCTTGGTAAATTTTGTAAGCTTGGAATATATATTTTTAGTTATAACTCTAAACCATTGTTTTAGTTTTAAATAAATCAATAAATAAATAAATGTAAACTTACATCTTCGGCCATCAGTTATTATCTGCTTACAATCATCAATATTTTGTGTGATAGGGCATTTGTACAGAGCACCTGAATGGTTGGTACCAGGCTGCAAATTTTTGTCTAAAGGTGCACCAACTAGGAGCCTAAAAAATTTTTAAGAAAAATTATGACTAATAATACATAATTTTTGTTACAAAAGTACATTCTTATTTTGAATTTACACATATGTATGTACATACATATGTAAGTACTTATGTACATATGTATGGCTAAAGTAAAACTTAATAGTTCGTTCATATACCCACTTGAAACTTAAGATAATAAAATATATTAATTTTGTTGTTTGCTTTTCAATGTAAAACACAAAAATATTTGTTTCTGCTTTTTGTTTAAACTTTATTGGGCGTATGGTTAGTGTATTTCATATACATATGTGTGTAGGTCTGTAAAGACATATGTACATACTAATGAACATTAAGGGTGAGCGATATTATTATGAAAAAAAAATCCAACGACCTAGCAACATAAGGTTTTTGACAGTCTGGCAGTAATTTTTATAAGACTTTTTGACAAGGCGAATTCATACAAGGTGAACGCAGGGCGAATAATTCGTAATAATAATGTCAAAAAAAAATGGCAGCATTAAAAAAAAACACAAATTGTTTGTATGTGGCATCATTAAAAAAAACACAAATTATTTGCAGAAGAAAACGGGAAAAAAATTAATTTAACAGTTTTTTTTTTGCACAAATCACAAGGTTTTACTATTTGTTAATAAAGAACACTTTTTTAAATTTTTAGTTACAAAATCTAACCGACGCGTAATTTTTTTAAATCAAGAAGAATCACATAGACAAACTTTTGACAGATTGTGAGGAAAATTGCACGAGCAAAAAAAAGTCAGCTAATCTGTCGAGACCACCTTCTCTATGAATTCGCCTTGACTTTTTGAGCTGATTAACTTTAGTTACCAAAAATACATAAAAAAAGGATTATTACGGTTTGAGGTAAGATCCGGTACTGATGCCGAATAATTATATTTTAATTATTCAACTGTTTCTTGTGACATAAGAAGCTATTTTTTTAAATATCTGAAAACACTACTTTTATTTCTTGATGCAATAAAAATTTCATAAAATAAAACTACTGTAATTTATTTTGCTTCGTTTTACTTTATGCCCTTTTCTGCCATTTTCAATGATTTTTGGTGCCAATTTTTTAAAAATGTCTAGCCATTTTTCTTGCCCTGATTATGTAGTTTAAAATTAAAAAAGACAAAGAAAAGCGGCTGCGCCCAATCTTATATACCCTTCACATCAGTAGTCCCACTTTCTGTACTATAGTACAAAAACTGTACTATTTTAAAAATGTTTAACAATTTTTGTACCTTTTTTGTACTATTTTCTGAAAACTAAAACCAAAAAATTTACCAGCAAATTTAATGAAATTAAGCTTAAAAAAATGTTTCCTAGCTCTTGCTTTATTATTTCATTGGGAAATACTATATTATATTTTCTTCGTTTTTTAACACTTTATTTAATATTACCATTTTCAAATTCGTCTGTAGAAAGAGTTTTAAGTATGCTAAGCAATATTAAAACAGATTCCAGAAATAAATTTGCAATCTGTTGCCAATTTGCATCTATCATTTTTACAAACAGGGTGTAAAATAGAAAAATGAAGGCTCAAGTTTTAAACCTACTAGTGAAATGTTAAAAAAAAAAACTAGAAAATGTAACAGATATTTTTTTATTTTACAACAATCTATTAGTTTTTTGCAAGTACGTAAACATTGGATTCTAAAATCCATACTTGCATACGAATGTAAATACATATTTATAAAATTGCTACATGTGTCTTACATTATATTAAAAAGTAAATTAATGTGTTTTATGCTCTATTAATAGTTACATATATGAACATAAAAGTACATATGTATGTATGTAATCTTTATATGTTTTAAAAGAATAATATATGATCTCTATTTATGACTTTTAAACAAAAGTAATTTGTTTTGATAAATATATAAAAAAACTCTTGTTAAATTTCTTTGTACTAATCCATTTGGTTTTGTACTATTTTTGCCCAAACTCTGCACAATTTTTTGTTTTACTGGTGGCAACACTGCTTCTTTTAATATACCCAGCCATCTTTTCTAGCCGAGTTATTTTGTACTGAAAATATTGTAATAAAAATACCTTGTACCAAGTTTAAAGTCCAAAGCAGTCCTTGTTTTCGAAATAGAAAACTTTAAAAAATGTTAACGTTCGTATACATATATGAATAATAGAAATACTATGTAGAAGGTTTGGGGTCGAGAGTTTTAAAAGTTTACGGCATTATTCGTTTCTTGGAAACGAAAAATAAGAAGAAAAGTACCTAGTAAGCTTGGTTTTTAAGGTAAACGTGACAAACAACATAACAGCAACATTAATAATTGTAAATATATCTTATTTACCATAAATACTAAACTTTCTAGGCCAAGATGGATAATGGCTTATATAAAATTAAAATAATTTTTTTTCAATCAGGTTCAGTGTGTAGGTGCCACCTACCTTCGCTAGTAGTTTCAAACTTTTTAATGAACTTTTTATCATTTTATTACAAGATTGTTGCTGAACCCCTTAGTTGGTTTTACAAGTTTCCACGTGTGCAGCTTAATATTCATGCAATATTTTTTACCAATGTGTGTATGAATGTGTATGGGTACCGTGAAATAACTCCCAAATGAAATAACTCCCAATGGAAAAAATGAAATAACTCCCAAATGAAATAACTCCCAACGAAAATGAAATAACTCCCAATCGAAAAAAATGAAATAACTCCCAACGGTAAAAATGAAATAACTCCCAATGTTTGGGAGTTATTTCATAAAAGTCACAAAAAAGTGAAATAACTCCCAAATGAAATAACTCCCAACAAAAATGAAATAACCCCCAATCACAAAAAAAAATAATTGTTTTATGAAATAAGTCCCAACGAAAATGAAATAACTCCCAACGAAAACGAAATAACTCCCAATTAAAATATATATAATGCGAAAACCTTTTGTATCCATTAATAAGATGTTACTAACGTAAAATTATTTTCTAAACAAACAAACCAAATGACTGCCGGCCTCCGTCTGGACGCAGGATAAGTTAACTCTCGTGGATCGAACCGCCGGTTTCGTTACAGCTTTAGGACAGGCGCGTGGACTTGAGGCACCTTTTTGGTTAAATAATTTTTTAGTAAAAAGAGTTATTTAGATAGCCGGCCTTTGGCCGGGCGCAAGGAAAGAAACATCCAGTGGATTCGATCCGCCGGCTTCGCAGTAGCCTTCGGCCGGGCAATGGACTTTAGTTATGAAGCTGCAAATACTTCCGATGCACTACAGTTTAAAAAATATTCCCCCACCGAAGGCTACTGCGAAGCCGGCGGATCGAATCTACTGGAGTTTTTTTCCTTGCGCCCGGCCGAAGGCCGGCTATTTATGCCACTTTTTTTTAAACCCAAAATTTTCAATTCATTGTCACCTTTTGTATCCATAAATTAGATATCACTAACGTAAAATTATTTTCTAAACAAACAAACCAAATGACTGGCGGCCTTCGTCTGGACGCAGGATAAGTAAACTCTCGTGGATCAAACCGCCAGCTTCGTTACAGCTTTAGGACAGGCGCGTGGACTTTAAGCACCTTTTTGGTAAAATAATTTTTTTAATAAAAGGGAGTGATTTAGATAGCCGGCCTTCGGCCGGGCGCAAGAAAAAAAAACTCCAGTGCATTCGATCCGCCGGCTTCGCAGTAGCCTTCGGCCGGGCAATGGACTTTAAGCTCTACTGCTTTCCATATAAAGCTTCGCCAAATAAAACATGAATTTTATGACACTTTAGTTATGAAGCTGCAAATACTTCCGATGTACTACAGTTTAAAGTATATTCCCCGGCCGAAGGCTACTGCGAAGCCGGCGGATCGAATCCACTGGAGTTTTTTTTTCTTGCGCCCGGCCGAAGGCCGGCTATATAACCACGGTTTTAAAACCCCAAAACTTTTAAATAAATGTCACCTTTTATACTAGCGCGATTAAATTTTTTTAAATGCTCTGGTATATACACTTGCTTTTAGTAAAATGAAATAACTCCCAATAAAAATGAAATAACTCCCAACAAAAATGAAACAGCTACCAATAAAAATGAAATAACTCCCAATAAAAATGAAATAACTCCCAATTATAGAAAATGAAATAACTCCCAACACTTTGAAAAAATGAAATAACTCCCAACAAAATTTCATTGGGATTTATTTCATTTGGGAGTTATTTCATTATGAAATAACTCCCAATGAAAAATAATGAAATAACTCCCAACGCATTGGGAGTTATTTCATTATGAAATAACTCCCAATTTGTATGGAAAAAAATTGGGAGTTATTTCATTTTTTCATTGGGAGTTATTTCATTTGGGAGTTATTTCACGGTACCATGTGTATGTAGGTATAAATGTTAGAGTCGTACCGAACATTCGGATTCGGTCGATATTTAGGGGCTCGGCAATTACAATGAACTTTACCGAACGCTGATCGAACTTTTCTTGAAAAACGATTTGTTGGACAAAAGTGCACGTAATGATTTAAAATATTTTTAAATGCAAATATTAAGTGGTAATTTCATGCAAAAACTTTTTAAGTAAATTAATGATGCATTTAAAAAAGATGAATTTTATGCAAGTTGTATGCTTGTTTATACAGCAGGCAACTGAGTTGCCAAACAGTTAATATAAATATACATACATATGTAAGTATGTACACGAAAACAACTATTTTTTGATTTTGTTCATAGTTTGTAATTTTTTTAAATATTTATTTGCGATCTCATAAAGTATATATATTCTGGATCCTTAAAGATAGGGAAGTCGATACAATTGTTCAAATAAATTGTAAGTTTTCTGTTAAGAAAACTATGATAGCTATACACTTTAAGTCCACCACAAAAAATATAATATTTACGGTTCGTAAACAACTTGCCTAGATTAGGTGACTGGGTAAACAAAAAGACCAATGTGAAGGGTATATAGGATTCGGCACAGCCGAATATAGCGCTTTTACTTGTTTGTATGGATTTTGTTCTAAAAAAACTAGGAAAACTGGGGCAATCGCAGTATTTTGCTTGTATTTAGGTCTGTGGTGAACCAATCTTTCTCATCTTAGGGATATTTCTGATAGTTTGGCACCAATATCTGGTCCGTAGTACTTAAATTGACTGCGGAAACTTGATTTCAACAACACATAGACCGACATGGCTAAATGCACTTCCTAATCTTTAAGGACCAAAAATATATGTACCTTATAGGGTCGCAAATGGATAATAGAGAAATTACAAACTGATATACATATACCCGGTACCGCCTACTTGTATGCCTCGAAAATGTTCCCCTGGAAGTGGTTAATATGCGGCCATAACTTCAGAAAAGTCAGTCAGGTAATAATATGTATCTGTATTGAGATTTTGGATTTTAAAGGCGTGGCCTGCTTACTTTGTAGCTTTTAAAATTTTTCGGTCAGAGGCCTTCGAGAAACCAGTGCAGTAAAAGAACCAATATAAGGAATTGAATTTTTCAAGTAGAAGTACAAACATTTAAATTTAAGGCATTGCGGACGTAGCACCGCCCCCTTTTAATAGCCTATCGGACACTCCATGCTTAATTTTATATAGTTCCAAATTTTAAAAAAATTTGTGGATTAGCTAAGAAGATATAGAGAGGAAGAGCTTTTACCCAAATAACCTATTTTATGCCCTCTACTAATATAAAATATATCTTTACGACCTATTTACATACTACAATATGATTAAAAGCCCAATTTTTTAACATCAGTCTTATCTGTTCCCATGCCCCGACCGAAGATAACGACAACCAAACGAGAGATATATTTTACAAGCGCCTAGAGAAAGCCTATGACCACTGCCCCGACCATTATATTAAAAATAGTCCTAGGAAATTTTTACGCAAAAATAGGAAGGGGAAACAATTTTTGGTCCAACAGTAGGAAAAATTAGCCTCCACGAGGAAACAATAACAATTTACAATAGTAAAATAAAGAAAAAAAATTTAAATAAAGAAATACATATATTAAATTATGTTCAACACAATAACAACCTACCAGGGCGCACGTATATCAAGGGGCCTCGGTTAATCAGCTGACTAAAGGTATTTCGTTATTTAAACATGAAATTTTGTTTATGTTTTTGTTTCTTTTTTTCTACAAACAAAAACTGTAGTATTCTAAGAAAAGCTCAAAACGAGGAAAAAAAATTTGTGAGTTTTTCTTATCCGACTTAACTTATGACGATTTAGTTGTTTTTGTAGAACTGCTCCCACCTGATGCATGCGCATTGCAACCGGCTGTCATTTTTTCGGATTTGTTAGTCACCAATAATGAATATCCAAAAGTTGCATTTGTAATAATAGCCTCCCCGCAGTGTTGGTCAGACAAATTTCGACATAATCTTGAGCAAATCAAGTCATTTGAGATGATTTGCTCATATGAAAAATATATGGGAAATCAAGGTCAATTTATTGTTTAGTTTACCTTAAGTTGACTTAACCTAAGTCACACTTTATAAGCAAATTATAATATAGGTTCTATATGTACATAGATATATCTCAATTATATAACAGAAAAATATACTTACCACTTTGTATTATTTGGCCAATTGTATTCACCAACAGTATGTGTTGCAATGGAATAACCAAAGTACGATTTAGGATTTGAATTAAATTTTACTATCGGCAAGCGATATTCCAAATTGAAGGAATACGTAGAACAAATAAAGAAGAAAAGTATAAATCCTTCTGGAGAGGTTCGAAATAAAGTTGATTGTAAGTACATGTTAACGGAGAGTTTGTTGTTATTTTTGTTGTTGTTTTTAGCACTGTTTGAGTATAATTGCCCTATATTAATTTGATTATTATCGATTTTGTTACACAATAGATTTTTTTTGCTTTTTTTTTGTCAATTTTAACATTAATTTTTAGATTTTTCTTATTGAAAATAGGATTTGTTGCCTCATTTTTCAAAAACCACCTTTTTTATGGGTATGCAAAATTTTATACATTTTAAAAAGTGTTTTTTTTTCTACCCTTGTTAAGTAAAAACATCGAGTGAATTTTTTTTAATCGCCTTGGGCTTACCTTGTTGAATGTGCCTTGGTCCAGAACAAAATGACTGTTTGTTGGCAAGGCGAATTCATACAAGGTGAACTCAGCAAAATCAAGGCGAAAAATTCGTACAGGTAATGTCAAAATTATATGGCATAATTAAAAAAAACGCAAATTATTTCCAGAAGAAAAACTAGAATAAAACAAATTTTACACTTTTTTTTGCACAAAGCACAAGAACGCATCACTTAGTTTTACTATTTGTTAATAAAGAACACTTTTTTAAATTTTAAGTTAAAAAATCTAACCAACGCGTAATTATTTTTAATCAAGAAAAAACACATAGGCAAACTTTTGACTTATTGTGAACAAAATTGCACGAGCAAAAAATAGTTAGCTGATCTGTCGAGTCCACCTTCTCTATAAATTCGCCTTGGTTTGTTGGCAAAATAAATGAAGAGTATTGTTATTTGTTGGCGTAATTTTTCAACCAGCCTCAACCCCGCACTAGCGCACAAAACCAATACATATGTACATAAAAATCAAACGTCAAATTAATAAAAAGAATCTAATGCACACACAAGCCTTATTTATACGGTATACATTTTATGCCAGAAACATTTGAGCTGTTTATTTTAAAAGTGGCATAAGTCAATTTTTTAAAAAAATCAAATTAATGACAACACTTAATATTGAACGGTATTTTTTTCATATCTTTATATATCACGACTTTAAAAAAAATCACTTATGCCTCTTTCAATATAAACGACTCATTTCATACCAGCGATCGGCACACTAATACATTTATATTTTTTAATTGTGTTGATTGTTTGTTTTAAAGCATAGGTTGTCAAAACTCTCATTTAATGAAATGCGTCTGTATTGGATAAGAGAAAATTGCCCAGCAAACAAAAAACTAAGCATTGCAAATGTGATGAATTTTACTTTTTAAGGCAAAATGGAAATGAACTTAAAAAAAGTTATTAAAATTAAATACAAAATATGCCTCAGTTATTACAGAATTAGACAATTTTTTTTTCACACATATTCCATTGGGCGAGTTTAATTTACAGTTAAAACTTAAAAAATTAAGTGTATTTAGGTATTATAAATTAAGTTTTTCTTGTTTTCTTTGTTTTAAATGTTTGGTAACATAAAATGTATTGCATGTTACCAAAAGCATTTTTAATGACAAAACAAAAATTTTTATCTTCCATTATACTATTTTGTTTGCTGGTTTATTTTGAAATTAAATCAAAGCTGAAAAAACAACAAAGCTGAAAAAAAGCAGTAAGCATCCGCCCATGTGCACTCGTTAACACTCAATTAACGACTGAAATCAAACTGAAATAAAAGAGAACAAGCGTCGGTGTGAGTTTTTTTTATTGTTTTTGTAGCACAATTGTGCACTAAAAATGAATTTTTGACAACCTATGTTTTAAAGCGTAATTTTTTGCCTCTTATGGTACTAGGGTGACCATAGTTAAAAGTTTTAAATTTGATAGAATTGCATTGAAAAAGTTTTGGAATGTAATATTAAAAATTAAGCTGCTTATGTTACGTTAAATTTTCATAAATGCGAAATAGTTTTGTCATGCTCCTTAGTTTTGCAAAATCTCATAGATATCGAATGTATTTTGAAAATATTTTATGCGGATAAGACCTTTGACATGTTTATAACCTAGCTTATTTTTGATTCTGCTTTTAGCTATTTTTTTATAACGAAAATGAAGGCTCGCAGATATAAGTTAAAATAATCATTGAATGTAATTTTAAAATTTGTCCATTACACATTAAACACTTGCAAAAATATATCTTTTAGCACCAGTTTGTGTGTTTTTCAGCTTTTAGTGCGTATTGATAAGTAGCTTTGTGTTTTTGTTATAAGTTGGTATTGGTGTGTTCTCTAACTAAATATGGTGTGGTTTGGTAAAATGAAAGCAAGAGCAACAAATTTGTTTTTCTATGTTTCGTTGAAACAGTTACATACATATAATGATGTTTAACCATAAATACTTTGGGTGTGTTTTCTTATTCTGGCTACATGAGCCAGTTTTTCTATTTTTTAAATTTTATTTAAATAAATTAAACAAATTTAGCTAAAAAAAATTAAAACTGCATCGTAACTATATACATTTAAGTCAAATTTAAAATTAAAATTTAAATTATTAAAAAATACAAAATAAATATATATTATTTTATCTTAATTTTTGAGCTTGAGATAAAAAAATGCTTTTTTAAATTTATTTTATTCATTTTTAAACACTATAGCTACAATAAACTTTAAAAATCAAATTTTTGTTTCATTTACAACCTTTTATATAAACGATCTTGTGTATTTGTTGTATCAACAGTAATAAGAAAATATTTATTATACCATTGTTATTCAGCACAAAAAAAAAACAAATACATTCCACACTCAATGCAAAACCATAAACAACAATATTTGTTTATAAAGGTAGAGTAAGTGCGCAAAAGCAAAACCATACCATATCATTTACACTTATTCACACACTTACACCAAAAAGAACTGGTATGTACATGGATGTACAAAGTATATCTGCTTTTGAAATACGTTTTGTTATATTTTTGCAGGTCTTTATTACACATTTTTAAAATCCTAGCTGGTCACACTGGTCGTCTGGCACAAAAGACTACAAAACCTTTTTTTATTTTTACTCTCTTCAATGCTCAGAGAGCACGCACACGCGTGTGGGGCTTTGCGGATTACCGATTTATACCCTGTGTTACAAAAGGATCAAAATTGTTCGCTTAAATTTTAGACTGGTGTGTAAAGGGCCTATGAGCATAATACTACTCTTACAATAAATTATTAACAGTCACAAACATAGCTGCCAGGTTTGACTATTTATTGTAATTTTAACGAATTTTTAGTGGTAAAAGTAGGCTTTAGACCATTGGACGATTTTTGCGCTGAATTTGACGATTTTTGAAAATTTCAGATTTGCGGCTTTTTTTAAGAAGTATACAATTTAAAATATTTTAACCATTAAATGCTTGTTTATATAAAACTATTAAGAAATATTTTAGTTATAATATTTATTTAAATAACAATGATTAGAAATAAAAAATTATATCTGTAAAATAAATTATTTGAAAGTGGTCGTTATCGTTCCAAATAAAATTGTTTTAACAGAAAAATTATTGTTTGTGTCAAATAACCAAATTTGAAAAGACACTAATATATTTATAAATAAATAAATAATATTGTTACAGAGTTAAATTTTGACTGGGTATTTAACTGGCGGTTGTTGTCGGCGCTTAGAAGTTCTTTCGATATGGTAACGTAACGACTTTATTTAAATGTAACTGCCATCTAGTATTGGCTAGAATGTACTACTGTGCTTTCGATCTTTCTGGATTATTACAGGCTACCACCAAGTACTACAAATAGGCGAACAACACGAATGCCATAATCAGGATAAGTGCAAATTGCTAAATAATAAAGGTGAATAACATTAATGGTATTTTCCATTCTGGCAAAAATGTTACATTAATGCTACCAATCGAGCGGGTTTATGTTCCATTCTAAAAATGCATGCAAGAGTGAAAACAGTTATCGTTTTCCTTTCTGAACATGTTGCACAAATAACTGGCAAGAGTGTAACATATCTTACCCCCAATTATATTTCAGTGTAACAAAGTACCACTTTTTACAGCTGTGTTATGTAGGTAAATACTTTTTTTATGCAGACGAGTTTTTAACACAAAGTGCAGTTTTTATTGAAATCAAGACATTTTTCTGTTCCATTGAAACTAAAAAAAATAACAAGGACATAAGTGTGGGTGTAAAATGATAAAAATATTGAACATACTTATTGTAACATTTTTTTTTTTTTTGAATGGAAAACACCATAAGTGTTATAAAGACTGTAAATAAATAAACGACAGTGTGTTTAAGTAAATAAAGTTCTCGTACTGTTGCAATAAATTTCAAGTGTTATTATATTTGAGTATTTTGTTGTTGTAAACAAAAACGAAAAACACATAAATCGGTGAAGAAAATCACTCAATTGGCTTCGAAAAACAGCATATTAATCTGTAAACCATAGGTTGTCAAAAATCCATTTTTGGTGCACAATTGTGCTACAAAAACAATAAAAAAAACTCACACCGACGCTTATTCTCTTTTATTTCAGTTTGATTTTTGAGTGTTAACGAGTGCACATGTGCGGATGCTTACTGTTTTTTTTCAGCTTTCTTGTTTTTTCAGCTTTGATTTAATTTCAAAATAAACCAGCAAACAAAATAGTATAATGGAAGATAAAAATTTTTGTTTTGTCATTAAAAATGCTTTTGGTAACATGCAATACATTTTATGTTACCAAACATTTAAAACAAAGAAAACAAGAAAAACTTAATTTATAATACCTAAATACACTTAATTTTTTAAGTTTTAACTGTAAATTAAACTCGCCCAATGGAATATGTGTGAAAAAAAATTGTGTAATTCTGTAATAACTGAGGCATATTTTGTATTTAATTTTAATAACTTTTTTTAAGTTCATTTCCATTTTGCTTTGAAAAGTAAAATTCATCACATTTGCAATGCTTAGTTTTTTGTTTGCTGGGCAATTTTCTCTTATCCAATACAGACGCATTTCATTAAATGAGAGTTTTGACAACCTATGCTGTAAACTCACTGGCTTATAAAAAGAGAATTTAAGTTGATAAATTTTGAGTTGTGACTGTTTATTATTCAGTATATGATATGAATGTATTTACATATCGCACACTTAATTGTTTTTCAAAAACAAGTTCTCAGACATAGTTGCCAGATAAATTTGGTTCAATATCGTAAAACTTTGGGAAAAAAAATCGCCAAAATAGCTTTTTGAAATCGTCAAAGGATTGTCTGTCAACTCTCAAATAGACATTTTTATTAGTTTTTATTATCTTATTTACTTAATAATACAAAAAGAATCGGAAAAAAGCTTACTATAAGCTTTTCAAAAGAAATAACAAAATAAAAAGAAAATAAAGCAAACACGTTGCAAATAAAAAACAACAATTTTATAATTTTGTTTTAAATTCAGTTAGGTGTTTGACATAAATTTCCATATTTATGTTAACAATGGTAACTGACAACAATAACAGTCGCTTACTTTCAAATAATTTTTCCTGCACAAATCTTTTTTCTGGGATGAGGATGCAGCCAACTAGGGACTGGTAAATCGACTTCGATTATAGTCGAAATATGATTTTAAGCCCAAAAAAAATATTTTTTGTAAAGACTCCAATTAAACAACTAAATTAACTTCAACAGTAGAACCTCTTTAGAATGAAATTCACTGAATGCAGGTAAAATTTTGTGTTTGTTAGAACACAAAAGATTAAGAAGCAAGAACTGGTTCTGACAAACTTTGAATTGAGACTGTTTTTGATTAAGTATGTGATATGTACATATGTTGTTTAACAATCTTAATGTATTTATGGCGTTAATTTAAGGTACATTTAACAAGGTAGAAGCTTGTCAAATTTTTTTAATGTATACTGTGTGTATGTGGGACAGGACTATTTTTGACAACTTGGATAGCATAAAGCAGCCACAAAATGCATGCTGATTTTAACAAGAAGTTGTTGTTGTAGGGACGAGGTCACCTTATTATTCCACCATGGCCTTAATTATTGTCATTATTAAATAGGTGTACTTTTGAATACCTTTTTTTTCTTTGGGAAAAGCTATATTTATTTATTTTAAAATAATTTTCAATAAAACATCAAAACAAAAAAAGACTTTGGAATGAAATCGATTATAAGCTTCGATTTATCGACTTTAAAACCCAAAATCAAAATAGTTGATCGTAAAATTGAAAATCGAACATTAACTTTGCTTATCATTCCCTACAACCTACAATGGCTTATATTTTTTAAATTATATTTATAATTATTTTTTTACATGGAATATAAGTAAATTATTATTGTCTTCTTTTTAATCGAACATTGGATATGTACATATGTACATATATTTGGCAGTAGGCCGCTAAAAATCAAGTAAAAAATTTTATAAAATTATTCCTTAAAAACATTTACAGTGGAATCCCAGTTTAACGAATAATAAAATGTTTAGCATTTTCGTCAAATCGAGTATTCGTAATACCAGGGTTCCCCTGTATTTGTGTCATAGAATAGTAAAACAACAATGTGGAACCGAAAAGTCGCACTATTGGACGTCCACTGTTATATAATTAATATTAAAAAAGTTATATTGGTATTTTTTTTTCTACTGTAGACTATTAAGGCTGTTGGACCAATAAAAGAGCGTTTATTTGGTACCAAATTTAAATTTTCAAACAATGAGTAGTCAAAAAGAGCTAAAAGGAGCTAAATTTTAAAATTGAAGATTTACCGTTTTAAATCTACAAAATAAAAATAATAGAAAAAATATAAAATAATAATAAATACATATTAACTAAATTATTTCACAGCAGCAATTGATACAAATGTTTATCAACATTAACAATATGATCATACACATTTACATAGGTATAATTAAGTTAAAAGAACAATCATTTTCAAAAAGAGTAACATTTTCTTCTTCCGGCCATAGATTTGTTTTTTTTTTAATATTTTGATTTATTATACATATGCTTCAATTCAATTTATTTTTATAAATGCGCTTGCTGTTAACTCGTAGCTTAAACAGCAGTTGCTACACCTTTGTAAACCATGTTTTGTATAAATTAAACTTTTAACCGAATTTAAAGCCATGCGGTTTCTTATTTTGTTCTTAAAAAATTCATTGCACTGAATGTTTTTTCAACTTAAGCATTACAGTATGCATACAATAATAATTTTAAAACAAACAATGATGCACTGCAATCCAAAATTGGTCGGTTCTATCTAAATTTTTCCACTGGTACAGTTTTACAGCTCTTCAAATTCTTTTATAACACATAAAGTATTTTCTGAATTCTGCAAAAAAAAAATTTTTTAGGCTAAATGCCGAAATTAATTCCAACATCTTAAAATTGGTTGAAAAATTTGCTCTAATTTCATAAATTAGAGTTTTTGGAAACTGTATTTAATTGCATTCAACAATATGTTTATTTGATTCAGTTATATTAAAATCATCGCATGCCTTCTCAAAGTTATATGCTAGATAACAGTCGCTATTTATTAAGGATTCAAATTCTCCAGCTATATAATCGAAGTCACATGTCGGTATAATGATTTTGTTAGTCAGGCCACGAAGACAAAACGGAAAAATTTACTATAAAATGCAAAAAGTGCAAACGTGCCGTTTCTGCAGTTGAAAAGAGCTGTGTTAGCTCCTTTTTCCAAAAAAGAGCTAAAGGGAAAATTTTCGAGTTAGAAGAAATTAAAAGAGCTAAATCTAGCTTCAAAATAGCTAAGTTGACATCGCTGTCTTCAAAACTCGTCAAATTTAGCGCAAAAGTGTTCTAATCGTCAAAACCCCATTTCTGGCTTAAAAAAACGTCAAAATGACGATAAATTGTGGAGTTTGGCAACTTAGTTCACAACAGGTAATTGTTAACTCTCATATTAACTCATTCGTCTGCTTACCCACACAAACACAAGCTGCATACATAGTAAAAAGTATATCTGCATTTTATAAATCCATAGGTATGTATCTAATTTATAAATCCACTGTACACTTTTGTATCTCGTGGTTAAAAAATATTGGAGATTTATTAAAAACATTTTTTAAAATCAAAATAAATTGCCTTTTTACTCTTATTCAAAAACACCAATATCACACAGATATGTATGTACATACATACATATGTACGTATTTACTTATACTTAGGCATATAAGAATATGAAATACATAATACATATCTACATAAGTATGTATCTAATTACTTTTTTTATTTAACTGATCGTCTTCACTTCCTTTTTGCACGAAAAAATACAAAAAATCTTTATTTATATTAAAAAGAGGTACATACAAACATATACATATGTATATTTTTATTCATCTCTTATTTGTTTTCATTATCTTGCTATTTGGCACATACATACATACTTATGAATGTGTGTTTATATGTATATAGACAATACATACACATCCTATCACGTTAATTTGTAAGTATTTAGTTTTCCAAACTATGGTAGAGTATGGTAGCGTAGAGTAGGAAGGCAAATGAGTTCGACATGACATGTATTTAACTGTTTAAAAAAACAATATGTACAATTTACATTAAAAAATACACATACATCCATATATTTTCAATATTCCACTTTCAGAATCTCAACACATTATATACATATATAGAGAACCCAAATGTTTGATCCAATTATTTTTGTTTCAAAATTTTTTTTTAGCAATTCAATATTTTTTTAGGGTTTAATTTTAACAAATTCATATTGCACTCGATACTTTAAAACGTTTAATATCGTCCAACACATCCGCGAACTAACAATAACGTTGAAGCGCTCAAACTAAACTAAATTATATATGGCTTCAACATGCTGCTTGGGACAGTTGGATGTTGTACGCCAGATTTTGCTTGATAGCTCAGCGTCAGAGTGACCGTCCGTCGACTAAAGTGATAATTTTCAACCTTTTTTCCGGCCTGCGACTTTGTTTAAACTAATACTATTTTGAAACTTTTTTATATTTTTTGTGACTTCCGAGCCCTTTTTTGTTATAACAGATATACAAATACGTTGTTCACGTATACATATGTATGTGTACATAAATGGCAAAATTCCAAGAATGTCAAACATTAATATTATTATTTCTATGGTGTAAATGAATAGGAGGGCTTTGAACATGCCTTAAAAGTATTGATTTTAAGGTTTAACGTTATTTAAATCTGTCATGAAGCAAGGTATCGTAACGTATGTTAAATGAGAAGTTTTTAAAACAGTGAAGTTCTTAAAACAGTGAGAGAGTGAGCTAAAAAGCGTGCCCTTTTTTTGAAAAATAAAATACCATAATTCTTCATTTCAATCAGTAGCACATTCATTTTTAATGCTTAAATAACATCAAAAGCCTTACTTTTACTTTAAATTTATCAAAAACTGACTGTAATAAAATTTAAGAATTCAACAAAGTTTCTCTTTAGCAAACTAAAGAGAAACTTTTCTACTGTTAAAAAGAGCTGTGTAAGCTCCTTTCTTCAAAGAAGAGCTAAAGGGAAAATTTTGAGTTAGAAGCAATTAAAAAAGACCTCAAAATAGTTCCAAAATAGCTAAGTTGGCATCGCTGCTCAAACATTTGTTTGCCCCTATAAGCGATGAAAAATGAGAATTTTATTTGGGTCAAAAAATGTTTGGAAGGTACTGTTTTAACGGCAATAGTATCAAAATATTTTTCTTTTCTGTTTTACTTTAATCCCACAAAAAATGAATACAAAAGTCATAAGACATTTTAAGTGTTTTTAGTTTGTTCAACAGTAAATTAAAACTGAACTGTATATTCACTTATATTTTTTTAATTATTTTAAATTTATTTATTTTAAAAATCTGACCTTTAGTTTGGGAAAATTTACGTTAGCCGCCTGAAAAAATTGAGTTTAAATTTTTATATTTGAAATACATATGTTTTTCCCCCGCCTTTAGTTAGCAAGCCTGGTGCAATTATGTGTATCAGGTAGTTGTGATTATACAACAAAATTTGGTGAATAAAGTTTTCGTTTTAGTTTTCTTTGGCTCAGATGTATAAAAAAGATATGTAAAAGTAAACAACTTTGACAACCCAGGCTCGATTTATGCATGAATAAAGTAGATCAGCTGTGCTCGTAACACCACCTGTAGTGCGATTCAGTAACTTATTTTTACGATATTCGTATCGTTAAAATAAGTTAACAATAAATATTACGATTTTGCGATTCAGTAAAGTTTTTAACGATATTCGCGTTCGTTAAAGTCAGCTGTTATTGTTAAGTAAACAGCAAAACTTTTTAGCAATTTTTATAACCGTTATACTTGATAATTTAACGGCAATAATTTTTGTGTTGTTAGTTGTATCGACAAAAGGTTATTTTGTATATTATATATTATTTTTACTATATTTATGATTTTCGCTTTGTTAAGATTTATTTTACAACTAATGAAATACAAACAAAAATCAACTTATCCACTATCATTAAAAACGTCTTAGTGAATCACTTAACCGTAGCAGCAAACAATAATTTCTGTCGATAAATATGACGCTCGTCGAATCGTTAAAAGTTACTGAATCGCACTACTGGTCAAGATAATTTCACCATGTTAGCAAGCATCAAGTAAAAAAGTTTATTTACAACTTTTTTTCTACGCTATGCGAAAGAAATATGTACATTAAAAACATTTAACAAGGCAACTACCATCAGTATTTCAAATCTATTTTAAATTTAAAAATTGTTTATGAATATCACCCTCAGGGCCTTGCCTATTTCATAGCTTCGATAAATATTCGGCAAGTCAATGAAGAAAAAATAAATTTAATTTAATTTTTCAAACGGCTAACGTAAATTTTTCCAAATTAAGGGTCAGATTTTTGAATGAATTTTAACAATAGCATTGAATGATATCAACGAACTTAAGCCAAAAATCAAATTTTTCAAAAAAAATATACATACATACCTATGTATATGTATTTACAGTTCAGTTTCGTTTCACTGTTGAACAAACTGAACACACTTAAGATGTCAGTACGCCATTTTTTTGTATTTATTTTTTGTGGATTAAAGTAAAACAGAGAAAAGAGATATTTTAATAAATTCTATTACCGTTAAAAAAAACTACCCTCCAAACATTTTTTTTGATATTAAAATAAAAATTCATTTTTTATCACTGATTTGAAACTTTTCAAACAAAACAAACACAGAAAAGTGAAGACAATGATTGTGTCAAATGCCACTCCTCGTTATAATATGGGACTTTTAACCTTGGCATACATATTAGCTTTTTATGATAACAACTTAAAGGATACACCCAAAGGCATTAAATTATGTGCTGTTATTATGTCTTGTTATTAGTAATTATGAATTGCCCAACAATAAAACAATTTTTAAACTGTTGGATGGTTTTTAGTAGAAACATTTTCGTGTAAATTTTGTACAGATTTACATATTATTGCAATATCAACTCTTACATTTTTGATTATTTTAATGTTAAAAACAAGTAAGAGCGCTATATTCGGCCGTGTCGAATCTTATATGCCCTTATCATTGACCTTTAGAGTACCCAGCCATATGACGAATGATTTTGTACTTTAAATATTATAATAAAACTGCTTTGTGCAAATCTACATACTTTCTATTTTTCCTTCCGCATCATGAAGTGGTCTTGCAAGCAAATTACGTTTTTGTATGATAAGCACCATTTATACATTCACATTCTAATAATAAACAAGTAAGAGCGCTATATTCGGCTGTGCCGAATCTCAGATACCATTAACATTGGACTTTCGAAACCCCAAACCTTTTTTTATTTTTATGCGCTTTTTTATTTATGAAATATTTTTTATTTTTTAATAGGGGTCGGTGTCATATATTAACCCTGTTAGGGTGATTAGGGCAGCTGCAGGGGGTTTTACCCTAGTTTTCTTAAAATTTTGTATGGACTTTTACTCTAATTTTTTAAAAGTTGTAGCGGTTTTACCCCATTTTTTCAAATTTTGTATGGCAACCCTTTTAAGGCGTGGAGATAGGGAGCAAGTATACTCTAGGAATACTTTTGGGAGGAAAAACTAACGGGGGTCTATGATACATTTTGTTCCTGTAGGAGAAGTAGGGGTTTTTCCCTCTAGGGGCAACTCCGGAGAAGTTGTAGCGGTTTTTACCCAATTTTTTTTTAAATTTTGTATTGCAACCCTTTTAAGACGTGGAGATAGGGTGCAAGTAAGAAGGGCACACCCATACGTAGTCGACTGGTCAGTGAATCGCACCACCCATTACAGGGAGAATTCCTTCTTCGGTCGCACAGTTCGTATGTGGAATAAACTTCCTAGCTGTGTCTTTCCTGCCACAGTAAATATCGAGAAATTTAAATCAAATGTCCATAAACACTACTCTCTTAATCCTCCTTCCCATAACCTATTTTCCTGATACCAACACAATGCAATGCATGTGTAGGGGCTAGAGATGGGTTTAGACCTGGGTATTTACCCTACGCTGGGTATTTACCCATTTATACCCATTTTCATACCCGGGTATTTATCTAATTTCGGGTAAATACTCATTTGAATAACAAATGCTCATTGTTACATATTTTACGCATTTTCGATTACTTATCTATAAGGATCCAGAATATACATATATACTTTATCAGGTCGCAAATGGATAATCAAGAAATTACAAACGGAATGACAAACATATATATACCCTTATCACTTATGTGAAGGGTATAAAAATGTAGGCCGAAAGTCAACGGCGCGCGTCAACGTCGCAATGAGTTCTGGCTTTCTGGGTGCGTGCTTTATCTGACGCAACGCATGCTAAAGTGAAGCTACTTACTACTTTTGTATGCGTCATAAAGCATCAAGCCAACAGACCAGCTATTTTGACTGATGGGGAAGAAAATTTAATTTTATTTTTAAAGCTATCGTCAAAATTTATTCAAACGCTATTTTTTTGTTTTGTTTTTGTAGAGTAAAAAAACAAAAAATCCTATTCGTCAAAGCATTGCATCTAACTTGGAACTCAGCAACGTGCAAAAAGTTCCGAAGGCCACAACGCATTGCAATATTGACGCGTGCATTGGAATTTCAGCTTAAGGTATGCGAGTCAAGCGTCAGAGCTTCGGGGTAAAAAACGCAATGCTTTCCGCTCTTGTTTCAGTTTGTCTGAAAGCTGAAAGTCTTACGCTGGGGCTAGACGTGCATTTTTTATTTCTGAACATAAGCAATAACGTCGGCAGAATGACGTCACAAAAATTTTTTGTGTTCAAGCTTGTGTTCAGAGTGGGGTAAACGTAAATGAGAAAGAACACAAACTAAAAATTTTTGTTGACAGAGGTTGCTGTAATGATCAATAAAAAATGCTTGATATTTACTCTTATTAACCTTTTTTTCATTTATTTTTCACTAATTATTTTATTAAAAATCTTTCTTTATGAATTTATTTTGTTTTTATATAATACTTGTTTAAATTTTTATTATTTTTCTCAATATTTTATTATATACTCAAATTTGTATAACAACAACAACGTAATTTGACAGTTTGTGTCCTAACATAATTGTTCAGCTCTGTGCTGGAAAACTTATTTTCTAACACTAAAATTTGCGGTCCACACAGTCATATTTTGTGTTAGCAACAGATTTTGACAATTGCGAACATAAAAATTTCCAAACTTCTGTCTCGTGTAGACTATAAGTTAAATACGCTTATCATGCGTTCTCGCTTTATATGCGGCTGTCAAAAATACATACGTGTATTTTAATGTGGCAATATACAAAACATGACGCGATGACGTCATTTAACGCGGCGCACGCAAAAAGTACATTTGCTGTCGTATCGACTATGCCTTGTAAATTTATTGTACCATGAAAGGGACTTAAAATTCTTTCGAATTTGGCAGCACTGCTTAGGGTGTTGTTTTTTCTTGACATTTCTTGATGTTTTCTGGGTTAATTTACTTTTGTCTTGCAGCATAAATGGATTAGTTTGTGCGTTAATATATATATATTTTTAATAAAAGTAGAAAATTTTAAAAAGACAACATAAAATGCAAAAGCAAACATCAGAAGACGCAACAGACTGTGGGATCGCAAAAAACGATTATCCCCGTGCCACAAGTGAGTATGTACTACAGTACTATTTAAGAATACAAAATACCTATTAAGGTTTAAGGGCACTGCTACACGTTCAATTTTTATCGCGCGATCTGGACTTTATAATATAGGCCATTCTGCGATATGGGTCGCGATCCATCAATACTGCATGCTACAGGTTCAATATTTATCGAACGCCCTAAGACTCATTAACACTAAAGGTGATGCTCTGCTTGCATTCTACATCTTTGATGCAAATTTTGGTTTGTTGAATTTAATAAGTAATGATTGAATTAATTTGAGACTTAAGTCTACTAACTTCTTTCAAATAAAAAACATTGTGGGTAGAAAATTAGAAATTAAAAAATCTCGAAAATGCAAATTTTTTAAGTTAGAATGGATCTTTTTTTAAATTTGAATCAAAACATGCGATCAATTTTTATACATATACATATAGATAAATTGATTAAACTACGGATGATTTGGTGTAAGAATCAATGAAATGCGTATAGACAAAACTTAAGTGCACCAACTTCAGTATGTACTAGAGGTCTGCTTGACTACACCCAAATGCCGTTTAAATACATTCGTTTGTTTTACAACTACATAGTGTTTTTCATTCAATGTTAAACAAACTAAATGACTGAACCCACAAGCGAAAGCAAATCAAAAACTACTTCAACCGAAAACAAAATATTACCCACACATTCATATAAATAAATACTGAATAGAATGTGTGAATATTGTTGTATGATTGGTGTAAAAAATTATTATTCATTTGTGTTTGCAAATTTGTCGTTATTGTTGTTGTTAAACATTCATTAACTCGAAAAAACACCTGAATGTTTTTATAAAAACTCTAACTGTAATGAGACTTTGCTATGTTTTTGTATTTTCAAGTGTGTTTTATACACATTCAAAACGAAAACTGTAAAATGAATGTGTTCTTCTTGTATCATTGAGTGTAACACACAATACATTCTTTCTTGTGTTGTTACTGGCTTAACTTTATTTATCTCCCATAGAATGAAAAATGTTTGAATGAATATTGTTTTTGTTGTGTATAGGCAATTAAATGAATATAGTCATGCAGATGTCTAGTATGTACCAGTAGTCGGCATTATTTTAGGTTTAAACTTAAATAAATAAGCAAAACAAAGGCTCAGATTAAGAACAACAGCCTCGTTTAAAAATTACAAACAATAAGATTGTTTGAAAAAATATAGACTAAAATAGGTAATTTTGCGCTTTCAGAGAGCAACTTTTCCAGAAATCTTTTTAGTGGACAGCCAAATTTAAAATCAGCAATAAATGATACTAAAATTCCTTCCAAACATTTTTTTAAACTAAATACAATTTCATTTTTATTTCTTTATGCTCAAGTTCAATACTTACTAAATTCTTCTTTTTTGCAAATTAGGAAAGAAATTAATATTTTTTTTTAGTTTTCACTTAATTGGCGTTATTCAAGAAAGGAAAATATTTATTGAAAAAAAACAAGTTTTTACCGATACTAGCCGAGTAGAATGAATTATCCAAAAATAGCAACGATTTTTATCATCAGTACGTACTATTTGTTCGGTTATTAGTTACTATTTGGTTGTAAACTTTAGCCATTTAACCCACAACATTTTAGAATCAAGTATAAGTAATTTTTTACTGGCCCTTTCTGAAAAGAACAATCCCATTGTTGCAGAAGGGACCATTTTAAATACATTTCAAAGAAAATTATTTATAGGGCTGAAGGCACTTTATTAAAAATATCCTTTAAACGCTGTTACGGGTGAGATTTTATAAATTTGGAATTTAAAGAAATTAAGTTTCCCCGTTTTAAGCCGCATTACATGGAATTGCTCAAACACGAATGAATAATGAAATATTTACGTTTTGCGTATAATATAACTTAATTTTTACATAAATTTTAAATACTGTATACAAACTTTTTTTGTTAATTAAATATTAAATAAGTAAGAGCGCTATTTTCGGCTATGTTTTTATTAAATATAATATATATATTTTTTTTATTAAAAAAATTTAAGATGGTGTGGTATTCGGAGCCATTACTACATTTCTAGCCTATTTTTTTATGATGATGTCCTTCTGTTCTCCTTATTGGATTGAGTCATACGAAGAAACACGTAGCACCTTCAAAAATATGGGATTATGGCAGTACTGTTTTAAGGACTATACTTATCCCAATTATCAGTTTCAGCGTAAATTCACCGGATGTCACAATATATTTAGTCACGTAAGTAATTTGATTAAAAAAAATCTTATTTATGCTTTTTTCTTTTCTGAAAAATGCTGCTCTTTTATTAATGGCTTTAAGAAGCTATTCAACGAAGCAATTCATGTTTGGTGTTAGGTCAAAGATCATAAACGATCTATCTTACAAAAACATATTTTTTAATTTTCAAAGAAAAAGCAGGGGGCTAATTACCGTAGTCGATCACGAGCGAAATTTTGTCGTACTATCAAAATTTTATGCATTTTGGATTCTGTCATTCGTTATCGATTAAAGTGTATTGAAATTCCTAATGATGTTACTCGATAACGTGCTTACATTTCAGTGGCATCTTGCGGGATTATACTTCTTAGCAAATTACCAATCAAAATTATATATTTCAAAGAATTCTTTAGAAAAAAAGAAAATGTAAGAAACAAATATTTGTATATTTTGCAAAAATATACTAAATTTTATTAACTATTAATTCTAATATAACAAAGTCAACTTTAAACAAAAGCATGTTCTTGCGGAGCTTATGTCGGAATACAGTGACTTGGCCAAAAACTGTAACAAACTAGTTATTTAGAAGTAATACAAAAAAATCTAACTCATACCTCCTGGGATCTTAAGTTTTTCCAAAAAAAAATTCTTTTGACTCGTCGCAGTTATTTCGATTAAAAGTTATAAATTTTGGACACAGCTTCCCTTCCATTTTATTCCCTACTCTATTTATTTTTTTTGAGAGTGTGATTTGGCTAACTCCAATCTGAAAGTCATTTCCCACAGTTTTTTAGAACCCCCCAGAGGACAAAGTAACAAAAATGAGTCCAATTGAAATTTTGGGGACACCGCTGTAGATAAATGTGTCTCAAATTCTAACTGTTCCAGAATATATTTAAAAGCCTCCTTAAAGATCCTTAAACGTTTTTTAAACCTACAATAAAGTTGTTATTATGTTTCTTTATAAATAATAATAAAATTAAACTAACTCGTTCTTTGGAAAATTAAATGGGTTACTGGTGTTGCGAATTTGTTTCCTTATTTTCTTTATATTTATTCACAAAATTTTTGTTTTTTTATTTTTACACATGTTTTTTGCTTACACCTGTTCTTTAATCTTTTAAATTTTTTTTAGTGTTGAATTTCTTTAAAATTTTTTTCGAGCTACATCATAAGAAAATTACTCCCGTAACTTGCCCCCAGGTAGAAGAAATCATCGAACTGTCAAGTTGAGTTATGTACACCATCTTAATGGTATTAAGCTATTTTTTTAACCAAGTGCTTTTTTAATTCAATAATTTTTTAATTTTAAGTAGATTTTACACACTAATTTTGTATGAAAATATCGTTAAAAAAAACCTATTTTAAATTGATATTTTTTTTCAATCATGTGAGTAAAACTCACACAATGAATAAATTCATGCGTTGACCAAACAAAGCTGATTTTATTCAAGGCAGATTTTTGTTCAACTCACTCAAATCGTTTGAAAATTTTAACACCAGATTAAATCAACAGAAAACGTGATTATGCTATTCTCTGATACGCAAAGCAACCTGTGTTGTTGTTTTTTTATGATTTGCTTCTTAATTCTCCTGTTGTATTTGATATAAGATATTTACATATGCTATTATTTATATGTATGTATGTATGTATATTCAAATTGTGAATCACTTATTTACAAAAGTAATAAAAAAATATGAGCAGAACATCTAGTAAAATGAAAAAAAAAATTATCTTTTTTATGAAAGTAAATGCAATGCAACTTTATACATATGCAAAATATGTAAACAAAAAATTATATAACACTATCGCAAGGTAGGACTTATTATCGGCATTTTTCATTCTTTGTAACTGTAAGTGAAAACAATTAATCTTTGAATAGTAATAACCAGGGCAACCAAAAATATAAAATATATCTATTTTTGCGCATCGCATTAAGTCCATAAAGTTTTTTTTCATTAATAAATGAATCTTCGTATAGCGGGCTGATAGCGGCAACTGGTTCTAGTCTTTGCAGGACTGGAAAAAGGACTGCAACCAAACTGATTTTAATGTTGGATTTAAATGAAGACATGGCTACAAAAATTAAAAAAGTATTGAATCCAAAAGCCTTCTACCTGTAAAATATACTCCAAAAGAGGCTTTGACTCCTAATACTTAAAAGGTACATAAAATTATGGCAGGCTGGTGTCAAAGTTCTAAGTGCGAATATTTACCTATGACGTTTTAAAACTAGCCAAGCAGAGGTGCTGTCCTAGTGGAATACTGGTGACAGATTTGTGTGCTGAAGGGTAACTTCAAAGCTTGGTGGACCACACTGTTTGCTAGGATCATTGAAGCACATCCTAAATTATTTCAAAATATCTGTACCCCAATAAGAATGCTGAAAAAGTAGTTGCAGGTTATAAATGAGGATGTGATGGCAATAGTGCGCAAAGATATAGTGATCTTGAAAAAAATATCGCAGATGAGTATGTGTTTACGGTTTGAATTGTTCCATTACAAATGCAATTCGGATCCACGGTAATTTGGAAAAATTCGCGACATTCTTTTACTCGCTTTTGCAGACCAATCAAAATTTGTTGTCAAAAGGAAACATCCATTGTGCTCAATACTGAGGCTTAAAATGTTGAAACGCAAATATCTAATATTAGACCACTCCAAGTTCATCATCAGTTCTACAAGACAATGTTAGATGGAAAATGGCTTTTTTTTGCAAAAACGTCATCAAAAACGCGTGGAATTTGTAAAGTTACGCGAAAAATGATAAGCTGTGTGTGTTTGATATGTAGGGTTATATTTTAATTAGCTAGACATTTAATAACCTGACCCTACCACACAAATGGGTGTATTGTAGGCGTGTAATTAACAATTTCTAAAAAAAAGGAGCCTATTGTTCGTTCCGTCCAGACTTGAAGTAGCATCCTGTAAGAATATGAAAAAAATCGGTCTACTGGTGTGTCCAGCTATAAAAAATGTACATAAATACGCACACACATACACATACATAAATAATATATTTAACTTTACTGAACTGAGTAAAAAAACAAACATGTATAATAATAGGGAATCTAAAAGGAAAAATTTTTTATTAGAAAAGAAAACGACTAACACAGGTTTAAAGTACCGAAATTATTTCACTTAACAATATCTAGTTATTTTTTTTCTTTAATTTTAGGAATATTATGTTATACGAGAGTGGCTTTTACCGGGATGGTTGATGGCTGTTCAGGTCTTTGTTACAATGTCGTTTATACTTATTTTTATTGTTTTGGTAATTTTGGCTTTGACTATAATTCGAATCCCATTAAAAGCTGTTTTGCAATATGAGTGGTTATTGGTTCGAATTTCTTACTTATGCACTGCAATTTCTTGTAAGTTTATTTATGTACCACAAATTTTGTATACCCTTTACATAGTTATAACGGTACATATATGTATATCATTTTCTCATTCTGTTTGTAATTTTTACAAAATGCCACTCTAAAAAGTATATATTTTTTGGATTCATATATGTTGATAGGGAAGTCGATTTAACCATGTCCGTCTGTGGTAATCAAGTTTTCGGAGAGCCAACTCAGGTGGTACGGTCCGCATTTTGGTGTCAAACTATCGGAAGTATCCCTGAGATTATGGCTATTTTAAAACTGCAAAACCGTGTGACTACGGACCGAGATATAAGCAAAATCCCGGGATAGCACAGTTTGTTGGGTTAACATCTCAGGTGACTTACCACACATTTTTGCGGGGAGGACTTTAAACCGGATACGAATTAATTAAGTGTTATGACTAAATTAAAAAAAGGGTTGGAAAGAACAGCCCAAACGTAGAAAACTTTTAATACGCTATTTCTAATAGCTATCGAATTCAAACCTACCACAAAGTTATTTTAACTTGATATTTTTAAAACAATTAAGCTTGAACGAATTACTGGCAATACAAACAGGCTAATGTGAAGGGTATATAAGATTCGGCCCAGCCGAAAATAGCGTTCTTACTTATTCTTTAATTTCTGGAATTTTGTTTTTATCTTTTTCTTTAGCTGCATTTATGTTTTTGGCTGTTTGTGTATTTGGAGGTTGTGCCTATCGCCGTGACTGGCTCATGTATCCTAAGTTTAATGTTTTGGGATGGTCATACGCTTTAGCCGTAGTTACATTTTTATTATTGAGTGTGGCCACTTTAGTATTACATCGTGAGTCCGGTGACGCATACATAATGAGAGGTGAACAAAAGAATTTGGTTATGCAAATGGAAATGCAAGAACCAGGATACCAACCACCAAGGCATCATCACAGCCAATCGAGAAGCTTACATGGTTATATATAAACTTTTTTTTTATTTTAAATTAATTATTTTATAATTTTGAATGCCTTTAACTCCGTCCATTTACATATCACACTTGTATTTTATATTAGATGCTCAATAAATATTTTAAGTATAACGCACTCGTAAAATGCTTTAGAAAGGTAGTTAATATATAGGCACAATTGCAACTTTTCATCATAAAACCCAATATTGGTTTAGACATGGCGGTAACTGTAAAAAAACACAACAAAGCAGTGATGAAAAAGTTGATACGATCGTACTTTTTTCAAACTATTGGCGTATGCTTCCTCTGGCTATTTCAATACTCTTTATGTTTTTTTAATAAACATAAAAAAATGATTTTACTTTGCCACATCTCAACTACCTTTTTCTTTTTATGTGCTATTTTTAAGACCTAAAAATTTTAAATTCAGGTAACAGTCAGAAGACGCAGATATCGTTGTTATCTTGTAGTATTTTAAAAATTCGATCATCTCGATTTTTGTTAAAACATTCTGGCTATAGCAGTTACCGTTGATATCTCAGCCGTGTGTACACTAATTTAACATCCTCTTAGAAAAGGTAATACGAAACGCCAATTTGAAAAGAGCTGGCACACTATTCACAAAACAGCACATGTTACTCGCTAACGCTGACAATATCGACATCATGGGGCGAACATTGAGAGCAGTAACTTCCACTTTTAAAAAAGCCGATAAAGAATCAGCCAGAGTGGGTCTGGCAGTAAATGCAGATAAAACCAAGTTCATAATATCAATGCACAAGACGTCCAGAAGACTTGGGCATTCAGTGGAAGTTGAAAAGTACAACTTTGAAATAGCCAACGATTTTATCTCTCTTGGCATCGCCATTAACAAAACAAACAAAATTAGTTTTGAAACAAAAAGAACAATATTATCTAATAGATGCTACTTTAGACTAAGTCAGGTGTTACCTAAGGCACATTCAACAAGATAAACCCAATGCGAATTCCAAAAATTCGCCCTCTGCATTTCCTTTTTGTGTTTGAACGGTAGAATATCAGAAAAATTAAAAATTTCATATAAAATTTTATATTTGTAACGTGAAAATGTCAAATTTATTTCAATCAGCTGGGCTTCTAATATTACTTGGTTGAGTGTGCCCTAGGTGTATCCTCGCAGGGGTGGGTTTTTTTAATTCGCCTTGATATAACCTGGGGGGTAATTTTGTTATTCGATTCGAAAATCTTTCGAATTCGTACAAATTAAATTATGTTGTACGATTTTCGAAAATTCATTTACGAACGTTCGGAAATTAATTTAAATAAAATATTAACCAAATGTTAGATAAACATACATACATTTGTACGTACGTAGTTACAATCCCATTATATATCGAAAACGCTTTACACTTTATCATCAAAGCATTACTCGTTGTCTTCTTGTTTGATTACATTGTGTGGCAATTAAATTTATTCAACATATGTTGCGAAAGTACAAAATAAGTACACATGTTCCATTAATATTCATATAGTTATTACCTCGTAATAACGCGTCAAGAAATTCAATTTTCATTCTGTTTCGGAAATGAGTTGGTTGAACTTATTATATAGTACCTCTTTAACACAGGCATTACTTATATACTTATAAAACATTTGATTAAAATAATTATTTGTTCGTATTAAATTTAACGACTATGAAAAGTAGCCAACAAATTCGCCAACTATTTTCTAAATCGCCAAAAAAAAGCTATATCGCCAAATTGAAAATTAGGACGCCAAACAAGTTTTTAAAATCCCCACGTTTGACGAGAAACGCCAGATTGACATCCCTGTGCCGGATGCGTTAACCTGATAATTAATTTCACCATGATTTGAGCATGGCAGAATTACCATGGGTTTGAGTAAAATTAAAAATAATTTAGTGCTGCCAAACTTATACACACGATTATGCTAACCAGCAGTGTGACCAGATTTTCAAGTAAAGTTAAAGCTAAATCCCGTTTAAAAAACAGCTAAAAAGAGCTAAAAACAAAAAATGAAAGCCAAAAAATAAAGCTAAGTTTTTTAATTCGTTTTTTAAAAATTTCTTCGTTATTAAGATATTTCTCATAATATGAACGAAACGTTTGTGTGCTAAAAATATTTAAAAAGAAAATTTGTTTTAAAAATTTTGATTTTATTTACAAAAACTTGGTAGATCCATACCTTAAGTAAGAAGAAAAACAATATGTGTTCATATACATATGCATATACAAGAGCTTTTTAAAAAAATTTTAGAAGCTGGTTAATTTGCTGCCTGTTTTGGTAAAAAAAAAACTAATTTGAAGGATATACATACATATATTAAAAACAAAACAAAAAACGAAAATCTGTTTTAAATATAAATACTCACACAAAATTCGTTCATTTTCTTACAAAAACACGTAAAATTTAGTAATTTATTTACAAACTTTTTTCATAAATACTAGCACATAAAAACAATAAAAAATCGACACTATAAGATTGCATTTACACGATGCAATTTTTTTAATATTCCTTCAATGAAATTTTTGTTTGTTGGCAAAACGAGTATAAAGAGACTACTTTTCTACACAGTTCGTTAAAAATCGAACATTTTCATTCAAGTTACATAATAACATACATATATCATGAAAAATGCCTTCATGTAAATTTTGTTCAAGAAAAGAAAAAAATATAATCTTTAATGTACAAAGTTACGTTGTAAGAAAGCATTTTTAAAAGTAGTTTTATTTGTAAATGTGTGCCCTAATAAGTATTTAAAATCAATGACTGTAAAAATTAAAATCAAAAAATAAGAAATATAATATTTTTAAATCTATCTATAAAAATAATAATTATCATTTTTATTAAAATTAAAAAAATTACCGTCCTGCTACAAAAAACAAATTTTACAAAGAACTTGATTTTCAACACATATCGTTTAATAATATCAAAATGGTTATCTTTACTTGACCCTACGATGTTTCATTGTGCCTGCTTTTTTCTTTAAAAGTTATTTCGGTCCTGTTTGATTTGATTTTTTTACAAAAATACACTTTAAAATTCTTATTAAATAAAAATATTAATATAATATTTTGTTTCAACGAAAGACATAAGTGTTTTTACATTTTTGAGCAATATATTAAAAGATTTTATAATATAACCAAAAAACGGAAAAAATGTCGCATTTGGATTTTTTTTCTTTAAAATTGCCGCATTTAAAAGTATGTATTTGTTTTGGAATAACAAATTCTTAGGTTTTTTTTTTTTTTTGTAATACCATACCTTCTTTATATCTTTGTTCTATTGAAGTTTTGTGCTGTTTCACGTGTCGCTAAAAGTAAATTATTAAACAAAACAATGGTACGGAAACTGTAATGTTGTAAATTCGAAGAAAATTTGGAGCTTGATACCTTTCAGTATAATTGAGATACATATATACCAAAAAATATAATACGACAAATTTTTAACCTTTTATCTAGCTCCAAAAATTACTTAAAAAGCTAAATTCAATTTCGAAAAAAGCCAAAAAAAAGCTAAAGGCTAAATGTAAATATTTCGAACTAAATGAAGAAAAGTAAAGCTAAATTTAGCTCTAAAAAAGCTAATATGGCCACACTGCTAACCAGTGATGAAAAATGAGAATTAGATATGGGTATCAAAAATACGTTTCGAGAGTACTTCTCTAACGGCAATAGTATAAATATATCTTATATCTCTGTTTACTTTAATTCACAAAAACGTCGCATATAAGTTAGTTTAGTTTATTCAGTTTGTCATTTCGTTTTTAATTTTTTAATATCTATATGCGACCCCATAAGGTATATTCTGAATACTTATAGATAGGAAAGTCGATTCCGTTATGCCTGTCTTTCCATCTGTGTGCCTGTTCAAATTAAGTTTCCGGAGTCAGTTTAAGTTTTACGGACCTTGTTAGTTTTTTTCTATCTGATTCTGAAATTCGTATTTCATTTTAGTTACTTTGTAGAACCGCTCCCACGTGCGGGCATGCGCCTTGGTTTAAATAACATTGTGTAAGTTAGTCCCAATTCGCACTATGCAAGAAAATAAGCTGAACTGATTAGGTTGTCGACAACGGGGTGAGGGAAAGTAAAATGGGTGCAGACTTGCGTGCACATGCAATTAAGCTTGCTTAAAGTGATGGACAAAAGAAAATGTAAAAAAACACAGTAGTTTGTTTGTATATTCATGAAAAAATCAAAACAAATTAAGCAATAAGACTTGAACCGTGTGAACGCCAATGAGAGTTCAAAGAAGAAAAAGAAAATAAGCAGTCTTATTTTCTTGCATCGTGCGAAAGGGGACTTAAGCATCTGGAACACATCCCTACAGGAAAACTTTGACCGTAACTAACACTAAAACATTTTGTTTTACTAACACATTTTGTAATTTGTGCCCAGTATTTCTATCAGTTCCGAAGATGTGAGGAAGATGCAACATCACACGTACGCAAAAGTTTCGATAATTTTTTTCACATCGCCCTTAAGATAATAAGGACCGAAACAATAACTGTAGAATCTAAGAAAATCTCAACGTGTAAAAGAAAGAACTTGTGAGTTGTTATTCGTCTTTGACATTCGTACTGACGTTTAAGTTGGTTTTGTAGAATCGCTTCCACCTGTTACATGCTCCTTGTACAATCCCCAAAGCAATGATATAATCATTCTGGCAGCGCTGAGAACAGTTTAAAAAAACCATAGAATACAAAAAAAACTGCCGCGCGATAATTGTTCGTACTTCTGCTATTTACAAAATTTGTTTTTGGTTAATGGGTAAGTTCATTTGATTTAAATTTGCATTTTTTTATAATAATAAAAACTTTAAAGTAATGGCTTCTATAAATGCCAAAACACTCCGGGAGCAGCCGCATAAATTTGATTGGGACGATATCAATGTTGGAAACATTCAACTGGACAACTCTCAAAGTTTCTTCTGTGAGTACACATTTGGGGTTTAAAATCTTACGTTTTACTATAGCTGGGGCGATAAGTAATTTTTTGACACAATGTATACCTATTACTATTTTCACATAAAATTTTTGTCCATTCATATGCCTACATACGTGCATACATACGTGTTTATTTAATACCTATGTCTCTTTAAAGCAATAAAACATTACGAACACGAGCGGTTAGATGAAATAGGGCTCCTGCAGTCAAAAATGGGTAAGTTTTTAAATTACAAAAAGAAAAAATAAATAAATTAAACAAGTATTTTTATTTATAGAAAAAACCCAATTAAACGATTGCATAAATAATGGACAAGTTTTTGAAAATAAAGAAAACACAACAGCGTTTTGCACATCGCCGGCACATCAGCTAAAAACTGGATTGGAATCCCCTAAAAAACACTTCTTAGTGAAAAAAGAGGATGATAATCAGTTTGAAAATGATAATGAAAAGTCAAACTACAAGCATTTAGATAAAGAAATAAAATGCGGAACAAAGAGCTTACTTCTATCGTCAACCCAATTAAACAAAGAAGAGCGTGCTGATCCAGGGCTAGATGACAAGAGAGAACCCAGAAAATTACAAGTGTTATGTCCAAGAGTAGCTGCTAATGTAGCAGGCGAATGGTCAACTAAAAAAAAATATTCTCAGACCATTGAATCTAAAGGTGCTATCCCAAAGCCTTTGCCACCACCACAAGCTTATTTGGTTAAAGATATATATCAAGCAAAGCGTGAGGACGCCAAACGTCGAAGAGCGGATGAAGAACGCAAATTGAGAGAATTTCATTCTCGTCCAGCACCTGATTTTAATTATCATCATGAACTGTTGCAAAAGCGGAAACCCGTACATGCCGTAACAGTTGCCGAAACGCCACAGGTACTGAAAAAGTCGCGCGAAGCTGAAGAGAAACGCAGAAAGAAGGTAAAAAAATATATATAAAAAAATTTTATAACATCAAGTGCAGTGATTTATTGTCACCTGTTTTGTTTTAGTTGGAAGATTGGAAACAAAAAAATTTACCGCCAAAATTTAAACATCGATCTCCTACAGTTTTGAAAGAGAACCCTTTTGTCCCGGAAAAAAAAACGGTAATAATTAAAATGTGTCCTTTCAAACTCAGCTTGGAAAAACGTCTTCAAGAACGTAAACATTATGGTGAAGTTAAACAAAAGGCTTTGGAAGAAAAACAAAAACAGGTAGAAATTGTAAGAAATTGACATTTTATAACATTCATTTAAAATATGAATAATTCTTATATGAATGAATTCATAACAAAATAACTATTTAAATATAATTTTTAAATTAAATAATAAGTAAGTCCCTTACAAACACTAATCGGGCACGATTACCAACCTGAAAAAAACGAACGATTCTCATAAACTATATTATCTCGGTGGGTGTCATTGCTGTAAATCAGTGATGGACAAATTTGCTTTGCACTTGTGTTAGTGAGATGATTTGAGAGTAACTTAAAAGTACAAACAAAACTAAAAGATTTTCGTATAAAGAATGAAATCAAACGAAATCGTCTGCGTTAATGCTGTTATGACAGTTTCGTAGAAGCAATATACATATGAATATATGTTTCAAAACGTGGAACAAATTTTGTTACGTTGTTTAATGCAAGTGAATTTTAAGTCTGAACAAAATTTTTCACACACAAGTATGTGGATGGGAAAAGCGAAAGAATTTTTAAAGATTTTATTTTGAGCTCAGGATAAGCCGAGTTTTTAAAATAATAGCCTGTCTATTCCCGGTAGAGCTTTTAACTCTCTTCGTAATATACCAAGTTCTGTTTGTATTCATAGTTACTATCGTCAACCCTTAAAGGGTTTTTAAAAAGTTTTATATTATTTATACCTATACTCAAATCTATCTTTAAAATTAAGAAAAAGGTTTTCAAATATGTTAATATATTCCAGGGCTCTAACATTTCCCTGCTGGTTCATAATTTGAAAAGTTTTTGGAAATTCTCTAAAATCGCCTAACTTAATTTCCGATAACAAAAAAAATAATTAGTTTTCAGATTGAAATTTTTTTGTCATATCGTATATATTAGTTTTCTTGCCCTGTAATCCTAAAATAAAACCATTAAGAAAACCAATCATATCTGCCAAAAATGCTAAATGTGAAATAAATGAAAGTTTTTAAGGTACTTCGATAAGCATTTATAAAATTTTTCCAATTCCATAAACTCAAGAGCTTCGGTTCTTAAATCAAATAATCTGTTAGAAATTGTCCTTTACTTAACCACCAAACATTTTTAAATCGTGGTATAAAGCGTTTTTGGTTTTAAGAAAGTCTTCTGCACCTAAGCGAATGATGCCCCTTTCGAATTTTATTATTTATTTGTTCCGCAATCTTCATTGACGGACAATTGCTAATAAATTTTGAAGCTAGAGTAGCCTGATGAATAATAATGAAAAGAAATAATACCAAAACCATGATTTCTTGACTGGCCGACAAATCCTTCATATTTTTCTGTCAATACATGTGCACCATCAGTGCATACCCCAGCAAATTTTTTAGTGTCTACAATAGACAGAAGCTTATCTATCGTGTACAACATCAAATAACAATTTATCCGTAACGTCGTTAGAAGTTTCTAGTGAAAACATTGTTTCACAAACTTTGTGCTCTTTACCAATGCAACGAACACAAATAATAAGCTCACACAACTCGTTTTATCATTGCTCTCACTCAAGCAAAGTGCAAAATATTCACATTTGCGGAGTTTTTCCAATTTTGCAGTTCTCCGTGCAATAGTTTTCCTGGAGTGTACTAATGTACAATTATGTCTTAGGAGAATTTTACTTAGTAATTCTTTAAGAGATTCCATCAGTAAAGGGTCTGCCCTACCTGACAATATCTAGAGAAACAACGCTTGAAATTTTTCTTTATATTAAAATCTCTTGTTTGCATTGTTTTCTTTCAATCCCAATTGTCCTCTTATTTTTTTAAAAGTAATTTCTTGAATCTATTAAAATCTAATTTTTCTCCTCATCAATGGAATGGAAAAGATCATAATACCTCTTAATAACACTTTCCCTATACCTTTTAAATGTTTAATGGCATAAAAGACAAAATAACTAGGGGTAAGGTGATCACACATCCTGGCGGAATAAGAAGGTGACCTCGTTTCTACAACACCAACTTTCTGTATAAATTTAGAATGTGTGTATTTTGTTGGTTAGCAACCAATATTAGCAATAAATATGTTAACATATATTGCAGCAAATGTCAAAATTATGTTATCTCAAATGTGGACTGCTCTATTGCGTACATATTTATTGCCAACATTTTATTGAGCAATAGTTGTCAACCATTTTTCGAAAGCAATTATTGCGGACATAAAACGTCAAACTCAGTTGTAATTTTTAAGTGACATTTAAAAAAGGACGCCAAGTGATACAAAGCGATAAAAAATTAATAATTTAATTTTCCTTAAAAAAACAATGATTTTCTGATTTGTTTTGTTCTTTTATAATGAATTAAGATAAATACGTGTTCCCATACCCTTAACATAGGCGATGCAATAAGCAATAATTTCCCGTTATTCTTCCGACGTTATTTATTGCTAATTTGGACGGGGCGTAAATTCCAGCGCAAGGTATATTCAACAAGGTAGGAATAACTGATCAGCTGACTTCTATTTCCGCCATATGATTTCTAACTTAGCTTGGACACTTGTTTATGTTATACAATGGTTGTGTATACTGTGTGTATGTGTGTTCGCTACATATCCGAAAACCAAGCTGGAATTAGCAACAACAAAATACATGCTGAAACTTTACAGGAAGTTGTTGTTTTAGGGACGTTCCCACCTTCTTATTCCACCATGACCTTGGTCTTGACGAGCAAAATTCATCCAAGACAAACGTCAAACTCGCTATATAAAACATCTAGTATCAACGTATATCTAACAAGGTAGGAATTTCCGCCATATGTTTTATAACTTACCTTGGACAATTTTTTATGTTATACAATTGTTGTGTATACTGTGTGTTCGCCACATTTTCGACAACCAAGCTTAATTTATCAACAACAAAATACATGCTGAAATTTTACAGAAAGTTGTTTTAGGAACGATCCCACCTTCTTATTTCACCATGATCCAGTATAAAAATACTTTTTTTTTTATTTTGACATTTGGGAATGAATTTGTCTCGTTAAGACGTACAATAATGTAATTGTGCCATGATGTCTGCCATCAAAAGTCATTTCAGATTGCCACCAACTACACGAGCAATAAGTAAGGCAATTATTGCCGCGGCAACTGTCAAATTCTGTTGTTGCCAACATATTAACGTGTGAAAAAACAATTTCACATGGTCTCTTTTTTTATGAAATAATATGTTTTAATTGAACTTTTCATAAGTTAATCTAATATTGTGGCAATTAAATAGCTACGTGCAGACTGCGTAAGCAACAATAAAAATATAGAGCCCTAATTCTGCATTGCGATTACGTTTTCTAATGCAAATACGAATAAAATATATATTATTCCAATCTTAATATTAAGAATCACAAATTTTAGGACGAAAAGAAAAAATCAAAAATATACTGAAAAAAGTTATTTGTGGATAATTTTTTTTACAGTGAAGAAAGTCGACAAAAGCTGAATAGGGGTAATAACATGGCGCAATAATTAGGGGATTCACAAGGTGTCCTATTATGTCCTATTGTTACATTGTTATAAAATTTCACAATGTTTTTGTTGTCTTTTATACAAAAATAGTTTTTTAAAAATACTGCGTCGTTTAATATGCTTATTAAGTTGTTGTGACAACTCCAAATACACCTGTGCCGAGTGTCTAATAGTTGGCAAAGGTTTTTAAACCATTGTGGAAATTTTATGACAATAGGACAAATAGAACACCTTGTGAATCCCCTAAATGCATCAGGTGGTGGTGATTCTACAACAAAATTTGGTGAATATAATTTTCGCTTTTGCTGTTGTTTTCGTTGGCTCAGGTGTCAAAATAAGATATGTAAAAATAAACAACTTTGAAAACCCAGCCTCGATTTATGCATGAAAAAAAGTAGATCAGCTGTGCTCGTAACACCACTTGGTCAACATCATTTACCCATGGGTAATAACAGGGTACACGTATATCAGGTAGGAGCGATTCTACAAAAACAACTAAACTGTCAGAAGAATGTCAAAGACAAACAAGTAAGAGCGCTATATTCGGCTGTGCCGAATCTTATATACCCTTCACATTGGTCTTTAAATATACCCAGCCGAGTAATTTTGTACTGCAAATAATATAATAAAAAACCTTGTCCGAGTTTTTAAGTCCATAGAAAAAATAACAAAATTTTAACGTTCGTATGAATAATAGAAATAGATGAAGAAGATTTGAGGTCGAGAGTTTTAAAAGTTTTCGACATTATTCATATTTGAAGGTTAATAAAACTTGTTAAATGTCTAGTCCCCCTGCTCTTCTCCAACTTTTTCTCCAAAATGTATGAATTATTTGATTATTACTTTTTGTAGAATATTCGAAGTCGATAGCTGTTATAGTTTCCGAGATATAGCGTATCGAATATTTTATAATAGTTGTCGATTTGTATGGGAGCTACCCCTTTTTTTGCCCCCACTCAAAAAAATTTTTCTTTAAAGCGTAGCCCTTATGGCCCAATTACTTTTTGTAGAACATTTCATTTCGATATCTGTTATAGTTTCCGAGATATAGCGTATCGAATATTTTATAGTAATTGTCGATTTGTATGGGAGCTACCCCTTTTTTTGCCCCCACCCAAAAAATTTTTTCTTTAAGGCGTAGCCCTTTGCGTGCAATTACTTTTTGTAGAACATTTCATTTCGATATCTGTCATAGTTTCCGAGATATAGCGTATCGAATATTTGATAATAATTGTCGATTTGTATGGGAGCTACCCCTTTTTTTGCCCCCACCCAAAAAATTTTTTCTTTAAGGCGTAGCCCTTTGCGTGCAATTACTTTTTGTAGAACATTTCATTTCGATATCTGTTATAGTTTCCGAGATATAGCGTATCGAATATTTTATGGTAATTGTCGATTTGTATGGGAGCTACCCCTTTTTTTGCCCCCACCCAAAAAATTTTTTCTTTAAGGCGTAGCCCTTTGCGTGCAATTACTTTTTGTAGAACATTTCATTTCGATATCTGTTATAGTTTCCGAGATATAGCGTATCGAATATTTGATAATAATTGTCGATTTGTATGGGAGCTACCCCTTTTTTTTGCCTCCACCCAAAAAATTTTTTCTTTACAGCGTAGCCCTTTGCGTGCAATTACTTTTTGTAGAACATTTCATTTCGATATCTGTCATAGTTTCCAAGATATAGCATATCGAATATTTTATAGTAATTGTCGATTTGTATGGGAGCTACCCCTTTTTTGCCCCCACTCAAAAAAAATTTTATTTAGAGCGTAGCCCTTATGGCCCAATTACTTTTTGTGGAACATTTCATTTCGATATCTGTTATAGTTTCCGAGATATAGCGTATCGAATATTTGATAATAATTGTCGATTTGTATGGGAGCTACCCCTTTTTTTGCCCCCACCCAAAAAAATTTTTCTTTAAGGCGTAGCCCTTTGCGTGCAATTACTTTTTGTAGAACATTTCATTTCGATATCTGTCATAGTTTCCGAGATATAGCGTATCGAATATTTTATAGTAATTGTCGATTTGTATGGGAGCTACCCCTTTTTTTGCCCCCACCCAAAAAATTTTTTCTTTAAGGCGTAGCCCTTTGCGTGCAATTACTTTTTGTAGAACATTTTGTTTCGATATCTGTCATAGTTTCCGAGATATAGCGTATCGAATATTTGATAATAATTGTCGATTTGTGTGGGAGCTACCCCTTTTTTTGCCCCAACCCAAAAATGTTTTTCTTTAAGGCGTAGCCCTTTGCGTGCAATTACTTTTTGTAGAACATTTCATTTCGATATCTGTTATAGTTTCCGAGATATAGCGTATCGAATATTTGATAATAATTGTCGATTTGTATGGGAGCTACCCCTTTTTTTGCCCCCACCCAAAAAATTTTTTCTTTAAGGCGTAGCCCTTTGCGTGCAATTACTTTTTGTAGAACATTTCATTTCGATATCTGTTATAGTTTCCGAGATATAGCGTATCGAATATTTGATAATAATTGTCGATTTGTATGGGAGCTACCCCTTTTTTTGCCCCCACCCAAAAAATTTTTTCTTTAAGACGTAGCCCTTTGCGTGCAATTACTTTTTGTAGAACATTTCATTTCGATGTCTGTTATAGTTTCCGAGATATAGCGTATCGAATATTTGATAATAATTGTCGATTTGTATGGGAGCTACCCCTTTTTTTGCCCCCACCCAAAAAATTTTTTCTTTAACGCGTAGCCCTTAGCGTGCAATTACTTTTTGTAGAACATTTTAAGTCGATAGCTGTTATAGTTTACGAGATATAGCGCATAAAATATTTCACCAAATTTGTGCAATTGTAGAAAAAATACCCCTTCCCCTGGTCCTATCTGAAAAAATTTTTTCCATTATTTAGGTCCCTTCTTAAGAAGTATCCGTGCCAAGTTTTGTGGCAAGAGTGACTATACTTACTGAGATATATAGGGATATATGCACCGATTTTGTCCTAAAAAAAATGGGTTACTCTGGGTTTTCGCTTATATCTCGGTCAATTGTGAACCGATTTTGCTGATTTTAAATAGCGATTGTTAGCGGGATATTTGTGATCGTTTGACACCATTAACTGGTCTGTATCTTTTTATTTGACTCCGGAAACTTGATTTCAACAGACGGACAGACGGACAGACGGACAACGCTAAATCGGCTTCCCTATCTATAAGGATCCAGAATATATATACTTTATGGGGTCGCAAATGAATAATAAAGAAATTACAAACGGAATGACAAAGTGATATATACCCTATCACTATGTGAAGGGTATAATAACAAAAACTCACAAATTCTTTCTCTTCTTTTTGAGCTTTTCTTACAATCCTACAGGTGTTGTTTGTAAAAAAAGGAAGAAAACACATAAACATAAACAAAATTTGACATTAATATAACGAAATACCGTTACTCAGCTGTTTATCTAAGTCAACCTGATATACGTGTACCCTGGGTAATAATAAGCTGGTCTAGCGATGCCATCTTGTATTTCAATTCTCATTGACTTTTAGTTTCTAAAATATTTTATATATTTTGTATTGCAGAAAGTAATTTGTCGTTTATATATTATTAAAATATTAGTTGTACAAGTTAAGCTTAAAAAATAGTTTAAAACGAACAAATTAAAATAATCGCTTAAAAAAGAAAGAGCAAAGAAGAAAAGACAAGCAAAAGTATACGAAATCGTTCTTGCTTTATTATTAAAAACAAGTACGACACACTTTACTTTGGTTGATCTTGAATGAAAAACGACAGAGACGGAAAAAACCCAACTATATTTTTTTACAAATACATTATCTGAGAAAGCAATTAAGAAAGTGTATTAAAGTATACAAAAATATATATAAAATGGTAGATCGTTTAGTTAATTCTGAAGCCAATTCAAGGCGTATAGCAATGGTGGAAAATTGTTTTGGTAGTTCGGGTGTGTCTCTAGCCATACCAGGAAGGGTATTAGTCGGCGAAGGTGTACTAATAAAAATGTGTCGAAAACGTCCAAAGTCTAGGCAGTTTTTCCTTTTTAATGATATATTAGTGTATGGCAATATTGTCATAGGAAAAAAGAAATACAACAAACAACACATAATGCCCTTGGAAGAGGTTTCCCTGGATAACATTGATGACTGTGCGCAATATCGCAACGGTTGGCTGATACGTACAACAACAAAATCGTTTGTGGTTTGTGCCGCAACGGCAACAGAAAAACAAGAATGGATGGCGCATATCAACAAATGTGTGGAGGATCTACTTCGTAAGTCTGGTAAGAAGGCAGTAGAAAATCATGCTGCCGTTTGGGTACCAGATGCTGAGGCAACAGTTTGCATGCACTGCAAAAAAACTCAGTTCACTATGATTGTGCGACGCCATCATTGTCGCAATTGTGGAGCTGTGGTGTGCGGCCCATGTTCGTCCAAAAAGTTTTTGTTGCCACAGCAAAGCTCCAAACCACAACGAGTTTGTATCTCTTGTTACGAAAATCTTAGTAAAGCTGTTAAACAAGAATCGTCCAAAATTCACTCTGCTATAAACTCTTTGTCGCACGATGAGTCACATGCAAATGCTGCAGAATCGTCGGGAGATGATGATTCTGACGAGGATATAAACGGCACCGAGCAACATGATCAACCAAAATTTTATGGTGATAACAGCATCTTAACGTCCAATGATTCTTTAAAAAATGAAATGGTAACTGCAGCCAATCAGCTTAGTTCTAGTCACACACCCAGTAACTGATATTTGTATACACAAGAAAGAGGATGGGTGTGAGTGTTTAAAAAAACGATATGAACGAAAATATTACAGCAGAAAATTTCTACATAATTACCACATACATATTTTAACTTTTTAACTAAAAAATTTTTGTTTGCAACGACGACAATATATTAACAAAAGCCGAGCATCCTTTTTATGTGTAAGTACATACAGATTTGGCGCATACTAATAAAAAATCTAAAATTGTCAAAATATTGTTACCTATAAACTTGTTGTTAGGTTTGTTATATGTAGCTTAATCACATTATAAGTACGTCCGTCCCAATGACTAATTTCTTGCCGTAATATGTAAACAAAATGTAGTTTATGGGATGTTTTACATGCAAAATTCACAAACCTACAGACCGTATGCGGGGTTTTCAGTTTTTTTTCAGGGTCAATTGCCAGAACGGTTATCAAAAATCGCCAAAAAAAATATTTTTTGAGTTTAAAAACAAAAAAAGTCGCAAAAAAAAATTCGCCATATTAAAAAACTATTGTTTTGGACGAAAAAAACCCAAACTCTTTTTACTTAAATAAACATATGAAACATTTAATGTTTTTTATTAAATAAATTAAATAAAAATAAATAACAATTGAATTAGAGTAAAAATTAATTTTTTTTTACACCAAGAAATTTAAAGAAAGAATTGAAAATATGTATAATCAAGAGCATACGTAGAATGGCAGTTACTTTGTTCTTAAGTAACATGTTGTTAAATATTAAAAACTTTGCTTAGGTTAAAACACGAACTTTATGCAGCATTGGTATTGTAGTAATTTTGTATGTAACATCGTTAAAAGCAAATCTGTTGCAAACGAGGTTATTTTTTATACAAAAAGGAGTAATTTAGGAGTTAATTATGTTATTATTACCTTAAGTATAGTTTTTGAATGTGTGTATGTGTATATAAAAAGTTAAAAAAGTTTTTTTTTTTTGCTTATAGAGCTCTTAATTTAAGAAATTAAAAAAATGCATTTAGTAACATACATAGTATTTGTGTTAAATATTTTTATCATTTCTACAAACAGGTATCAAATTTTAAAGTGCTTCTGTTTGAAGCCCAAACAAAGTTTGATTTTATCACAAGGTTTGACTTTGGTATTAACACACGCACAATAGAATTCAGAAAAAGAATTTCTTTGTTTTTTTAATACAAGTAGTTCCTCAAATAAATACCGATTTAAAGTACAAAACAAGCTTATGTTGTTTTTTTTTTGTGTTAAATTACATTTTTATGTACTTTAAACGTTTTTATTACTTTTAAGAAAAAAATTTTTTTCTCCATAAAAAAGATTCCCCGAAAAATCAAGTTTTATTAAAATTTATATGGTAACACTGCATGCTCAACACGGAGATATTTAAAAACACATACTGAACCACAACTTTTAGTATTGTCGTGTCAAAATACAGAGCAAAAACCTTTGACTCGCAACCATAGCTCCCAGATTTGAAGATTTATCGCCATTTTGAAGCTTTTTGGGGCCAAGATAACTTTTGACAATTGGACGATTTTTTAATCTTCACTCCTTTTTGACGCTATATCAATGCAAGTTTTTTTAAGTTAATGAAGTGTCGTGATAATATTTTTTTTGCTACATATAATAAATAAATTACTTGAATAAAAAAGCAAAATATATATTTGAGTAACTGTATAGAGAATTTTAATTTATTTTCAGGAGGAAGAAGAACGTAATAGACGTGAGAAAGAGCACATCAAGGAGCTAAGAAAAGCGGCTACATTTAAGGCACGACCAAACCCTTTCAAACGTTAGGGTATTTAAATAAGAGATCATATATTTTTTAAAGGATGTGTGCATATATCTATCTATTCTAAAATATTTTTTTCATGTTTGAAAACCCAATTGGGGTGAACAAAATTTTTGGTGGCAAAAATTCGTCTTTAAAAAAAAAAACATTTAATGAATTTGTGCAACAAATATTTGCCGACAAATATTTTCGTGTTGTCAGAATTTCTCGTTCGCCTTAATTGTGTTTTAGCATTAAATACAAATTTTTTATTGCAAAATAAGATTTTTAATATATTTAAACCACTAACTAAGGATAAACTTATTTGTTATCGTGTTTTACTTTAAAAATATTGCTTAAATGCATGTATACTTCACTTCGGAGGAATAGGTGCAGTGTTTTACTAATCAATTTAAGCTTGCTACTCAAGATAATTTGTGGGTTACGTTGAGCCTTAAATAAGAGGTTTAACAATTAAGAAAATGTGTGAAGTTGTACATGGTATCTAAAATAAAAAAACGTAACAAGTAAGAGCGCTATATTCGGATGTGCCGAATCTTAGATATCCTTCACAATGGACTTTCGTAACCCCGAACCTGTTTTTATACCCTCTACATAGTGATAAAGGTATATACCAATTTGTCATTCCGTTTGTAATTTCTTTATTATCCATTTGCGACCAAAATTATCTGGCAACTATGGGGTAAGTATGTTCTAGGAGTATGTTTGGGAGGGAAAACGAATGGGGGTCTGTGATACATTTTTATTCCTCTAAGGGCGACTCCGGTGAAGTTTAGGGGTTTTCACCCTAATTTTTATTTCGTATGCCCCTGTTAAGGGCTAGAGATTACGAGTAAGTATGTTCGACCCAAATGTTTGAGAGGGGCCAGTTCTACATTTGACCTATCCACGGGCACCCTGGAAGCGTAGGAGGGATTCAGTACAATTCTTCAAACTTTGTATGGGAGCACCTTTAGACGATCGAGGTAGGGGGTAAATATGTTCTGGGAGGGAAAACAAATGGGGTCGGTCGTACACTTAATTTCTCCAAGCCCGCCTCAGGGGAAGTTATGGGCGTTTGTACATCATTCTTGTAAATTTTGTATGGCAGCCCTCTTAGGTGATGAAGGTAGGTTCTGGAAATATGTTTGGGAGGCAAAACTAATAGGTGTGATACATTTTATTTCTCTTAGGGCGACTCCGGGGAAATTGTAGGAGTTTTTACCCCATTTTTTTATTTGTATGACAACCCTGTTACGGGCTGGAGATAGGGTGTATGTTACACAAAAATTTTTGGGAGGAAAAATTAATTAGAATCGATCTTACATTTGACCTTTGTAGGAGCACCCTGGAAGCTGTGGGAGCGAATAAAAAAATAAACTTTGTAAGGAAATCCTCAGGGTACACTTATCAGGTAGCCTCGAATAAACAGCTGAGTAACGGTATTTCGTTATATTAATGTCAAATTTTGTTTATGTTTTTCTTCCTTTTTTACAAACAACAACTGTAGTATCGTAAGCAAGGTATATTCAACAAGGTAGGGACAACTGATCAGCTGACTTCTATTTCCGCCATATGTTATCTAGCTTAGCTTGGACACTTGCTTATGTTGTACAATGGTTGTGTATACTGTGGGCTTGTGTGTTCGCTACATTTTCGACAACCAAGCTGGATTTAGCAACAACAAAATACATGCCGAAATTTTACAGGAAGTTGTTGTTTTAGGGACGCTCCCACCTTCTTATTCCACCATGATCGTAAGCATCAAGGTATATTCAACAAGGTAAAAATAACTGATCAGCTGGCTTCTATTTCCGCCATATGATTTCTAACTTAGCTTGGACAATTTTTTATGTTATACAATGGTTGTGTATACTGTGTGTATGTGTGTTCGCTACATATCCGACAACCAAGCTGGAATTAGCAACAACAAAATACATGGTGAAATTTTAAAGAAAGTTGTTGTTTTATGGACGTTCCCACCTTCTTATTCCACCATGACCTTGGTCTTGACGAGCAAAATTCATCCAAGACAAACGTCAAACTCGCTATATAAAGCATCTAGTATCAACGTATATCTAACAAGGTAGGAATAACTGATCAGCTGACTTTTATTTCCGCCATATGTTTTCTAACTTAGCTTGGACAATTTTTTATGTTATACAATGGTTGTGTATACTGTGTGTTCGCCACATTTTCGACAACCAAGTTAAATTTAGCAACAACAAAATACATGCTGAAATTTTACAGAAAGTTGTTTTAGGGACGATCCCACCTTCTTATTCCACCATGGTAAGCATGGTACAATTACCCTACATTTGCTGTTAACATATTTATTGCTAACCCCTAGTTGCCAACATATTATTGAGCAATAATTGTCAACCATTTTTCGAGAGCAATTATTGCGGACATAAAACGTCAAATTCAATTGTCATTTTTAAGTGACATTTAAAAAACGACGCCAAATGATACAAAGCGATAAAAAATTAATAATTTCTAACAATTTTCCTTAAAAAAACGATGATTTTCTGATTTGGTTTGTTTTTTTTTATGATGAATTAAGATATATACGTGTTCCCATACCCTTAACATAGGCGAGGCAATAAGCAATAATTTCCCGTTATTCTGCAGACGTTATTGCCATATTGCTATAATATTTATTGCTAATTTGGACGGGGCGTAATGAAGACTAGGGATAAAAAAAACTGAATACATGACAGTTGCACAAACAAGCTAAGAAAATTTAAATGTATAACTTTATTACTCACAAATATACAAACAAAAAATAATTGATTGCATTTAAATTTTAAATGAAAATATGGCAAAAAAAATGACGGGTTATTATTAAAAAGTGCTAAGCTACCACTTACCACTTTTTTAAAAAGCTTTTGTGCTAATTTAGGGAAAAAAATGCTAAATCTAGCTTAAAAAGTGCCAAAATGGCAAGCCTGCTCGTGTAAACCCTAAAAAGTTAGCCGCCGCTAGCAATATATATTGCAAAGCCGTCAACAGTTTTGGGAGGAAGTGGACTTTTAATGACAAATCGTCCATTTTGCTATCTATCGCTCCCAGTGGCATCCGCAACGTAAGCTTTTTATTTAATTTATTTTGTGTTCGTATATATGTATAATTTTTTTTTTTTTTTTTGTCAAATAATTTGATACTAAAAATATATAATTTTTAACTAGTTCAAAAGAAAGTTATTGTTTTTTTTTTTTTGCAAATTTCATTAAACAAAAAAAGTGAACATTTGACACGTGCTTGATTAAGTTTCTGAGGTTATGTAGTTACATTTATTTTTATCTGTACAGGTTCCGTAACTCAACACGTTAAAATGTCGGGAGGCTTAGAAATTTTGTCCCTAAAAGAAGAAGACATTACCAAGATGTTGGTAGCCACCACCCATTTAGGTTCTGAGAACGTCAATTTCCAAATGGAGCAGTACGTCTACAAGCGCCGTCCTGATGGCGTCAATATAATTAACTTGGGAAAAACCTGGGAAAAATTAGTTTTGGCTGCTCGTGCTATTGCAGCCATTGAACATCCACAAGATGTAAGTTTCTAACAATACAAAAAATGAATAATCAATTTTAAATTAGTGATGAATATTTTACTAATCTTTCGGGTCTGATATTTAATGATGCCAAAATTAAATCTGATAAGCTATATAATTAAAATATATGTACCTAAGTTTTTAAAATGTAAAGTAAAAATTGTTTTGGTATATATTTTTTTTTTAGGTTTTCGTTATTTCTTCCCGTCCTATTGGTCAGCGCGCAGTTTTAAAGTTTGCAAAGTATACTGACACTACCCCTATTGCTGGGCGTTTCACTCCTGGTGCTTTTACCAATCAAATACAATCTGCTTTCCGCGAACCTCGTTTGTTGGTTGTAACTGACCCATTAACCGATCACCAACCCATTATGGAGGCTTCATACGTTAATATACCTGTAATTGCTTTTACCAACACTGATTCGCCCCTCCGTTATATCGACATTGCCATTCCTTGCAACAATAAATCTCCGCACTCAATCGGTTTAATGTGGTGGTTCTTATCTCGTGAAGTTCTTCGTCTGCGTGGTACAATATCCCGCAGCGTTGAATGGCCGATTGTTGTTGATTTATTTTTCTATCGTGACCCAGAAGAAGCAGAAAAGGAGGAAGCTGCCGCTAAAGAACTTATGCCTGCTCCCAAAATCGACGAAGTGGTCGATCACCCTGTTGAGGAAGCCACCAATTGGGCTGAAGAAGTTGCTGCCGAAGCTGTTGGTAATGAAGATTGGAATGACGATACCGTAAAATCTTCATGGGGTAATGATGCTAATTTCTAAAATATATGTTTTAATTTCTAAATTGAAATAAATTTTAACAACCATGTAAACATACATATCTACACATTTTTTTAATAATCTAAAGCAATTCGATACCTATTACTATTACCCCCTATTCTGCATTTCGATATGAATAGAATTTTCTGTCGTTCCGTAGTAAAAAAATTACTGAATAAGTAATTCACAAATATGTTAACTTTTATAGATTTAGGCTGTTTTCCTAAACGCAGTATGCTTTGCATCACGAAATTCCATTCAATCCTTTCATTTCACACAACTTATAGTTTTAACAATTTTCTGTGTTTCCAAAGCATTAACATGGCTTTAAACACTAAACCTTCAGATTTGCTGTCAGAAAATATAAAATTTTGTGATGCAAAGCATACTGCGTTTAGGAAAACAGCCACCCGTACATAATTTTTTTTTGTCTCAAAAATACTAAAATTTATGCTATTTCTAATATAAAGTTTGCACAATACACTGCCTGTTCGTAAACGTATTACTGCGCTGCATCATGACTGATTTACCCTAAAAAAGGTTTTTTAAATAAAAAAAATGGCTATAACTATTGCACCATTTACCTTTTTTAAACTTTATTTCAGTTTTTGTAAAAATTTGTGTTATGCAGTGCGGTGATACATTTAATAACAGACCCATAATTTTGTACTTCAACTATTCCATAGTAAATTGTTGCATCCAAATACGTCGGTTAATCGAAATCAAGTAAGTTTTTAATTCGGTTTTAAATCGAGTAAAATTTTTTAATTCAGTTTAAAATCGAGTAAAATTTTTTCGAGAAATCCCTCATAAAATTTGGTTTTCAGAACATGCCCGTAAATGGTGATTTTTAAATCCTTTATTTTTTTTTTTAGTTTTTCTAAATAAAGTATCTGAGACATCGTACAAGGCTGAATTAGGGAGCTTTTACACTTTTCTCTCCATATGTAGTCGTATGTGTATAATGTATCATTTATTTTTGGCACTTCGGGTACTCATCTAACGAAGAATTTTTTTATAAAAATACCTATTGTCAAACTCATTATAGTCAAAGTTTTTACATTTAGTTTTTTTTTTAGATAAGTAAGTTTTGGTTTTAATAAGTCCCAATTTGCATGATGCAAGTATTTAAGCTGAACTGATTATGTTGTGACAACGGGGTGAGGGGAAATAAAATGGGTACAGGCTTGCGTGTACTTGCAATTCAGCTGCTTAAAATTGATGGGCAAAAGAAAATGTAAAAAACACAGTAGTGTGTGTGTATATTTATAAAAAAAATCAAAACAAATTAAGCAATAAGACTTGAACCGTGCCAATGAGAGTTCAAAGATGAAAAAAAAAATAAGCAGGCTTATTTTCTTGCATCGTGCGAAAGCGGACTAAGTAATAGGTGTTTAGGTCTAGGAAGTTGGTTTGGTTTTCTTGAATTGACGTTTCTAAATAACCGAATTTTGGATGCAAACAAAAAAGCTGAAAGTCCATAACACGCTTTTCATGCGTTCTTGCTTTATACGCGGTTGTCAAAAAAGTTGAATACGTGCATTTCAATATGGCAAGTTACAGAGCAACACACGCAAGATGTAGAGCTACTTTCTACTTTTGCATGCGTCATAAAGCGTCCAACAAACTGTTTTGACTAATAGGGGTAAAAGTTTTATATTATTTTAAAAGCTATCAATAAACTATTGAAACGCAATTGTTTTTGTTTTGTTATTGTAGTGTAAAAAACAAAAAAAATTCTATGCGTCAAAGCATTCCATGTAACTTGAAACGCAACAACGTGCAAAAAGTTCAGAAAGGCTCAACGCAATGGGACGTTGACGCGTGCCATGGACTTTCAGCTTAATGAACATGTGCATGGGTGCACGCGATTTTTTTTTTGTTTTTTATTGTTGCACACTAGGCCAAATAAATGTTAAAATTTTATGAATTTTTATATTAACTATTTTTAATATTTTTCTTTATACAAATATTTTATATCATTAATAAGTAAAGGCATTTGTTTTGATTTCTGCTTAAATTAACAAGAAAATTGGGATCAAATCCTAAATAATTTAAAAATTGTGTTGTTTAACAACAAGGTTTTGTTTTCGGTTGCCCCTCAATACATTTAGTAATAACCAATGGTTATTCAAATGTAAGGGGAAAAAGAAAATCAAAACAAGCGAATAGCGAATAATGGTTTGTTGGATTCTTAAAAAAACTTGAACGTTTTGGTTTTTTTTTTATAGTAATTCTCATTTTGTTTGATGAGATTATTATATAAAGACAGAAAATATTCATGAGTTTTTTAAGAATTTGGGTTGAAGTCTACTGATGAGTTGGTGTAAGAACCAACGAAATGCATGTAGACAAACTTAACCAACAACAAACCCTATAAATTAACAAGAAAATTGGGATCAAATCCTAAATAATTTAAAAATTGTGTTGTTTAACAACAAGGTTTTGTTTTCGGTTGCCCCTCAATACATTTAGTAATAACCAATGGTTATTCAAATGTAAGGGGAAAAAGAAAATCAAAACAAGCGAATAGCGAATAATGGTTTGTTGGATTCTTAAAAAAACTTGAACGTTTTGGTTTTTTTATAGTAATTCTCATTTTGTTTGATGAGATTATTATATAAAGACAGAAAATATTCATGAGTTTTTTAAGAATTTGGGTTGAAGTCTACTGATGAGTTGGTGTAAGAACCAACGAAATGCATATAGACAAACTTAACCAACAACAAACCCTATAAATTAACAAGAAAATTGGGATCAAATCCTAAATAATTTAAAAATTGTGTTGTTTAAAAATAAAAATGTTTTTTTGATAAAAAAATTTTTAAATATTACAAAATACCTATTTGAGTAAATTTCTTTCAAAACTCCTTAATCTTAATTTACTTATCTTGTTTTATCTTTAATTTTAAAAATATTTTTTTAACAAAAAATATGCCATTAAAAGTTTACATTTTTCTTTTTGCCTTTTCAGTAAAATTGCCTATTGTGCAGGAAATTCTATATGTCTCACCAATGCAAACACTTTTAAAATTGCATTTTATTTAGCACACCCAAAAATGCTATTAGTATTTTTTGTATTTATTTAAAAGTGGATATTAAAACTAATTCAAGAACCATGTTGACGGGGTACATGTATATCGGGTAGCCTTAGATAACCAGCTGAGTAACGGTATTTCGTTATATTAATATCAAATTTTGTTTATGTTTATGTATTTTTCCCCTTTTTTACAAACAACAACTGTAGTATTGTAAGAAAAGCTCAAAAAGAAGAAATAATTTGTGAGTTTTTGTTATTTGTCTTTGACATTATTATGACGGTTAAGTTGTTTTCGTAGAATCACTCCCACCTGATATAAGTGCGCCTTGCATGTAGATTTACATTTTCTTAGATTCAAAATATGTCTTTTTTAAACAAAAGTTATTGAGAGGAAACATCTTAAATGCAAAAAGGTGGATATTTTTTATGGGGATTTTTTAGCATCGAAAATGTTAATTATATGCGGGTTAAAATTTACCAAAATAATTAGCATCCTTCCAATAACCACCCTATGTAAAATTCATTGGGTTTTCCTCAAAATTTGATATGATACATACAAGTTATCTAGTTTTGGGTTTTCTTAATTTCTCTTTCCTCACTTTTTTTTATTTTTTTGCTGTATTAATGCAAAATTGGCTCCGCTAAAGTTTAAATTGATTGCTTAATATTTTGGTTTTTGGCTCTGCTAGATAAATAAATTCAACACTTCATATGGCACCAAACATGGTGAAATTATTTGACCACATCTGATCTACTTTTTTCATGCATAAATCGAGGCTGGGTTGTCAAAGTTGCTAACTTTGTTTGTCTACAGCAATGGTTGTCAAAAATTCATTTTTAGTGCACAATTGTGCTACAAAAACAATAAAAACAAACTCACACCGACGCTTGTTCTCTTTTATTTCAGTTTGATTTCAAGCATTAAATACATTCCTCGCTACAGGCTACCGAACACAACCAGCCAAAAATAGAATACACGTGTGCTTATGAGAATAATTTTTTAATTGCTACAATGCAACACAACTACGGGTTGCTGTCAATGCTAATTTAGTGGCGTGGTCGAAATTAAACTAATTTCTATTTTTATACGCGACAGATAACAGATTAGTGCTGCCAATACGGTAAAATGAAAAAAATATAGCTTAAACAGTACAAAAAGACTTTAGGTGGCACCACAGAAAGTCATATTGCTCATATGTTTATTTTGTAGTGGTAGTCTAGTAAATATTTCAGTAGCAGCTAGTCGGACACAAATTTAGCAAGAAGCTTTTGTGTTCGTGTGTTCCTGTGTTCTTGTTGCTTGAATGTGTTTAATGCATCAGTCGTTAATTGAGTGTTAACGAGTGCACATGGGCGGATGCTTACTGTTTTTTTTTCAGCTTTGTTGTTTTTTCAGCTTTGATTTAATTTCAAAATAAACCAGCAAACAAAATAGTATAATGGAAGATAAAAATTTTTGTTTTGTCATTAAAAATGCTTTTGGTAACATGCAATACATTTTATGTTACCAAACATTTAAAACAAAGAAAACAAGAAAAACTTAATTTATAATACCTAAATACACTTAATTTTTTAAGTTTTAACTGTAAATTAAACTCGCCCAATGGAATATGTGTGAAAAAAAAATTGTCTTATTCTGTAATAACTGAGGCATATTTTGTATTTAATTTTAATAACTTTTTTGAGTTCATTTCCATTTTGCTTTAAAAAGTAAAATTCATCACATTGGCAATGCTTAGTTTTTTGTTTGCTGGGCAATTTTCTCTTATCCAATACAGACGCATTTCATTAAATGAGAATTTTGACAATCCCTGGTCTACAGCCATGATACAACTAATCAGGTAATCTCGTCCCTGCAACAACTACAAATTAGTACCAAGGTGTCAAACAACAGCTCATAGAAAAAAAAAACGATGAGTAATAATTTTTGTTGCTTTATTTTAACAGGGAGAGCATAATTTTGACATTTTGGCACTAATCAGTTGTCTGCCTCTGCATTTCCTTTTTGTGTTTGAGAAAGTGAATACCAAAAAATTGGAAAATCTCACAAAATTTTAAGACAAATTCATAAGCAGCGGCGTTCTTAACACTACCTGTATTAGTGTACGCTGTTTAAATGAAATTTAAAGTTTTTTTGACATTCACTTTCCCAAGCACAAAAAGGAAATATAGATGCCTAGTTTTGGATACACCTTGGTGCTACCTGTATTAGTCTACCCTGATATAAAGAGTTAAAAAATTCCATCAAAAATTAAAAAAATTGCCAAATAATCTAATTATAAACATTGTCAAATCCAAAATTTAGAATTTTTTTTCACCCTAAACTTCCTTCTCCCGAACTTGTCAACAGTGAGGTATACTGATACAGGTAGTGTTAAGAACCCAGCTGCTTATGAATTTGTCTTGAAATTTTGTGAAAGTGATTGTGTTTGAGCTATGTGTGTATGTATGTACATATAGTATATATTGAACATCAGTTAAGTTTTGTAAAGCTTTAAATATTGATAGAGGTAATTTATTTATTAATATTTTATCCCAATCGAGAACTTTAAATCTGAAAACTTCAAGGCCCCCGCTAACAAATGTTTTCTACAAAAATGTACTTAATTACTAGTTACCAAGTGGTAACTAAAAATTTAAGGGATTAATAAATACACAACCGGGTTATTCGAGCTTAAGGTTAAAAATTTTTATTCTTTATTTGTTTATATATTTTTTTTAATATTTTGCTACTGTTTGTGCAGCTTCTTCAGGGCAATTTTCACATAGTATATGTTATTAACAAAATTACGGTTTTTATAAACTATCGAAAATCAAAACATTGTAAATATTTAAAAAATAAAAAATTTTCAAACAGTACATAAAAAATATTATTTTAAAAAAATTTTAATTTCCATTTCCAGTTTCGTAAACTAAATGCCTATAACTTATAGCTTCATTCTCCGTATCCACCTTAAAATTGATTCTACGTTCTGTTGGTACATTTCTAACATATAAACGTGTGTAATTATTTTCTGTATTTAAAAACGTTACATTTTTAAAATTCGGATAGCGATTTTGACTTGCGCAATGAGATGCTAAAGCTGTTTTTTTATGAAGATATATTACTTTATTTTTACAAAGTTAGTTTTATTACAATCATTCTTAGAAATCTAACGATTAACGAAAATATAAGTAATTTAATTCAATTTTAAGAGAGAAGATAAAGAGTATTAAGGTAAATTATAATGAAAAAGATTATATCACTTGATGTGATTATTTCCTAGTATTCATGTAGACTTTGCAATTGATATAATAAAGGTAGAATTGGATAAAATACAGAAACAGACGGCCATGGATAAGGATCTATTTTTAAGCATCCTTAATTTTTTTATTACAGATAATCGTTATTTTCAATATAACAATAAATGTTACAAATACTTTCAATGGAATCCCCAGCTTCTCCAATTGTTGCTGATATTAGGTGTGTTCTAAAGGATTTCGTTCTAGTTCGGACAAATGAGAGTGAAAAGAAAATTACTCTCTAATTTTTTAAATGAAACCCAAAGTAGCTGGAACGCAAAAAACTATAGTTGTATATTTTTAAACACTAATGCTGCTTACTTTGAAAATTAAAATCTACTTCAGTGATTTCATATGCTTAAAACGCATAACATTTTACAAACACAACATTAACATCACTGGCAATAGCTGAAAAAGGTAAATAAAAACTGTCAAAGCATACTTTTATAGTCAAGGTATATTCAACCATGTTTTATAGTAAAGAAAGGAACACATATTTATAATTTAATGTATATATTTACCTACAAATGTGAACAGGAAATGAAAAATAATTACTCTCTCATACGCTCTCTTTTTTGCACAAAAATTGTTAACAGGAACGCTTTTAGGCAAGTTTGGGTAACTTTGTGTAAGTTCGTTCTAATAATTGGAACACAACTTACGTTGAAATTAATATATTGCTGGCGAAATTTAACTCTTCATCCTAACCATGGTGAAATTAATTATCAAGTGAACACATCCGGGAGAGAACTTTTGACCCTCTTACTTTTTTCTTTTTTATATATGGAGTTTGACAACACGGTACAAATTATTTTACCACCGTTTTGTCAAACTCGATACCAGTGATGACAAATGGGTATCAAAAAATTTTTCGAGGGTACTTTTTTAACGGCAATAGTATTAAAATATTTTTATACCCTTCACATAGTGATAAGGGTATATATCAATTTGTCTTTCTGTTTGTAATTTCTTTATTATCCATTTGCGACCCCATAAAGTATATATATTCTGGATCCTTATAGATAGGGAAGTTGATATAGCCATGTCCGTCTGTTGAAATCAATTTTCCGGAGTCAAATAAAAAGATACGGACCAGTTATTGATGTCAAACTATTAGAAATATCCCGCAGACAATAGTTTTTTTAAAATCAGCAAAATCGGTTCACTATTGACTGAGATACTGGGTGGCCCAGAAAGACCGAAGTGGTGTGAATTCCTTATAACTTTTTTATTATAATTTTTTTCTTCTTTTCTTTTCAGTATTTTGTAAAGAAGACTTGGATAATTTATAATGGAGCAATACACAATTGAACAACGTGCCCAAATTGTTGAAATTTACTTTTCAAATCAACGGTCCATTGTGTTGACTCAGCGTGCATACCGTCGTCAATTTAATGTGCGGGTTGCACCCTCTCAGTCAACAATAAACCGTCTGGTTGCAAATTTTCGAGAACAAGGAGCAGTAAGGAACCTTCCTGGTCCCGGCAGACACCGAACTGTCCACACGGCTGACAATATTCAAGTGGTACAGGAGAGTATTCGGGAGGATCCAGAAACATCAACCAGGAGACGTTCGTCACAACTGGGCCTCTCAAGAACTTCGCTGCAGCGAATTTTGCACACCATAGGATTGTTTCCATACAAAATTCAACTTGTTCAAGAATTGAAACCAACAGATTACCAGCAACGACTTGACTATGCAATTTATTTCCAGCAAAAAGCACAAGAGAATCCAAATTTTATTCATAACTTAATAATGAGTGACGAAGCCCATTTTCAATTAAATGGGTTCGTTAACAAGCAAAACTGTAGGATATGGGCTACGGAAAACCCGAGAGTACTTCATCAACGACAATTGCACCCAGTTAAGTGTACCGTTTGGTGCGGTGTTTCTTCAGAAAGGATCATTGGCCCATATTTTTTTGAAAATGAACAAGGTGTCGCCATTTCCGTCAATGGTGATCGATATCGGGCCATGTTGCAAAATTTTGTAAGGCCAGCCGTGGAAAACCATCCGCAAATATGGTTCCAACAGGATGGAGCCACAGCGCACACTGCGAGGGCCACAATGACTCTTTTACGCGACATCTTTGGTGAAAGAATAATTTCTCGTAACAGCAATTTTAATTGGCCTCCGCGTTCCCCGGATTTAACCGCTCCAGACTGTTTTCTTTGGGGCTATTTAAAAGGAAAAGTTTATGTTAATAAGCCTAGGAGTATTGAGGAGTTAAAAACCAATATTCGAGAAGAAATTAACAACATACCACCGGAAGTTTTGCGAAAGGTCATGGAAAATGTGTTAGAAAAAGAGCACATTTGTGCGAAGCAGAATATGGCCACCACTTGCGGGATATCATTTTTAATAACTAATCCAAAAATATTCCCCATAAATTTAATGTATTTAAAAAAAAAAAAATTAAAAAAATATCTCTTAAATAAAAAGTTATAAGCAATTCACACCACTTCGGTCTTTCTGGGCCACCCTGTATAAGCGAAAACCCAAAATAACCCATTTTTTTGGGACAAAATCCGTGCATATATTCCTATGTATCTCAGTAAACATAGTCATTCTTGCCACAAAACTTGGCATGGATACTCTTAAAGTAGGAACCTAAATAATGGAAAATTTTTTTTCAGATAGGATCAGGGTAAGTGGTATTTCTCCTACAATTGCACAAATTTGGTGAAATATTTAATGCGCCAAATCGTAGAAACTATAACAGCTATCTGCATCAAATGTTCTACAAAAAGTAATTGGACAACAAAATCTACCCTTTGAAAAAAAAATTTTAGAGGGGGGGGGGGTTGAAGAAGGGGTAGCTCCTTAAATAAAAAAAAGTTTTTTACTGCCTTTTATATTCTTCTAAGAAAGCCGCAAATTCTTAATTTTCAAACATCTTCAAAATCAGGGCGAAAATCGTCCAATCATCAAAAGCCTATTTTTGCTCCCAAAATCGTCAAATCTGGCAGCTATGCTGCCACATACGATAAAATGTATGTACACAGTGTTGTTTACATACATAAATAAAAAATTACTGCTTTGATATTTTATCAGCAGATAAAAGTCGATTTCTTAAAAAACGTTATATACGATAATTTCGCGCGCAGGGAGCGATCTATATACATTATCTAATAAAATTTTACAGAAATTTTGCGGAAAAAATATAATTGGCTCTTCTGTGTTTACGCTGGTTTTCCTTAAGAAAACATGTTTTTTTTGTAGAAATAAACAAAAATACGAATGAAAACCTTTAAATCACTATTTTAACTAAAGAAACTAATGTGCCTGTCCTAAAGAATATTTTATATAACATGATCTTAAAGTCAATATTTTTTCCTTTAAGGTCTTTTTGTGCTGATAAACGTTTAGAAACATACCATCCTTGAAAATCATAAGCTTTTTTAATTTAAATTTTGAAATGTTTCAGTAATCAGAAAAGATGTTATGAAAATGATCACACTCGTCACAATGGTAACTGTTCCGTGGTTTTAAATAATGAAATTCGTTACCACCCCCATTTCATTGTAACCTATGATAGGTATAATGAAAAGCTGTAAAAAAATTCCAAAAGATTTTGCGGAGTATGTATGAACATATGTACATATATGACGAGCATAATGTTGATTGTTTTTGTTTCCTTCCATTGTTAAGTAGGTGTAGTCGGTGAAGTAGGTGTTTAGTTTTTGTTATAGATGAATGTGTGGTTTTTTGTTTGTAAACGCCATTGCTATTAATTGCTTAATGCTTTCTGACCTTTAAAGGTTTCATATTTTAGTTTCGAGCTTTACAGTACCGTCTCCATTTCCGCTATTTCCGTTTTATAAGACCTGAAATTATTTTGCGAAAGTAATGGTTTAGAAACAGTTGTAAAAACATGTTTTAAATATATTTATATGTATGTATAATTTTACTTAAGTTCAGGTTAGATTTAGTTCTAAAAATGCACGTTCGTTTGGGCTCTAAAAAAACTTGTACAACTTGCCAGTAGAGATTAGTAATACTTTTGTACCTGTGATTTTATATGTATGCACTTGTGACTTGGAAATAGCTACAGTGACATATAATGTGAAGTAAGTGCCACAGCGATATTGGTACTTTATGTTTAATATGTTATTTTCCAGCAAAACCTTTGCATACCCTGCAAGTTAGCAAGTAATATTGGAGATGAAGAAACGTTAGTTACCTTTTGACATATGTAGTTTTTTTGTGTGAATTGTCTAGAAATTCACGACCCCTCGCTTGCAAATGTGCTTACAAACAACAATCAAGTAACTAGTTACCAAACATTTTTGGGTTTTTAAAACAAAAAAGTTTTACAAAGTCTTTTCCAGTAATCTTTCTTTCCATTTATAACTACATATTAATGTAATTATGAGCGCCCCTACCAAAATGCAATTTTTCTGTAGTAGGGACCTCATTACCTAGTAACTTATAAAATAATGAGAGCCCATTACGCAGTTTCAAATAGATTTTACTGGGTTAATGTGAAAATACTAGTAACTGCAATGCAGTTAGTTTTTGGGTGTTCCTGTGAAGTAACTTTCAACAGTTATGTTCTCAGAAAAAATTATCCGCATATTTTTTCAATTAACGATTTTAATTAATCGTCCCAATTAACGACTTAATTGTATTCGAAATTTAAATGCCACCAATATAAACTATGTATTAAAAAAACAATTTTTTTGCATAGAAGTCAATTAAATTAACGCTTTTGTGCAATCGTTTATTAAGGTATGCAGCACACTTTATGTTACGTGTACAAATATAAAAACGAACATATGCAAGCATTAAAACTTTGAAAATCTTTGCGTTTTTTTATTTTTCGATGTTGTATTCGAAAATAAAAACATATGTTTCTTTTAAAAATACAAAACATTTACATTACATTAGCGATTACGTCATGGGCATTTTTACCGCTAAATTGTTTTATTCTTACCAGGGGTTTTACAAAGGACAGTAACAGTACACACAAAAAAATATCTAAGAAAACTTTACTTAAATGAAGCCATAGCGGTGTTGAAAGTACGGTGAGTACGGTTTTTCTTAAATCAAGTACGAAATTTCTTACTCCAAGTAAAATTTTTCAAGTACGAATTTCTTACTTTTAGCCATAATTCAGCCAAAAAAAGATTGATTTAAGCCGTAAACGGGATTAGTTCAAAAATGAAATGTAATTTTTTTGACTTATGGGGCTTTATTTATTAAAGAAGAAGAATTTTATATTTTATTTTTATTTTATATGAGTACTTGCATATTGAAATGCACCGTAAAACAACTCGACTTTAAGCTTTTTAATATTTTTTTACTACAGAATATTTTTTCATAAGATAATAGTATAAAAGTACGCAAAGGAATTCGTTGGCGTTTAAATAGGTATAAAAAAAAGATAGAAATAAAATTTTGCTGTTAGGTTAACGTAAGGGGTGGGTGAAGGTGAAAGGGTAAACGAGAGCATAAAAATAAAGAACAACTTACCACCTGTATAACTCTTGTGCGCTTGCTGCTAAGCTTAAATTTCCCATTAGAGGAGGTCGTTGTTTAAGATGATGATGATTCAGTAAATCCGATGACGAAGCGAGCCTGGAATACCATAAAGCTTAATAAATAAAATTTTTAAATTTTGTAAATTATAACATTACCTTAAATGAGGAGCTTTAATACCATGTTTATCCATTGTATTTTCCAACTGTTGAATTCTTAAACGTGTCATGTCGAGTTCATGTTTAACTTTCCACAAGTGAGTGTCACATATAGGATCGTTGCATCGATGTTTTTTAAGAATTTCCGTGGCCTCGAAAACTGCACCACGGAAGGTCAAAGATTTGCCCATTGAGAGCGAGATTAAAGCACAACAATGTCCTCCATCTTTTTTTGCAATACGTTTACGAATGTACTTAAAGTAGATATGCTCGAGAAGAAGAAGTAGTGCAGCTAACAAAATGCCAGCCATTAAAAGCAGAAATGCTGACAAAAACTGCTCTAAAGCGAGAGGATCCGAAGATTTGTGCTCTTGCTTGCCTGGCCTGCATGAACCCGTCATCCAGTAACGACGCAAGCGCTCTAAATCACCATTTGCACGAAATTCTAGCAAACGTTTATTAAACATTTGGACGTATTTGGAATTGCGACTAAAAGCTAAACCATAACCTACAAACAAACATACATACATATTAGATGTCTGCAGCGGTTAAGATTTCAAATAACTTTTAAAACTTGACGTAAAAGAGAGTTTGCACATGTATTCAATGGCAGTGTAAGAGTACGGAAGATAGCTTAATCGTAGTTTGTCAATTACAAAACTTTTAAATTTGGTACATAAGAAATACAAAAAATAGGTGAACGTAAATGAGAAAATACTACAAATAAAAACTACAACAAATCCTTGTGCCAATACCACTTGTTAGCACAATAAGTATTTTTTTTTTGTGGCACGTTTTTGTTTTTTCAATGAAATAATATTGTGCTTGTATGTTTGTATGTATGTTTTGTTATTGTAACAAAAACCGCCACCACATTTGTGTTTACATACCTATACAAACATATTAGAAACAAGTAAGAGCGCTATATTCGGCAATGCCGAACCTTAAATAACTGTTTTTGCCGAGTTTTTTCGTACTGCAAATATTATAATGGAAATACTTTATGACGGGTTTAAAGTCGAAATACAAAACTTTACAAAATGTTAACGTTTACATGTACAATAGAAATACCATGTAGAAGGTTTGAGGTCGGGAGTTTTAACAGTTTCGACATTATTCGTAGTTTAATAAAAGTTGTTAAATTGTATGGGGGGTTCCTCTTCTCATGTTTTTATTCACCTATATTTTTCTCAAAATGTAAGAATTATGGTATCCTTCCTTTTTTCAGAACATTTGAAGTCCATAGCTGTAATAGTTTCCGAGAAATAGCAATCGAAAATTTCATAAAAATTCTTCATTTGTATGAGAGCTGCCTCTAACAGCTGTTTCATTACTTCTTTCAAAAAATTTGTGCAGTTGTAGGTGAAATACCACTTCCCCTGACCCTATCTGAAATTTTTTTCCTAAATAAAGGTCCCTATCTTTAAAGTATCCGTGCTTAGTTTTATGAATGAAAAGAGTGGCTTAAGTTACTGATACAGACGGACAGATGGACATCCTTATTTATAGGGATCCAGAATATATATGTACATATGTGTATATATATACTTTATGGGGTCTAAAGTGAGTAATTTAAAAATTACAAACGAAATGAAAAACTGAAATATCTGTGGTGTTCATAAAAAACCGCGAATGTCAATTTTGGTTGGTTTTAAGTTATTAACACTTTTTCGATGGCTATAAAAAATTTCGGAAAAAGATGGACCAGTTCCGACATTTTTACTCTAATAATAACGTTACTTCTACACTTTTTCAAATTGTGTTCAGAGCTAATGACGTATGCTGACAAACGTTGTTGACACCGTGTTTTTTTTTATTATAAGTGCAGTGTATGCCCTACAGTAATGTGGGGCATACATTAACATAATCATAACATTAACATAATTGAAAAATTTGATTTTTAGACATACGCGGTTTCTCATGAAAACCACAGATATACCCTTATGACTATGTGAAGGGTATAATTAAGGAAAACCCAACAGAACAAGTACTCTTGCAAGTAATTAGTAAAACCGTAGTTAATTCATGCTTTCATCATCAATTTTTCAACAGAAAAGAGAAAAAAATCTCAAATAAAAAATTGTCAAGTAACAGCGAACACTTAGTTGACGATTATGGCGTTCAAAGAAGAAAGAACTTTTTATTTTAAGGCACGACAAATAAGAGTTCATCCTTTAAAATACTTGAGTATACAACAAGTTCAATTTTATTTGTGCAGCTGTCTAATACTTATTTATGTTATGTACATATGTACGCATATTTATATAGGAAGATGCCAGAGTCTTACCCGAAAGAGTTAAAAAATTATTATAAATTTATAAAATAATACAACTCGTTACCTGTCATAGCGTACCAACTGCCGACAGTCATTAAACGACAGTCTTCGTCCTGTGCCACGAGGTAATCTAAAACAGTGCCGTCATAGATAAATGAATCCAAATTACCGTTTAATACAGCCGCAACACCATCCGAAACGCTTGTTTTATTATATCTAAAAACAAAATTAAAAAATACCGCTTTTCATACAACACGCATTATTTTTATCAAAACCTGTCGTATGGAATTAAAAAAAAAAAACAAAAAAAACAATTAACTAATAACTAACTGTCTCATGTAATAATGCATTTCCTTGTAGTATTTTTTGATTGTGGAGTCTGTGTGACTGTAAGGAATTGTGCCAAATTTGAAGGTTGGCTTATGCGAGTATGGGTGAACCAAACGGCTGTCATTTAAACCAGTAAACTCATGAAACTCCTCCCTTAAAATGCAATGAATAAACAAATATTAGAATAGAAAAATAGTTTATTTATTTTGAAATTGTACCTTGTTATCATGAAGGCAGCGAGGTTGGCAGTGTATATGGCAAGAAAGACGACAGCAAACAGAGCCCACACATTAGTCATGAAACGGGAGGTGAAACCTCTAGGGGAGTCTACGTGAACTGCAGCCTGAAAAAGAACTGCCCAAACTAGCCAGTATGTGCGAAATAAGGAGAATCGGTACGGAGTAACATTAGTGTTTTGCAGGTAAAGCTTCATGTCGTAGCCACTGGGTGAAAGCCATTCAAAAAGAAAAATCATAAAAGTAGCTGCTTGTATGGCAACAATTCCCACCAGCATCCAGGAGGCGGTATCAAAAGGTTCTAAGAATGCCGTAGGCGATATAATGCCGGTGCGTTTAGCTACAACAATTGCAATGCCAGTTTCCATGAATGGTTCGCTGAAATCCACCACAGCTTCACGTTCGGTATTTATCATAAGTGAGGTCAATACCATGTCGAATTTACGATTTACCAATTTTTCAATTAAACCATTCCATTTTCCATTCTCAAGCGTACCCCATTTACCATCTTCAACCCGAAATAGTTCATACGTAAACCCTAGCTCTTCGGCAAATTTCTCTAAAAGATCAATGCAAAAACCACTACAGCACTGGTAGAAGGATTCGTTTCGATGAGCCTGTCCCACGTCAATGTCAGCCATCTCATGATCAGCTGCCACTCGACATAAGACACCCCGATCCATAAGACATTTGCCACTAACTGGGTCTGCGGGTGAGAGATTAATGTAGGGTGCTTCCTCGAGAAATGTTATTTTCAAATGGAATTTTTCTGGAACACCCTGTGGTGGAGCGTGCGAATTGCCCGGCCAAGCAATATCGCGAATATCAAGTTTTTGCGTTTCCCATGACTTCCATACACCGATCTGTAAAAGAAAATATAAAACACACCCGTTCGTTAATTATATATGCACATATGTATGTATGTATGTATCTATAAAAAAATTATTTCAATTACAACGTTTAGAAAAAATAAAACTTTAAGCCCGTTGTTTAATTTACTACATATGTTCCTTATAGGTTGCGTTCAATCTTAAGCCTGAGTCATTATTTAAGTGTAATAACATGTCTGTTTTTATTTGTTAATATTTTTGTCTAACCTCAGTTTGAAATAGAACGTGTCCTATTTTCAAACTATTTAACGTCTAAGCTTTAACTGTAAGTTTTTAAAAGTTGCCGGATTAAATGGTTGTTGTTGTATTGCCATACACTTTATAATAAGCGGACTCAAACTGATTTCTTAGACGTAATGTAATTCTAAAAATGAAAAAAATCATATTGTTTTTTGACACTCATAAAAATTTAAACGTATTTTTTGACACTGAACCTAGATGGGAAATTAGGTGGTGTAAATATAGCTTAAGCTAAGACTCATTTATGATTTGTCGCTTAGAAGTAGCCTTCGAATTTGATGCTTTTCGTTAATGTTTGTGAAAAGAAAAAAAATTTTGCTTCTCACTTATGACTTGTCCGAACAATTTGTTTCTCGCTTATGGGTAAGAAGACAGAAAAGGTTTTAAGAAATCATTAAAAAATTAAAAAAAATTACTGCAACAAACACAACGCTCACACTCGCAGTAACAAACTGGAAGTCAGTGAGTGAACTCTGTTAAAAAGACAGAAGCTTACCTCCTCCCAAACTAAATTTTTGTTATTAGCGCCAGGGCGCAAATTCATTATTTTTAACTCTGCAGATTTAAGATCACCATCGGCCGTAAACTCAATGTTCGGTTTATTTAAATCTCCATCTATCGAAACATTTCGTAAGTATTTGAAAAACCTTTAAAAAAAAAACTATCTTATTAATGTTATTTTCAATTATGTCGGTTACACTTACTGTTCTCCGTTATCCCATCGCCCCATACCATCATCTTCGCAAGACAATGACTGTGTACTTAATTTCTTTCCTTGATTCGCTGGATCTGATACATAAGCCTCCACACCGTAACCATATATTTTAATGGCATTCGAAATTTCATTCATTAAAGCAGCACTGCTGGTATCAAAATGTACGCCCAGCATTCCAACCGGAAATTGTGAATGGGCGTCCTTCTTTTCAATGACTGACTGACTGACAACCCACACATAGTTTTCGCCCGTTAACTTCAGGTCTTCAGCAGCTCTAAGAATAGTGATTGCTTCACTTTGCGTGGCATAGAGGAGCATTACCCTTGCCTCGCTATTAAAAAGTTCCATCAAATCACTAGTACGCGTTACAACAATTGAATTGAGAATTGTAAACTTAAAATGATCTTGCATTTCAGCTACACGCTCCCTTACAGCTTGAACAAAATCATCATGACCGGCTATTTGGGAGGTGACTACCGAAAACTGGTGCCATTTGTAGCGTTCTAATATGCTCAACATAGCAGCACTTTGATGTTCTATACTTGGAGCTAACTGAAGTTGAAGTGTCGATTGTGAAGCACGCCTCTCTAGACCAGAATTATCTGCATTCCACGAAATCACTGGTATACCCAAATAACCAGCAAGCTGTAAGAAATACTGTGCGGATGCAGTGCTGTGACCAAACTGTTCATTATTCATCATGTATAATATTGCAGAGACATTAAACTGTAGAAACTCTTTGCACAATGTACTTAGAATTGCTAAATATCAATAATAAATAAAAAAAAAACGAGAAAATTTGCAAGAGAAAATTAATTATTTAAAATTAAATACATATGTATGTAATATAAGTACATACATATATCGCACACTAATGGGCTGTTTTTATAAGCCAAGTAGTGATCGTCTGGGTACGAATTATATGTATGTATTTTGTTGTTGTACCCAGACGATTGCTACTTGGCTTATAAAAAACAGAACATAAATCAAAAACAATCACAACTCAAAATTTATCATTTTCATTTTTGGTTTCTTAAACTAGTTCCCAGATTAAAAATTTAAGTTTTTGTTGTAACCAAAAACAAAATACATATAATTCGTACCCAGACGATCACTGCTCGGCTTATAAAAACCGCACATTTATAAACATGAAAATTCCTTTCGCATTTCAGTAAACTTAATTTTAAGACAATTATTTTGCTTTTGAACCTAATTTGGTTTTACAGTTGGAACTATGCTTTTGAAAGAAGAAAAGAGGACTCTCATCAAAAATAATAATTTGGAGTTGTGATTGCTTTTGATTAAGTTTAGATGCAGCTGACTACATGTAGTCAGTTTTTTATTTTTGTATGCGTTTCGTTGATGAATATATCCACATTCACGTATTATTGAAATGTTCTATGTACTTACTGTACTATGTCCACAGTATGTATGTATTAGAGATGAGCGATCCCGTGATTTTTGGAGAGTACTGTAAATAACAGCGATTACCGTTACTTTTTATGATACACCAAATTTTAAGTGTTAACACTAGTTAAAAGTTGCTACTCAGGAACATTTCTTATTTTTTCCACGAACCACAATGTAATTTATGCATATGGGGCTTAAAGATTGAATGAACGAGGTTGTTGGAAAATGAACTAAGTCTGCTAACAACATCGCAGTAAATAGTTATTTCACTGGAAATCCAAAAAATATTTGTTTTCTTAACATATCAAAGTAACTACATCGCAGTAATAGTTACTTCACAGTTTATGTCACTGTCGTTACCAGTGATTTTCAAGTCTCAGGTATAAAATCACAGGTACAGAAATATCGCTCATCACTAGTATGTATGTTTGTGTGTATTTATGTTGTGTGTATGTATGTATTAGAGGCCTGCAGCGGATAATATTTCAAGTAAATTTTGACATTCGACGCAAAAAATAGTATGCACGTACATATATTTTCGCGCAGTGTGAGAGTACGGAATATAACTGAACCGTAGTTTGTCAATTACAAATATATTTAAATTTGGTACAAAAGAAACCTAAAAAAGTGAACGTAAATAAGAAAATACTACAAATAAAAACTACCAAAAATTCTTGTGCCAATACTTGTTGCCACAATATTTACTTTTATACCCTTCACATAAGTGATAAGGGTATATATCAGTTTGTTATTCAGTTTGCAATTTATTTATTATCCTTTTGCGACCCCATAAAGAATATATACTCTGGATCCTTGACTTTAAAAAATCCTATTATAGATTTATTTTCCAGGGAATATTTTTTAATTTAGGTTGACTTGGCTTAAAACGAAAGAATGTAGAAGAACCATAGTTGTTAAAAATTTTTAAGTAATGAAAATGTACCTGTATAATCTTAAATTTAATTTTACCCAAAAATATGGATGATTACACCTTATCAAATTAAAAAAAAACTATTTTTATTAAAAAATTCTTTTTAACAAATCGATTTTAATAAAATTGTCTAATTTAGCTCTCAGAAGTCTTTCCATTTTGGTTATATTAAGGTAGCGTATTTATGATAATTTATTTAAAAATATTTTGTTGATGTTTTTAGTTATTTAAAGAATATATTTGTGGTTTTCATGGAAAACCGCGTGTTTCAATTTCGATCGGTTTTGAGTTATTAATGCTATCATGGTTATTTTTTAACGCGATTGCTATAAAAATTTCGGAAAGAAGATGGACCAGTTCCTACATAAATCCATACAAGCATACAAGAAACATTTTGCGTATTTTTTTATGCCCATCCATATATGTATATGTTTGTATGGAGTTTTTTTGATTTTGTTCTAAAAAACTGACGCAATCGCACTGTTTTGCCTATATCTCGGTCGGTAGTTAACCGATCGTGCTGATTTTAAATAGCGATTGTCTCCAGAATATTTGTAATAGCTTGACACCAATAACTGGTCCATATTACTTTATTTGACTCCGTAAACTGGATTTTAAAAGACGGACATGGCAACATCGACTTCCCTATCTATAAGGATTCAGAATATACACACTTTATGGAGTCGGAAATGGATAATAAAAAAATTACAAACGGAATGACAAACTGATATATACATGCCCTTATCACATCACTTATGCGAAGGGCATAATAAAGCATAAACCAAAAAAGCAAAACAGCGTTTTTATCCTCTCTGGTTATGTATACATACATACATATGTATGTATGTGAGATTTTATTAATAATAAAATTAATTAAAAACTTTTTGCAAAAAAAATATTTATGGTGTCCGGAAAAGGCCGAGGTTTTTTTTTGGTGTTTTTCTTATTTTTTAATATGGAAATAACAACCCTATATGAATCCCACCTTTATATGTTTATGCAAATCAACTCTTGGTTAATTAAGTGAATTTTGCAAATGATTTTAGTAAAAAATTTCAAAGAAAATACATTTACCTGTAGGACTTGGTGTTAGAGACATCATGTCGAACCGTATATTTCTTGGTTCAAATTGATAGTCTTTAAAAAAAGTTAATTTGGCCCCGCGCGTTCTATTGAGACCCGATACGGCCGTATGGATGGCACGTAAATATTCACGTTTTCCAAAATTTGTGTGTGGCGCTATTAAACCGATATACAATTGCTCTTTATTTGCCGAAGAAATTTTTGTCAGGCTATTTGCCAAACGAATGGCTTGTGCAGTGGGAGTTGAACAAACAAAAAGGAAGCCGGCCAGTAGAAGAAAGCAAAATATTGAAGACTGTGTTGGGCAGTGGAAGCCAGCTGTTGTACTCGTTTCCAAGTTGTTTTCGTCTCTGATCATTGGATTAAAGGTGCATGTGCATGAGTTGGAAATTAAATCGTTATTTTTGTTAAAAGTTTTCGCTAAGGCAAATTTAGCGGGTGAAACTTTTCGATACTTTGATTTTTGTGCTAAAAAATCATTCTTGCTGTGTTTCTTTTTAAGGTTATCATTATAAAAGACGTGCTTGAATGGTGGTTCTTTTGTACCTGTTAAATATGTCAAGCTCTCCGTGTTGAATTTAAAACTTGTTTTTGGTTTTATTTTTTTACAATGGAATTTTGATTTTTCCTGTGAGTCTTTCATATCCAATTGGTTTACTTGCCTTTTCAGCTTCGATACAAATTTTCTCTTAATGTCGGTTTCTATTGTTGTCCCAGCGTTAGCCAATTTGTTTAGGTTAGAGCTAAGCTGCTGATATTTGCAACACCTTGCGCTTTTTGTGTATGAAACATTTTTTACATGTCTGCTGTTGTATACACGATTCAAAGGTCTTTGAACATGTTAGTATATGCTTTTTTAAACAGGTGTGTTGAAAGTTATTTTTTTAATGTTAATAATTTAGTTATTTTTTATCTTTTAATTTTTAAGGTTTTTATATTATTTGATTCAATATTCTGTAACGAGAAGATTGGGTTGCAATTTGATTAGTTTAATAAAAAAATATAATGTGATTGATTTACATATATTATACGTATCCTGTCGGATCTACAGTAGTTGACTACAAAAATAACTCACATGAAGTTAAACTTTTTATAACTAACTACAAAGCTGACTGCAAAGTTAGTTAGAACACCAAACTAAAAGCACACACACATATTCTGTATAGTGGGGCTTATTATATAAATACTTTTAATATGCGTTGTTGTGGCAAGTAGTAAGAGGACAAGTCTGAAAATCTTAAGAGCATGGGTGCGAGTCCCACCAGCGTTTCGATCTGATCGGTTAGGTATATTAAATTTAAATTTCTTAATACTAACGGATTTACTTAATTTCTTTCCACTGTTTCTCTCTTCTTAGCAGGTAAAAAAATGGGACAATTTTACCGACGCAAGTGTGATCTCTCTTCTCTCTCTCTCTCTCTCTGTCTGCCCTTTCTTCAACAAAGCTTGTTTGTTTCTTTTTAAATTATATTTGTTAAAAAAAGTTTAAAAAATATGAAAAAAAAATTATTTTGATAAAAAAAAATCCCAAAGAGAGATTTGAGTCCGATGGTGTGATTCAATAAATTGTTTTAACGATATTCGCATCGTTAAAATAAGTTAACAATTAATATAACGGCTTAGCGATTCAGTAAATAAAATATATGAAATTAATACAAAAATTAACTTGTCACCTGTGGTTAAAAAGTGCTTAGTGAATCATTCAGCCGTAGCTGCAAACAACAGGTTCTGCCGATAAATATAACGATAGTCGAATCGCTAAAAGTTACTGAAATACAATGTTAAAACAGTTAGTTGATAACATGGAACAGTAATCCAAGTGTCAGTCTCCACTAGTTTCGAAAAGCTCGATAGGGTATGAATGTATTTATGTATGTATGTACGTATGTATGTATGTATGTATGTATGTATGTATGTATGTATGTATGTATGTATGTATGTATGTATGTATGTATGTATGTATGTATGTATGTATGTATGTATGTATGTATGTATGTATGTATGTATGTATGTATGTATGTATGTATGTATGTATGTATGTATGTATGTATGTATGTACCCTGTCGGACATTCAGTTAACTTAAAATTAACTTGAAGCTAACTATTTCTCAAGTAGTGGTGGTTGACACTTGCATTACTTTTATATGGAATTAACTAACTATTTTAACATTGCGATGTCCTAGGAAGTCGTCAATTGTCCGATTCTGCATTACTTTTAATTAACTTAAAGTTAACTTTTTGTAGCTAGCTATAAACTTACTACTTTAAGTTAGTTTTAAGTTGGAACCGTACTTGATTTAAGCCAAAAAAGATTGATTTAAGCCGTAAACGGGATTGTTTCTAAAACTAAATGTCATTTTTTTTTGACATATGGGGAGCTTTATTAAAGAAGAAGAACTTTATATTTTATTAATAATTAATATTTACAATTTAAAAAATTCATTTTTTGTATTTACCGACGCTGAGATTCGAACCAGGGATTTCTGCACTGCAGCACAAGCGCGTTACCTCTAGGCCACCGAGACACTTTGTTTTTAAATGTAAAATAATATATTAAAACAACAAGTTTTCTTCTGCTTGATTTGTCACAGCAATCTAATCTTATTTAAAAAAATATTGCGCAGTGTTTGTATACATTTTGGTTAATGCAAATTTTGCATTGCGTAGTAACTAGTTGGCTTTAAGTTAGTCTATAGAAGCTAACTTAAAGCTAGTTTTTTTTGTAGTTGGCTACTCATTTGACGGCAGGGTATGTAAGTATGTATGTATGTATGTATGTACCCCGTCGGGATTTTATGTGCCAACTCAAAATTTGGCTGACTTAAAGGTAACTCATTTAAAACTAGCTTCAAAAATAACTTAAAAAAGATGTAAAGATGAACTTCTTTTGAAAAACATATGACTTCATTTTGATAAGTACCAGACTAACATTTAGCTCACTTAAAGCTGAAGTAGAAATAAACAAGCATTAAATAATACGAACTTTGCAATTAAAACTGTAAGTCGGTGTTTATTTTTTATTTATTTTTTTGAGTAACTAAAACTTATGCCGAGTGAGGGGGTATTGACTCATTTTTTTGAACTTTAAGCTGACTTGTCAGTTTATAGCTAACTCATTGTGCCCTCTTACTTTATGCACAATTAGCTAACTCGTTAAAAGCTAACTTGTGGTTAGCTGAAATCAATTAATTTTTCCTCACGAACATTTTTGTGAAATAAATTTATACCCTATCTCCAGCCCCTAACAGGGCTGCTATACAAAATTTAAAAAAAATAGGGTAAAAACCCCTTTTAACATCCCCGGAGTCGCCCTTAGAGGAATAAAATGTATTACCTTCAAACATTTTTTCCAAACATATTCCTAAAACATACTTATCCCCTATCTCCATCACTTAAAGGGTTTAAGGATTAGGAAATAAATTTGGGTGTTCTTACTGCTGTTACAAAATGTATGTACCTTCTTACATGTTTTCTGTTGTTTAACAATTTAAGATATAAATTCGCGTGAATGACCCACAAACGAGCACAAACACTCACCGCTTCATGTATTAAATATTTCAAGGACCTAATGTAGGTAAGTTAACTTATATAAATTTATATACATACATACATAAGTACACATGTATATATATTTATGTGTATGCGTGTACATACATATTTATGTAATTCGTTATTATAAACGAGTTTGCTTCCTTCATTCCTTTTTTTTACAGATTAGCAGATACATACATATACATACATACATATGTATATTAATCTAATTACATATATCCTTTTGTACAGATATATTTATATACATACCTACGTTCATGTGTGTTTTCAGTTATTCTGTTTTTATTTAATAACTTCTTAATTGGTTTTTAAAAATGATTAAAACAGTTGTTCAATTTACAACCTACTGTACGTGTTGTAAGTTTCCGGAGTTTTAAAAATGTTATTTTGAAATGTTTTGTATAGAAATAGTTGTTGCGACTCCTAAAACATTTTTCCATAATTTTTCAAATATCGTACAAAGATTAAAAGTTATAGCTTAAATTATGTTCTTTTTAAGGTTTGACAAAATCAACCAATAACTTTTCTAGTTCCCACGACATACAACACGTACAATAAGTTGTGGTATGTATGTTTCGTTTTATACTAAAAAACGACATCTAATAAGAAAAAAAGTCACTGCTTGGAAAAAGTCCACACCCAAAAAAAAAATTTTTATTTTTTCTTTTTATATTTTAACATCCCTGCGGCGTGACTTTATGCCTATGTATTTCCTTTAGCATAATTTTGGTTATTTTTGTATGTTTATTTTATTAAGGATTGTCATTTATAACTTACATTGCACTATAATATTACGATCCAGGATGTTTACGTTTCAAATGTGCAGTGTTAACTAAATAGTATTAGCACAGCATCATTAGTCACCGTGTGTATACTTGTATACATACTGTATTATATGAGCTTTTTTTGAAAGTGGTATAAGTCCACTTTTGAGAAAAATTGTGCTTACAAGTTTTCTAGTAACATATGGACAGACACCTTCTATCTCTTTATATAATCACGAATTTAAAACAGTGCGAAGGAAAAAAATAAAATTTGTCATACCTACATATTTTTTTTAGTTTAAAGTCGTTAAAATGTTATCCCAAATTCACAGATACATCTAAATTAGTCAAAAAACGATCTGGCAGCATTAACGTATTACTATGGCGTAAGATAGGTAGCAATAAACAAAAAAAATATTTTTGATATTCCTTTTATTTGATAATGGTAAATGTCCTTTTATTTACTTACAATTTTGCAGCTTCCGCCTGCCAGAAAATTAAACATACAAAATACATACCAAAATAACATCTAAGCTTCACTAATTTATTTTAGACTTGATTTTATTCAAATAATCTTCTTATTAAACAGTTTAATTTTAGTTTTATTTAGAATTTTAATTGAAAACTTTTAAAAATAAACTTGACCAACATTTAGCAGGTGCTTCTTCTGCCTGCAAAAAAATTAAACAAACATAATACACACCAAAAAAACAATAAAACTCCACTAATTTATTTTCTATGTTTTGTACATATAATTTTCTAAATACAGGGCTTCATTAAATTTTTTTTTATAATTTTAAATTAAAACATCATCTGAATAGATAACGCATTAACATAACAAAATTTACTTATACAACCTTAATATTTAACAGCCGATATTAAAAAACCATGTAGCTGCCAGGCTAGGAACGTCTGGAGTACTACACATACAAATACACATACATATGTGTGTGCATACGCACGGACATAATGTACCCTTGTTTTTCCCTTTTTATGTTTTATTTCCTATAGTTTCTCTCGTTTAGCCGTTAGCTAAAGACAGGGATGATAAATGAGGAAGTTGATTTCGTACCAAGAACTTTCTAAATTGGCACTTTTTTAACCAAATAGTACTCATTGTTAATTTCTATTTAATATTTTAGTTTAAACTAAATTAAAGTCTTATTTTTTGCTTTTTTCTTAATACTTTTAATTATTTATTCGAGTTTGACGTCAAACGTTTTTTTATTTTTCTATATTTTGGTTTCAAATAATGAGGAGATTCTATAGGAGGGGGGCTTTCAAATCGGAAAATAACTAAAATAAAAAAAGAACGATTGACCTTAAACTCGAAAAAATACTAAAAGTATTTAATAGGTATTTTTTTAACCAACAACAATAAGTGTTTAAAAAAAGCCACTGCGTGATGATAATCATAAACTTTTAGATAAAAAATCAGACATAATTTTAATGTGATAATGGCATAAATTATTTGTTTTCGCCCTGTTATGCTTAGTCTACATTAGCCATGAATCATAGTTAAAACATGATGTTATAATACCGTTGTTTTAACATTTGCACTAACAACGGTGTTATAACATTAAAAAAACGTTAACATGAGCGGTCTACTTTTGACAGTAACATGATGGTTATTGTGTAATGTTAATGATTTCATGTCTAATGTAGACCGTAGATTAAATTACATATTTGTCATGTCACAGCAGATGCATCGTTCCAATTTTTACATTTTTTAATGGGCAGACTTTGGCTTGCTAAGGGAATTCTCGTGATTTTAGTTGCTTTACGAAATCTGCGCGGTCTAACACAGAAGCAGTAAATCAATTCCTTTGGTTAATCTGCCCAAAAATCAATTAATTAAAGTCACGTTTGCACAACCCAATAAAAAATTACACATTTGAATTAAAACAAATTGATAAATAATACAATGCACTTTAGGTTGCTTATAACCTTTAAAAATACTTAAATATTATGCCTTTAAAAAAAATCGGATGGGCAAGGCAGTTGGCAACCACTTCATTAAAATTCTTATTTCACTACTCAATTACATTTCTAGAATTTTATATTTCTAGAAAGCTGTGTTAACGAAAGGTTACTCTATATCACATAGATTTATGGACGCATATATTGAAAAGTTAAAAAAATCATACTCCTAATATACCTTTTTTGTACCATGTTTATTTACATATTATTATCATTATTAAAGCAAAATCTTATTTAGATACAAAATTTTAACTCAAAAGCTACTATATGTGAAAATTCACAAAAAAAAAAAAAAATATTTAATAAAATGATTTAATTCATAATATACTTTTTTATCCTCCTTGCTTCAGAAAATTAAGAAAATATAATACTTTTGATAATATTAATCTACTTAGCGAGTGAGCATTAAACGCAGAACGACATACAAATATATAAATCAACATCTTACGCAGCCAAGTAGGGTAAAAAAGTGTCTTGGCATGCTTTTTAAAATAACATGCCAAGACACTTGGTTTGATTGAGCACAACACAACATAACATGATGTTTGAAAAGGCATAACACATCATAGCATTAAATTTTTAACAGCGACATGTATGAACAAAATGTTGGCATGTGGAAGACTCTAATTTCACCTGTGTATATCAATAGGCTCATCTACAGTCGTAAAATAGCTCTGGTGAGGTAAAGAGCTCGCGCGTCGTTGGTCATTATTTTTTAAAGACAACCAGGCCGTCCCTTTTTATCGCACTTCGAGAATTTTGCGTCTCACTCTCGCATGTGGTGAAGTGTGTGGCGTCGCATAACTGTACCGCGATACAGTTATCAGAGGCTGCATTATTTGACTGCATGCAAAAAACATTTTGAATATGGAGGAGAACCATTAAACTCAAAAAAAAAAAAACTAAGTATCCAGGCCGCAACAGCTTCCTATTCGAAGGCATAGGTCGACTGTTTTCGTTTGTCTGGATCAACGTGAATACCCTGGCTTTTTGGTTATGTACCTCTGCCATTAAATTTTATAGTTAAAAAAAAAAAAAAAAAAAAAAAAAATAGGCTCATCTATACATAACGAAAATTGTTGATGCCTACTGGTTGAAGATAAGTTTTAGGTATTTTCATATCCAAAAACAATGTGGAATTTTGGCGTATGCAAGGCCCAGGGTACATATGTAAAGTGTACAGTGTTTTTAATTAACAAGCAGTAAAACCAAATGATGCGTTCTTGTGCTTTGTGCAAAAAAAACAGTGTAAAATTAGTTTGATTCACGTTTTTCTTTTACAAATAATTTGTTTTTTTTCTTTAATGGTGCCATATACAAATAATTTGTGTTATTTTTTAATGATGCCATATTTGTTTGACATTATAGGGACGAATTTTTCGCCCTGCGTTCACCTTATATGAATTCGCCTTACAGGGAGAACCTAATTTCGACATTTTGGTACTAATCAGCTGGGCCGACGAGACTACCTGGTTATTTGTATCATGATGCCGTTTTTAAAGTACGTTTGATTTGCAAACCATTGTACAGTTACCTTACAAGGTATTATCGCTAAGGCAACAACTACAACAGACTCGATACCAAATTTTTGAAGTTGTTGTAAAAGCATTTACGTTTATGTCAAAAAAACGTACTGTTTGACAGGTTTAACGAGTTGAAAAACTCGAGCAAAAATAGCTGTTGAATCGATACTACCAAGGCACATTCAACAAGATAAACTCAAGGAGAACTCAAAAAATTCGCCCTCTGCATTTCCTTTTTGTGTTTGAACGGTAGAATGTCAGAAAAATTAAATATTCCATATAAAATAAATTTTTATTACGTATAAATCTCAAATTGATTTTAATCAGCTGGGTTCTTAATATCACCTGGTTGAATGTGCCTTGGATACTACCATGGTGGAATAAGAAGGTGGGAGCGTCCCTAAAACAACAACTTCTGTAAAATTTCAGCATGTATTTTGTTGTTGCTAAATCCAGCTTGGTTGTCGAAAATGTAGCGAACACACATACCCACAGTATACACAACCATTGTACAACATAAGCAAGTGTCCAAGCTAAGCTACATAATATATGGCGGAAATAGAAGTCAGCTGATCAGTTGTCCCTACCTTGTTGAATATACCTTGGATACTACCTTGAAAGGTAATTGTACCATGATTTGCAAACTAAAAAAAAAACAACTCATAACAAAACAGCTGATTACGAGCTGCGTCAACGATCTTACCTTGCTTATTATGCCATGACAATGTCCAAGTTGCAGTGTGAACAAACGCTACAGGGTCATAAGGGACGGGTTTGGAGTGTATCATGGCATCCCAAGGGTAATGCATTTGCTTCTTGTGGTGAAGATAAAACTATACGAATTTGGTCAATGTCAGGCAACAGTTGGAGTACGAAAACTATTTTATCGGACGGGCATAAGAGAACAATTAGAGAAGTTGCATGGTCAAAATGTGGACAGTATTTAGCTTCAGCAAGTTTTGATGCCACCACAGCTATATGGTCCAAAACATCAGGTAAAAAACCGTTGAGTACGTTATATCCCCATTCTCAAAAAGAACAATTTTAGGAGAGTTTGAATGCAACGCAACATTGGAGGGTCATGAAAATGAGGTTAAAAGTGCTAGTTGGTCTAATTTGGGCTCACTCTTAGCCACATGTTCACGAGATAAATCAGTTTGGATTTGGGAACTAACTGGCGACGATGAATTCGAATGTGCGGCTGTATTAAACGATCATACACAAGATGTCAAACGCGTAATCTGGCATCCGACAAAAGATCTTTTAGCTTCTTGTTCTTATGACAATACCATCAAAATATATACAGAAAACACATTAGATAATGACTGGGATTGTACGGCAACTTTGTCGGGCCATTCAAGTACTGTATGGGCCATAGATTTTGATGCCGATGGAGAAAGGATAGTATCGGTAAGTGATGACCGTGCCATGAAAATATGGCGTGCATATACACCTGGAAATGCAGAAGGAGTGGCAACACCAGATAATGAAACTGTATGGAAATGTGTCTGTACCATAGCAGGGGAGCATTCACGCACTATATATGACGTATCGTGGTGTAAATTGACTGGTCTTATTGCCACAGCTTGTGGTGATGATTCAATAAGAATATTTAAGGAACATTTTGACACCTCGACAAAAAATGAACCTTGTTTCGCCTTAGCCGCTTCAAAAGACAAAGCCCATTTACAAGATGTTAACAAAGTTTCATGGAATTCTGTTTGTCCTTACCAATTGCTATCATGTAGTGATGATGGTACAATTAAAATTTGGAAGTATAGTGAATAAAATTTCATATGTAGTTAGATTTTAAGAAAACTTCTTTAAATATTTTTTTGCAAAATTAAATTGCACCTACAAATGAAGTGTACATACATACATATGTATTTCTTTTACTACACTTATATTGGACTTACACGATGAAATTTTGTATTTCTCGACGAACGGTCAAACAAAAATTTCATGGTAGTAACTTATGAAAAATTTCATTGTGTAATTTTGTCACCCATTTGAACGCTTTTACAAATTATACGACTAGATCTTTGGTATTGAGTTACTTCCTTTGCAGCGACACACAGTAAAAGAAATGGCTGATTTCGCGCTGCTTTAAAAAATTTAAGAAAAAAGCAAAACTTTTTTTGTTCTGTCAATATATTAAGAGATTTTTTACTTTTTGTTTTTCTCTTAACATTTGTCTAGGTGGAAACTTTTAAACTTAACACATGTCTTGGCAATTGTATCAATTATTTTTAAACCTTTAGTATTGCACAATTTTGGTGGCACAAAGTCAGATATAGAATTTCTAAATTGGGTTTATGGTTTAATTTTAAATTTTTGGTATGTGTTGGATAAAAAAAAATTTCGGACCTGGGGAATGCATGTATTTAATTAGAGGAACATAATAACCCCCCTGGTTTAAAGCTAAATGAAAGCTATGCTAACACATTAAAAATTTTACAAAATTCGTGCAATTGTATGAGAAAGCTTCTTCCACTTTCCGGGATTTTGTCCAAAAAAATGGGTTAAGGTTTTTGTATATACTTTATGGGATCGCAGACATAGAAATTAAAAACTAAAAGGCTAAAAAAGTACACATTATTCATACTGCTGAACTATTTAATTAAAAAGGTTGTTAATGAACAACCCAACCCTATTGCCTATACAGCCTTGTAACTTGAGGAAGAGACTTGACAAACTGAAAAACTACAATGAGTTTTTTTTCATAAATGTGAACTTTGGAAATAAGTGTTCTTTAATGAGAAAGATCGATCAATTCCACAAAAGCCAGTAAGTATATTTGGCAAACCAGTTTTTATTTTCCCAAGAAAGGTTCCTGTAGCGTTGTATATAGTTTCTTAGCCTTTCGAGGTCCTAAGCCAATCACCTGAGCTAAACGATCTTCGCTCGTGTTGATAAGGTTTTCCAAATTGCCAAAGTTTTGTAAAAGTGTTACGGCATCTGTTTTGTTTATCGGTTTAATAGTTGTCAGCGAAGAAACCAACTGGAAAAAAATTAATATATAAAATAAATGCATAACAAAAATATTTAAATTACTTTTTGGTAAGAATTTGATTCTACACGCTCCATTATTAATTCAGGTCCTTTATTTTCAAAGATTTTATATGTCTCAATAATTTTGCCAGCTTCTTCAGCATTCCATGCCAACATAAGGGTTAAATCTGCCAGCAAACTTATTCGGGTAAGGCTTTTTAAAGCATTATACGGTTCCGGTGTATCTACCTGTACCAAAAGAACTCTTAGTTCAAATTGCTTTCCCAACTTTTTTAGCCGTTGGCATATGTAATCAGGATTTAAATTGTGATATTTTAATGTTAAATACAATATGCAGGTAGTTCTTTCTACAACATAATCAGATACAATATTCTCTCGAAACTCCAGTGATACATTTTGTATTGATTTCAAAACAGGATTTCCTTTCTGCTTTGGATGAACTAAAATGCAATGAGCATTACCAGCTATACTTTTCGTTGCCCCTTCTCTCATAGCAATAGCATCCCAATAAAGGCGCACTCATACCATGTACCCTGATCCCAATCAACTATACAATTGATCATGGTACAATTACCTTACATGCATAGTACAACCAGCGATTCCAACTTAGTGCTTTTAGCACTATTTTTGGTGCTTTTTAATACCTACAAACACCGAATTTTTTGTTTAAGTGGTAAGCTGAGAAAAAGCATTAAGCTGGTGTTTTTTTGATTTTTCGATAGTGCCTTTAGTGCTTTTTACAAGTTTCAAAATTAATAAGCAATTATTGTATGCAGTGACTGTTTTTGCAAGTCTTACGAATGCGTTTTTCGCCTAGAAACCTTTTTTTTTACCTCACAGCATATAGGTTTTTTTATTAAGAAGTGTATTGACTGGTCGATTAACGATTCACCTCAACATCTTCTAGTCAAACTTAAGAAACCGAATATGCTTGAAGTCTTTTTCAAAGCGGCTGTATGGCCCGATTTAAGCCAACATTTTACTTAAGTACACATATGTTTTATATAAAAATATAAATTCATATTAACTAAAACTGAAAACTTCAATGGTTCTAACACCAAACCATCAGTAGACTCTAAACAAACTCCTCAAAAACCGTATGATTAATTTTTCCTTTATAAATTAACTCCAAAAAACTTACTGATAATTATTATAAACAAACATTCAAGAGTTCTTTCAAAAATTCAACAAATCATTTTCGTTATTTAACTGTTTGGTTTTTATTTTTCCCTTATACATCTAGAGAAACAATTGTTACCACAGAATGTATTATCAGGGCTACTGAAAACAAAACCTTTTTATAATGCAACAATTTCTAAATATTGGGAAAATAAAGATCAAATGCTAAACACTTTTTTTAATTTTAAGTTTAAAAATCTAACCGACGCGTAATTTTTTTTAAACCAAGAAGAATCGCATAGACAAACTTTTGACATATTGTGAAGAAATTTGGACGAGCAAGAAATAGTCAGCTGATCTGTCGAGACCACCTTCTCTATGAATTCGCCTTGTGGTGGAAATAAAAATCAGCTGATTGGTTGCTCCTACCTTGTTCAATATACCTTAATAGTATCCATGGCAGAATAAGAAGGCGACCACGTCCCTACAACAACAACTTCCTGCAAAAATTTTGCTGGTTTTTTGTTCTTGCTTAATTCCACCTTAGTTGTCAGAAATGTGGCGATCACACATACACACAGTATACACAACCATTATATAACAAAAAATTTGCCAAGCTAAGTTGGAAAACATATGGCGGAAATAAAAGTCACCTGATCAGTTACTCCTACCTTGTTAAATATATAACTTTTATGAAAGTGATTGTCAGATTTATGAATTTTGTTTTAAATTAAAAATTTTTTTGACCACCTTCACTTTGTCAAACACAAAAAGGAAATGCAGAGGGTGAATTTTTTGAATTCGCCTTGATACTACCTGTATAAGTGTACCCTGACTCATACCGAAGCAAATTGCAAGGGGAATACATCAGGTGGGACCGGCTTTACAGCTTCACCGAAATAAAAATGATAAATGCAGATAACAAAAACGACAAATTATTTATTCTTCTCTTTGTGCTTTTTTTAGAATACTACAGTTGTTGTTTGCAAAAAAAATACATAATCATAAACAAAATTTGACATTTAAATAACGAAAAACCGTTACTCAGTTGATTGTCCAAGGTCACCTAATACATGCACGTTGGCTAATTGATTGTGTGCACACGTAATTTCACCATGATTACAAAGAATTCGCCTTGATACATACATACATATGTTTACTGAAATTTTTTACTATGGAATAGATAATCAACTAAGTGGGATCCCTCTGTGCTAGAGGAAACTAAAATAAAATGGACGGGTTAATTGTTTTCAACGCTGCTAACGATGTAGTGTATCAGAAACTGAACTCAAAGTTGCGAAGTCATATTTATAAGAAGGCTGCTTTTCTCGGCCTTTTAAAGGAGGAAATAATGAACGACGTTTCTTTATCTCAAAAGACCAACGTGGATCCAAACCTCTTGCTACAGTTATTTAGTCCGCTAATAAATTCGCAAAAAATAATGCATTGTCAGTTCGATAATTGTTACGCAGCCATACAATGCGAGCTTGCCTTGAATTTTGTATTTGGAGAACTACTTGGATTTCAGTTTTTAAAAATTTCCCAGAACAGATTAGAGAAGTTGCAACGTCAAATGGGTGTGCTATTGTCTTTAGCAAAATATATACATGGCCCTAATTTGTTTGCAAGTGATGTCCAAGAAGAATTGTTCAGCAAATGCATCAAGTGCTACGAAGATGATGTTTACAGTTTGGACCTTATTTTTCAGGTTGAAGCTTTGCCAAGGCTTCAAATTAATACTGAGTTAAGAAGGGCAGTAAAAGAGGGCTTAAAGCGTGCTTTAGACTGCCATAAGGAGAGCGGTAATGAAAGATCTCATGCCTTGCTTTTTGTTGGCAATAAATTTGTAGCCATCAGTTCTTCTAAAACTGCCATGAAGATGAGTCCTTCGGATTTACTATTTATTGCTTTATTATCACGGTCATTACAAAGGGAGCCAAGAGGTCTCAACAAGAGTGTGCCGATATTTCTTAAGGGCCTAAGTTATCATCCCCTTTCTGGATGTGTTCCATGCATAGCGCATTTGAGCAAATTAAACAAAGGCATCGTTATTATACAAATTGTTGAATATTCGTTTCTGTCTGTATCCTGTAAACTATATGACACGCTATTTGCATTGCAAAAAATTATTTCTATACAAATGCAAGGAGACGCTGAGGCCTTAAAGCCAACCTATGAAACATTGGAATCATTTGTGCGACAGTCGATTGACGCCCTCAGAAAATCCAAAATTGAGGGTGATGCCTTTGAAACTTGCTTGAAGAAATTTTCTTTAAAATGGGAAAACCTACGAAAGATGTATAATGAATTTTTAAAGACCTATGAAAGGGATTTAATTTTGCGTATTGAATCAAATATTCCCTCTTTCCAAGAAGACCTCAAACAGTTATTCACAATGGCCTGTTGTGATTTCTCAGCCGTTAATTTGCAGCAACTTCCTGAAGTGGCATCTATAGTAGAGAGTAAACTTTTAGAATTTTCAGAGTTTTTGGCCATCAAAGCCGAGAGAAATATATCCATTGAAGCATATCTGGAAGACTTTCCCGGGCTTATTTACTTTGTATATATTAACCGATCTACAGGACTAATGATTTCACCTGACTTAAAGAATACAAACCCATTAGTACCCAATGAAAAACTTTTTGAAATGCTAGAGTTTTCCCGTAGTCATTTAAAAAAAGGGCACTCGTCTGTAATGTGGAAGGATAAGTCATTTAATTTTGCTTACTTTCTCTGGTTTGAAGATCTCTCGACAAACTCCCTCAAATCATTGGACTTGCAAAAGCATTTTAATGCGTCACAACATTCCCCTGATGCGTTTAAGCCAAACTTTGAACCTGGTTTATTAGCTGGAGATTATTACAATCTTTTAACAGAAGTGTGTTCTCCAAAAACATCAACAAATAAAATGAGATGTTATGAGCTGTACTGCGTACATTTAGCCTTAGTTACGGCTACTTGTGTCGTTGAGCATTCCAGACGATTAGTGGCTACCATTGCTGATGTTATAGGCGACAGCATATTTTAAGACTTGTATATATAATATAAATCAATTTATTTTTATTAATTTTAATTAAATAAAGATCAATATACATATGTTTAATAAATACAAGATGTACTATGTGAATAATCATAACAGCATATAAACTTATAATAAAAAAATATACCTACACATAAAAAATAATAGAGCTTCGTTACTTAATTTCTTTTTGTATGAACAGAAAAAACTAAGTTTTAATAACTAAGTCAAATAGATGATTTCAAGTTGCATATTACAAAAAGTCCAAGCTAGTGCTACTAAGCGAATAAGGTATCGTCTTCGAAATTATTTTTTACTGTTTTCTCATTTATATAGTTATTAATGGTAAAAAATTAAAAAACAAATGGAGCGGCGTAAAAAATCTATAAAATAAAGTATGTAATAACAAAATTTCAATTGGATTTTTAGAATATGCGAAAGCAAATCAGAGATGATTTTAAAAGCAAGTAATTTTACACATTTGTTACTCCTCGAGGTTTTTAAAAAAAAAATTTTCTTAACAGAACTGTTCCATGTAGCCAGTTCAAGAAGCATTGCAGTCATATTCTTAGGCAAGTTTGGCTCCTCAATATTCAGACCTTGTTTCTCTGCTCCGCAAATAGGAAATTCAAGATTTCCTTTGAAATCCGGTCATAGTTTTTTTTTCAGGTGTATTCAAGAAGTTAATTTTGTTTCGACGGTAACCAAAAACATAGTAACTGTCACTGTACGTTTTTTAGTTGAACTTATGCTACGTTTTTAGGAAATATAACCTATAGAATTTTTTGTGTTTACGAAGTCGTTACAAAATCTTTTATCTTAAAATTAAAGTTAAATAAAATTAAACTTCATATAAAAATATCCCACACTAAATCAAGCAGACGTTTTTTAAAATTTATTAGAATTATTTTTTTTTACCCAGTTCACTGACCAAACCTGTGGTAAACACGAAAATTTTATTTGCCTTATAGTAACTTTTTTTTGGAGGTGGGGTTTCTACAGTTGGGACAATTTGGTTATATAATTAGAAACAAGTTTTTAGTTGTGCGATATTTACATATGTTTGTATGGGTGTATAATTTTGAAAAAGATACCAAATTTTAATAATCACCCCCATTCAGCATTTCGATTCGAATCAAAATCTTGTGTACATTGCAAGACACTTTTCGTGATTATTATCTAAAAGCTATTAAAACCTAAAACTGTAAAATTAAAAGATTTTTTTTTAATAAAAGTTTTGCATACCTGTTACATGCTTTTGGATATTCTGAAAAACTTTAAGTATGCTGTTTTGTTGAAAGTGTAATGAATAATAAATTCAACCTACATGCATATGTACTCATATAGAGATAAGTAAGTGTTTTTGTCATACCTTTTTTTTATTTGTTGGGTTTATTATTTAAACAAAAATTTTAAAATTCCAAATTAAAAATTTTAAATTAAATTTAGTAAGTAAATGAAAAACAAGTAAGAGCGCTATATTCGGCTGTTCCGAGTCTTATTTACCCTTCACATTGATCTTTAAAGTACCCAGCCATATGATCTAGGCCAATGATTTAGTACTTCAAATATTTTAATATTGCTTTGTGCATATCTACTTTCTATTTTTCCTTCCGCAGTCATCTTGCAAACAAATTTATGTTTTTGTATGACATATATATTCATATTCTTTGGTATAATACTAATAATAAATAAAAGAAATAAAAATGCCTTATAGATATTTCAAAGTTATAAATTTGAATATCGTGTTTTAATTTCATAGTTAGAATATTCAAGTTCTAAACTTATAATTGAAAAGTCGTTACACAAAAGTTTTTATAGCTTGCTTTTAAATCTGATTCCGACAACTACCGGTTTCCAAGACAACCCCGATATTCTTTGATAATGAAGACTGGGGGTAAATGACTACGAATATTTAAAGTAAAAAAAATACATTTGCATTAATTTATAATAATTTTAATAATTCTTTATATATTAAGTTTAACTTAAGGAAGATGACCTTATTAAATCTATAACAATAATTTGATTCTTAGCTTGAGGTATACGCCACCAACGACCACATTTGTGTTCTTGTCCAAGAGCAGCATAAAGTTTGGTTCCATTCGAATTAAAGGATAAACTATTGACAAAACCCAGAACTGGTATCTTTAAAATTAATTGAAGTTTACGATAATTTTCAGAGCACTGCCATAACCGAATAAAACCATCACAAGAACCTTAAAAAAAGAGAAAAAATAAAAACGGATGATTAGACCAATGATTCCAAATCTTCAGTAGCTGTGGTTAATTTTTTATTTTTGATACTCTTTTTCAGGGTGGCCGATAAAAGCTAATACCAAAAAAAAATTACTTTTCGATAAGATGCCGTACATGTGTCACCGACATTGTTGCCAGACAATTTTGGTCCAATATCGCCAAATCTTTGGAAAAAATCGGCAAAATTGTCGAAACAAGTTTTAGAAATCGTCAGAGAATCGTCAACACTAAAATTTAGTTTTTTTATTATTTTTTTTTTAACATAATAAAAAAACGCTAATACAAATGCTTACTGGTAATTCCATCACATAGTTATAATTGATAGGTCATTCTGTTTGGAATTTTTTTTATCCATTTACGCTTACGCCAATTAAATAAAAATAGTTATTTTGGGTATTATTTTCGTAAGATAGTTCGGGTGAATAAACTTTGGCGATACTAAATATGTATTTGTAAATTCAACACCCAAAATTTTTTTATAGAAACCATTCGCCACAGCAAATTAGTAAACTTGGGAGTTTTTCATTCGCGCTAGGGGTGAATAGTTTTTATATTATCGTTTTCAAATTCTTTATGATCTTTTTTTTTTCTTGAAACCCCTAATAAACAACATCTTTTTGACGAAATTTAAAGATTTTTGCGAAATAAAATTGTGTAAAATTTCATAACTCTAAAAAAAAACTAAATACTATCACCAATTGATTGTCTGATTCAGATTCAGCTACTATCACCAATTGATTGTTTGATTCAGATTCAGCTTATATAGTCATTACTAATAATCTCAAACTTATAAAGTTTTGTTTTCGTAGGGGGAACTTGCTAATTTTACATAAATTACACAACTTCTGGGCGGATGTGATACGCTTTCATCTTATGCAATCTGTCTAAAAATTTTGAATATTTAAGCTAGGGAGAATTTTTCTGGGGTGAGTTACGATGAAATTTCGCACTTTTGAAGAATGAAGTTCACCCTAATGTACATACATACACACACACATAAATGTATGTCTGTATGTCGTCAAATTGTACTTTAAAATTTTTTTCTTTTACAATATCTTACCAGAAGCTAATAAATCGGTGTTAGCAATGCAAGCAATTGCCGTAATCCAATTGGCTTCTCCATTAGATTGCAATCCGTGGGTTAGTTTCTCAGTATAAAGCGGTTTTTTCTTTAGAGCCGTCCACAGACACAATGATCTATAACGGAAAGATTTCAATATATACTTATAACAAAATGGTTTTTATTCTTGATGATTATGGTAATTATGTAGAAATGATAAAAAAAATTTATAGTCAAATGTATAGTATGTAGTTTAATTTACCACACTGTTATTAAATTACTACGCAAAACTCTAAAAGTGTTTTCACACGGTATCTATCTATGTATTATACCAGGCGCGGATTCTGCTCAAGCTATTTTTTTGGGAAGAGGGGTTAATTCTAAATCAAGCACCATGCGGTTTATTATAACAAAAACTCAACAAAAAAGTGTATAATTCATTTAAAATAATAATAATTACATATTTATTTTATTTAGAAGAATGGTAAATGTGTTGTGAGTGCAATTTTATATTATTTGGTGATTGGATAATTTGACCAACAGTGTATAAGTTTGATCAACACCCTAAAAGTAATATTAATATTTTTATTTTTAGTGATGTATAAAAAATCAAAACAAATAAAGGAAAACTCGTGATTCCAATACTGTTTCATCTTCAATAAAGTCCACTTCTAAATTCTAATACTCTTTCATCTTCCATAAAGTCAACTTCTAAACTTTACTCTTACCTAATATTTTGTTTTTACAGTTCCCTTTTTTTTATTATACATATATACATATTTTCATACAATTTTTATTTCATAAAAACAATATTTTTCTCAAATATGAAAAAAAAAATGTGAAAATAGATGCGATTAATGTATGAGCTAATAACTATTACTTTACATCACCATCCAAATTTAAAAAAAATCCTCAAAAATATTTTATTTAAAATACGTTTATGAATACGAAATTTTTAAAAAGCATTTTTAGGCTTAATTTTTTTTAGCTAAAATGTACTAAAATCGAAATCAATATTTTTTATGAATACAGCCGTTTGCAACTATTTTTAAAGTAAAAATCAAGATTGCAAACTTATTTTAAATATTGAAAACTTTTTCACTTAGTTCATCATTTGAAAATAAAACGTAAACAAATTTGCAGGAAATGTCAAAAGTGAATCACTAGAAATTCACTATTGACATTGTCACCAGTACTACTGACAAGCTATACCCCAGAATATGTTTTTTGCTATAGGCATTTGAGTGCCATTGAAAATCCACTACTGACATTGGTACCATTGACAAGGTAGTTCCTTTGGATCATATGTAGACATTGGAATAAACAATAAAAAAAAAACATTATGCCGCTGATACGCTTTTGCGTTTGAGGGCGAACTGAAGCGTTGATTTGCTGCTGGCAGTTTCTTTTGTTCTTATAAAAGCTTAATATAAAACTGTAGACGCCTTGTCACACACATAATGTTTGACCACCTTGTTTAATTTCAACCATAATCTGAGGGCTTACCCGTCAACTCCAGAAGATACAAAGTTCTCGTCATTAATGAACCTTACATTTTCTATGCTATCGCGATGACCATTGTAAATTAACTGAGACTCTTCAGTTATCTTCCATATTCTTAAGGTGCAATCAGGACCTCCAGCCGTTATAGCACGTTGGCGAGATAATGCGTCAATACTAGTTATAGCAGCTTGATGACCAAATCTAAAATAGATTAATGAGCTTTATATGGCAATAAAGAAATAAAATTCAGACCCTTACAAAGTTTCTATATAAACCATTTCGTCTAATGACCAAATTTTTACAGATCTATCTCTAGATGCCGAATAAAGTTCGTGAGTGTCTTTACGAAAAACAAGAGACGAAACAACATCCCTATGGCCGTGAAACGTTTTTAAGTGTCTTAACTCTTTGGGACACCAAATTTGTATGGTATTGCCCCCTTCAGCTAAAGCTAAAAAACTAAAGTCACTTGATAAGCAAATCGCAATTACACTAGATCTTCGTTTAATATCAGTATTTCTATCTTCATTGTTTACTTTAACGTCGAATGATCCTTCAATACGGTAAGTATTTAAATTCCACTTTAAAACAAATTGAGTCTTGGCACCTGTGAATAAATATTCACCACAAGATGACAAAGCCAACGTACACATTGGTAACTGTTGTTTTTTATGTTTCAGTTTAACAATATTTTCCGAATCGTAGTCCTGTATTTGGGCGGCTATATTTTTGCGTAGTTTGCCAACGCTATCTAGAAATTCCGTTTTAAGCCTATGCGAGACCTGATCATGTAGTTGAAGTTCTTCCGCTTTTTCAGCTTCTTGCTGTTCAATTTCTTTTAAATATTCCTTTGCTAATCGAATCCTTTTATCTTGAGGTGTTTCTTCCACTTCATTAGTGGCAAAAAATAAACTGTGTGTATCGCCTACAGCTGCTTCACTTTCATATTCATCGTCGCTAGCAACTTCTTCATAGTCAATTTGTTGTCTTTTCTGAGTAGGATGGTCATTTGATTTATTTTTACCTTTAGCGCCAGCACCAGAGAGTTGCCCGATTCGTAACTGTATGTAAAAAAATAATCAATATAAGCCAACATGCAAAATAATTTGTCAGCGCATTTGATAATAACCTTTCGCTTCTTACTGCTAATTGTCCCTTTTTTTTTAAAAAATGTCGAAGACATGACAACAATTTAAAAATTTCTTTCCGCACAAACTCGTTAATGGTTAAAATAATTTGCACGTGAACTAAGTTCATTACAATATAAGGTATAGTCGATTCAACAAACTGGCTATTTATTACTCGAGCTTACTTATGCGTTGAAAGTGTCAAAACACTGTCTTCTTACATTGTCGACGGAGTTCTTACAACAACTTCATAAATTTGGTATCTTCTTGTTACTTTAATTACCATTTTGACTTACCCAGTGGTGCCAACTTTTCGAAATCAAAAAGCACATCGTACACAATAAAGGCGACAAAAAGCGTAATTTTGCATTAATAAGCGTAGAAAACATGGTACAATTACCTAACAAGGTAGTATCGATTCAACAGCTGACTATTTTTTGCTGGAGTTTTTCCACTCTCTAAATCTGTTAAACAGTACGTTTTTTGACATAAACAAGATGCTTTTACAACTACTTTATAAATTTGGTATCGAGTTTGTTGTAGTTGTTGCCGTAGCGATAGTACCTTGTAAGGTAATTGTACCATGGTAGAAAAGCACTTAGATTACTATACACACACTACAAACGTGGAAGGGAGTTCATTCATTTGTGAAAATGCTTGTATAGCCCTAAAGGAATAGCCTAAGACCCCCTTGTTCTATTACCGGTAGACTTAGAATCACTTTTTAGAGGGATTAAAGCATGCCCATCTGTCCGTCTATCGGACTGGTTGTTCATGTGTTTCTTGGGGCGAAAACTGCTTTATATATTACTCTCCACAAAATTTTGCATATCTTAATAACCTTGTTATACCCTTCACATAGTGATAGGGTATATATCACTTTGTCATTCCGTTTGTAATTTCTTTATTATTCATTTGCGACCCCATAAAGTATATATATTCTGGATCCTTATAGATAGGGAAGTTGAAATAGCCATGTCCGTCTGTCCGTCTGTCCGTCTGTCTGTCTGTCCGTCTGTCCGTCTGTTGAAATCAAGTTTCCGGAGTCAGATAAAAAGATACAGATCAGTAAATGGTGTCAAACGATTACAAATATCCCGCTAACAATCGCTATTTAAAATCAGCAAAATCGGTTCACTATTGACCGAGATATAAGCGAAAACCCAGAGTAACCCATTTTTTTTAGGACAAAATCCGTGCATATATCCCTATATATCTCAGTAAGTATAATCACTCTTGCCACAAAACTTGGCACGGATACTCCTAAAGAAGGGACCTAAATAATGGAAAAAGTTTTTTCAGATAGGACCAGGGGAAGGGGTATTTTTCCTACAATTGCACAAATTTGGTAAAATATTTTATGCGCTATATCTCGGAAACTATCACAGCTATCGACATAAAATGTTCTACAAAAAGTAATTGTACGCAAGGATCTACACTTTAAAGAAAAATTTTTTTGAGTGGGGGCAAAAAATGGGGTAGCTCCCATACAAATCGACAATTGTTATAAAATATTCGATACACTATATCTCGGAAACTGTAACAGATATCGACTTAAAATGTTCTACAAAAAGTAATTGTACGCAAAGATCTACACTTTAAAGAAAAAATTTTTTGAGTGGGGGCAAAAAATGGGGTAGCTCCCATACAAATCGACAATTGTTATAAAATATTCGATACACTATATCTCGGAAACTATCACAGCTATCGACATAAAATGTTCTACAAAAAGTAATTGTACGCAAAGATCTACACTTTAAAGAAAAAAATTTTTGAGTGGGGGCAAAAAATGGGGTAGCTCCCATACAAATCGACAATTGTTATAAAATATTCGATACACTATATCTCGGAAACTGTAACAGATATCGACTTAAAATGTTCTAAAAAAGTGATTGTACGCAAAGATCTACACTTTAAACAAAAAATGTTTTGAGTGGGGGCAAAAAATGGGGTAGCTCCCATACAAATCGACAATTGTTATAAAATATTCGATACACTATATCTCGGAAACTGTAACAGATATCGACTTAAAATGTTCTACAAAAAGTGATTGTACGCAAAGATCTACACTTCAAAGAAAAATTTTTTTGAGCGGGGGCAAAAAAAGGGGTAGCTCCCATACAAATCGACAATTAGTATAAAATATTCGATACGCTATATCTCGGAAACTGTAACAGATATCGACTTAAAATGTTCTACAAAAAGTGATTGTACGCAAAGATCTACACTTTAAAGAAAAAATTTTTTGAGTGGGGGCAAAAAATGGGGTAGCTCCCATACAAATCGACAATTGTTATAAAATATTCGATACGCTATATCTCGGAAACTGTAACAGATATCGACTTAAAATGTTCTACAAAAAGTGATTGTACGCAAAGATCTACACTTTAAAGAAAAATTTTTTTGAGCGGGGGCAAAAAAAGGGGTAGCTCCCATACAAATCGACAGTTGTTATAAAATATTCGATACGCTATATCTCGGAAACTATAACAGATAGCGAAATATAATGTTCTACAAAAAGTAATTGGGCAAGAATGCCTACGCTTTAGAGAAAAAAATTTTTGAGTGGGGGCAAAAAAAGGGGTAGCTCCCATACAAATCGACAATTATTATAAAATATTCGATACACTATATCTCGGAAACTATAAAAGATATCGAAATGAAATGTTCTACAAAAAGTAATTGGGCAAGATTGCCTACACTTTAAAGAAAAAATTTTTTGAGTGGGGGCAAAAAAAGGGGTAGCTCCCATACAAATCGACAATTATTATAAAATATTCGATACGCTATATCTCGGAAACTATAACAGATATCCACATCAAATGTTCTACATAAAGTAATTGGAACACAAGGCCTACGCTTTAAAGAAAAACATTTTCGGGTGGGGGATAAAGAAGGGGTAGCTCCCATACAAATTAACAATTTTTATAAAATATTCGATACGCTATATCTCGGAAACTGTAACAGATATCGACTTAAAATGTTCTACAAAAAGTGATTGTACGCAAAGATCTACACTTTAAAGAAAAATTTTTTTGAGCGGGGGCAAAAAAAGGGGTAGCTCCCATACAAATCGACAGTTGTTATAAAATATTCGATACGCTATATCTCGGAAACTAAAAAAATATCGAAATGAAATGTTCTACAAAAAGTAATTGGGCAAGAATGCCTACGCTTTAGAGAAAAAAATTTTTGAGTGGGGGCAAAAAAAGGGGTAGCTCCCATACAAATCGACAATTATTATAAAATATTCGATACACTATATCTCGGAAACTATAAAAGATATCGAAATGAAATGTTCTACAAAAAGTAATTGGGCAAGATTGCCTACACTTTAAAGAAAAAATTTTTTGAGTGGGGGCAAAAAAAGGGGTAGCTCCCATACAAATCGACAATTATTATAAAATATTCGATACGCTATATCTCGGAAACTATAACAGATATCCACATCAAATGTTCTACAAAAAGTAATTGGAACACAAGGCCTACGCTTTAAAGAAAAACATTTTCGGGTGGGGGATAAAGAAGGGGTAGCTCCCATACAAATCGACAATTGTTATAAAATATTCGATACGCTATATCTCGGAAACTGTAACAGATATCGACTTAAAATGTTCTACAAAAAGTGATTGTACGCAAAGATCTACACTTTAAAGAAAAATTTTTTTGAGCGGGGGCAAAAAAAGGGGTAGCTCCCATACAAATCGACAGTTGTTATAAAATATTCGATACGCTATATCTCGGAAACTAAAAAAATATCGAAATGAAATGTTCTACAAAAAGTAATTGGGCAAGAATGCCTACGCTTTAGAGAAAAAAATTTTTGAGTGGGGGCAAAAAAAGGGGTAGCTCCCATACAAATCGACAATTATTATAAAATATTCGATACACTATATCTCGGAAACTATAAAAGATATCGAAATGAAATGTTCTACAAAAAGTAATTGGGCAAGATTGCCTACACTTTAAAGAAAAAATTTTTTGAGTGGGGGCAAAAAAAGGGGTAGCTCCCATACAAATCGACAATTATTATAAAATATTCGATACGCTATATCTCGGAAACTATAACAGATATCCACATCAAATGTTCTACAAAAAGTAATTGGAACACAAGGCCTACGCTTTAAAGAAAAACATTTTCGGGTGGGGGATAAAGAAGGGGTAGCTCCCATACAAATTAACAATTTTTATAAAATTTTCGTTACGCTTTTTCTGGAAAACTTTTACAGCTATCGACTTCGAATATTCTACAAAAAGTAATAATCAAATAATTTATACATTTTGGAAAAAAAAGTTGGAGAAGAGCAGCGGGACTAGAACATTTAATAAGTTTTATTAACCTTTAAATATGGATAATGTCGAAAACTTTTAAAACTTTCGACCTCAAATCTTCTTCATCTATTTCTATTATTCATATGAACGTTAAAATTTTGTTATTTTTTCTATGGGCTTTAAAACTCGCACAAGGTTTTTTATTATATTATTTGCAGTACAAAATTACTCGGCTGGGTATATTTAAAGACCAATGTGAAGGGTATATAAGATTCGGCACAGCCGAATATAGCGCTCTTACTTGTTTTAAACTGAATCCTATCCATTATATACAATGCGCCCCCCCCCCCCGCACAAGTCCTTTATTAAGCGAAAACTTAAAATTTCAGTTTTACAACTTCCAAATAATATTTAGGATTTGATAGGGCGTACGTATACAGGTGGCCTTAGTCAATCAACTGAGTAACGGTATTTCAAATGTTTAATTGTCATAAACTAGTTAATGCTTATATATTTTCTTTTTTACTAACAACGACTGTAGAATCCAAGAAAAGCACAAAAAGGATAAGAAAGAATTTGTGTGTTTTTGTTATCTGTAGAACCGTTTCCACCTGAATGCATGCACCTTGGAATTTGATCTCAATTTTCACAATATTTATAAATTGTTGCAATACGAAAAGGGTTTTGTTTTCAGAAGCCCTTATAATACATTTAGTGGTAATAAATGGTTATTCAAATGAATAAGGGAAAAAAAATCGAAAGAGTTGAATAGCAAAAAATGTTTTTTTTTTATTTTTGAAATAACTCTTGAATGCTAAGGTTTGTTTGTTCATAATAATTCTTAATAAGTTAGTGGAAGTTATTATATTAGGACAGAAATTATTGATGCGGCTTTTTAAGAATTCGGTTGAAGCCGACTGATGATTTGGTATTGTTTAACTAGTTATAGATGGTCAAGTACACAGCTGATTAGAAGTATTTTTCATACATTTTTGTTTTTTGGTTTGTAAAATTTTGCAGTGCGAAATCGATATACATATGTCCTGTGAACGCATTTAATCATTGCATGTGTGAAATACATACATACATATATAAAAGTTAAATGACAAATTTGTAATAAGAGGGTGTACAAAATGCAAGGTATACTTACTTATACAACAACAATTTTAATGCAAAAACAACAGGCGGTTTGTTTGTGTATTTCAGGGACAGAAGTTGGTTTTTTCAATGTATCTTTGTAGATAGATATATTATAAATAAAAGCCTTATTTAATTACAAACGGAATAACAAACTTATACATATATACACTTATCACTTATGTAAAGGGTATAATACGAAAATTATATAATATAATTATTAATTATTAATATTAATATAAAATATCTTCTGTTTGTATACTAACGTTTTGACTAAGTAAAATAGATAAATAGTAAAATACTTTTTTATTTAAATAATTTTAATGCTTATTTATTTCGTTTTTTTTTTCTCCTCTATTCACATAAATGCAATGCATCTCAAAATTTTTAAAATAATATATACAGTGAACTCGCGGAAACGTGAATATCCAGAATCGTGAACATCCAGAAACGTGAACACTTTTTATTTAACATTAACTACTCTAAAACGGGAACAAACATTGAAAGTTTTAAAACGTGAACAATTTTTTTCTGAGATTTTTTTTTGTTTATTTAATTTTATTAGTTTTGGGAGTACCCGAATTATGCAATAAAAGGATCTATAAGCGATATACATAGTTTTATTTGCAAAAGGTTGATTTTTGTGGTCAGATGAATAAGACAATTATGTATTACCCAAAAAACTTAGGTTTTAAAATTTTTGAATTGGGCTTTTCGGTTTAAAGCGTTGTTAAGTTTTGACTAAATTTGGATGTTTTTGAACTAGTAACTATTAATTGATAAAAAAAAACTAAATTCGTTAGACAATAATTAGAACATATTCAATCGGAAACGTGAACAAAATCGAAAACATGAACACCTTTGGTAAAAATTAGTTCACGTTTCCGCGAGTTCACTGTATGTACTTTTTACAATATACATATGTATATACATATGTATGTATATACATATACATATATATAAATGGTTATTTTTTATATACATATGTAGATATATATTTATTTTTGTAGTACGAATACAAACCTCTTATAAAGTGTTTTTATTATATTTATTGGACATCAAGTGGAAAAAAAGTTTAATAGTAACAACACATACATATCCTTACATTAATTTAAATCTTAGTATTGGTTCATTCGTTTGCTCAACATTTTTGGAAAGGTTTTTTTTTCTGGATTGCGTTCGTTTACAGAAAATATTTACTATAAAAAACAAATTGAGAGCGTAAAATGACAGTATTTTCTTACGCCAAAAAAACTGACAAAATAAATGTTTGTCGGCTCAAATTTTGAAAAATTGAATTAAAACTTTAAATAATAATTTTTTGTAAAAAACTACAGTATTTAAATTTTTAAAAACATAATGTGTGTTGTTTTCATAAAGTTAAAATTTTTATGCTTATTTTTTTGTAGAACTAATTGCTTTTAATACAAATTTGTGTTTTTATTTTGGCTTAAGTTTATTATATACATTTTTTTTTTTATAAAAAATTAATATTTTCCGTTAACATTGAATGAAACTTTTATTTGAAAAAATCAGGTTTTTTCTAAAATGTTTAATATTTTAAAAAATTATTTAGGATTTAATCCCAGGCGAATAGCGAATAATGGTTTGTTGGATTCTTAAAAAAACTTGAACGTTTTGGTTTTCTTATAGCAATTCTCATTTTGTTTAATGAGGTTATTATATAAAGACAGTAAATATTCATGAGTTTTTTAAGAATTTGGGTGGTTGAAGTCTACTGATGATTTGGTGTAAGAACCAATGAAATGCATATAGACAAACTTAACCAACAACAAACCCTATAAATTTTTAATATTTTTTTAAAATTTTCTGTAATTTCCTAAAATTACTCAGTATTGCTGGACATTAGTTTTGTGCTCAATAACTTTCCCGTAAATACTAGCAACGAACGAGTAAAAAGAAATATTTCAAAACTGCTCTCTAAAATAGTTAAAAGTAAATTACTACTTTTACAGCCAAAAGTTGCAAGGAAATGTATTTTGTTATTGTAAATTTATTTTATAATTTTTTTTAAAGCATAATGACAGAAAGACTGTTTGAACAATTTCTGATAGTAAAATTTATACTAGTAGAAACTATCAAAAACATTTTTGTTTCTAATAACATTACGCTCTTTTTCGGCTTTCTTGTTGCTAACTTTTTGTATACGTGAACACTTGCTTGCAATAATTATCGAACATTATTATAATTTTCTGTAAATGAACACTCCTATTATTGGCAAACTAAACGAATGAACCTAATGTGAACATGGGAACCAACTAAAATTAAATGCATATTACCTTAGGAACATAGTTACTGCCATTCTACCCTTGTTTTAGTTGAATTTATACCATTTTTTTAGGAAATATGTATAACCTATAGAATTTTTTGTGTGTACATATGTTTAAAACTTTTTATTCATACATATATAAATGGTTTAAATATTAATTATGGTTTTCAAGTGTTCAGTAGCAGTTTAGCTCTGGGTAGGAATGCAGTCAGGCTTGTTTTTGGTGGTTTGCTTTCGAGAAATACTGTGATTAGAGAATATTGTGTTTTGGGATTTTCAGCTTTCTGTATGAATATATAGGTCGTTGTGGGATTTTACCCTGAATCAAAGAAGGATACCCTGGCAGTATAACCTAATTTTT